>VWYI01045459.1:46933-72150 GCA_013399455.1 Anthoscopus minutus
CCGTGGCGCGGGCAGGGTGCGCGGTGGGACTATTTTGACGTTGGTGGCATAGAGTAATAATATATGGGGAAGGGAGGCGGGGGCCGGAGGCAGGGCAGGAGTAGGAAGGGGCGGGAAGAGCCCTTTCCAGCAAATAAAGTGGTCGCGCTCTCTACGGCTGGGAAAGGCTAAAACATTTTTTAAAGGATCTCTACGCAGCGATGTCTTCATATCTTTAAATAAAGCAATTTTTTGGGTATAAGACTGAACGCAGGAGGGACTTCGTTATCTCTAGTAGCCCTCTCTCGCGTCCCCGAATTCAGGGAGGATGCTCACCCACAAACTAAGCTCGTGCCTCTCCTTCACACGGCTCTCACCATTCTGGAGCACAACCAAGACGCACAAAATGTCAGGGACTGACAGAGGGAGGGATGAGAAAGGGGTTAAAAGGCAAGCACGAACCCCAGCTAGGAACGCCGTGGCTGGCAGGGGCGGCAGAGCGCAGCGAGCAGGGGATGTGCCACATCGTCCCAGCTCCCATCCCTGTGACCCCAACAGGAATCTGCTGCGAAGATAAATCAGGGATGACAGCTGAGAGTTTATGAACTGAAAATAACCAACCTTAGAAGAAAGAAACCAGCAGTGGGAAATCCCCCATCTGTTTTGTTTACATATGCTTAGCGTGGATGTAGCAGTGGTTTATTTCATAGTGAAGAGATTATATGTAAGAGTGATTTCACTAATTTTTATTATTGTTACTTGTCTATCTTGTTTAACGGCCACTACCATATTAAGTTCAATTCCATACGCAGATCCTAATTTTTTGTTTGTTTTAAAATGCAAACTGGTCTTTTCAGAACAGCTATTTAAAAAATAAGTAACTGTTATCAAATGAAAAGAAAAAAGAAATGAAAAGAGAAAAAGAGAACTTATAAAACAATTGAGTCTCATCATAACGTTTCTCAGTAAATGACAAGGGATTTTTTCACAGACACTGGTTAGGAACGGGTTTTCTAGTTTCAGGGTTTGCTTTTGCCAGATTATTAAAACTGTTGATGCACAGATGTAGAGAGAAATGGCTGTGAGAACAAAGACATGTAGACATAAAGATGCTGTGCTAAAACAGTATGTCCTTGAGCAGAGTAGTTAGAGATAACAGAAAGCTTGTAGTTAGAGGAATAGAGGCTAGGAATGAAAAACAGAGTGTATGCTAATACAACTTCTAGAGTAAGCCAATTAGGTTGTGACTATTAATGAGTAGTTGTCTGTAAGAGTATAAATGTAACTTACCTGAAATAATAAATGAAGCTTGCTTATCCACTACGTTAGTGGGGTGAAAGTCTTCCCTCCCAGCAAAAAATAGCAACACACAGAAAAGGCGAAATGGGGTCAGACAGTAGGAATATATTAAAGCTTCAATTTTTCTCTATCTTTCCTCTCTGCAGCTCCTCTTTGTATCTTGCCCAGCCGCTCTCATGACAAGCTGAGGGAGGAAAATTCCCAAGGGCTTTAAAGCTTTGTAGTTCCCCATTTCAGGGTGAAAAGCAGCAGGTTTGGCCTCTGGCACATAGTAGAAACTGCCATGACCCATATAAATCTGCCTGTCATCTGGCTAGGTATCTCCTTCTTTTATGTGACCTCTGTGCTGAGATTTGAGAGTTTCTAGACTGTGTGTTTGGGCTACCTCCAGCCAGAAACCTCAGTACCGCAAGAAGTGTTCTGAAACACCGCTGATTTTACAGCTACCTTATACTACTGCTTAGTAAGAAAAACCTGTGGGTGAAAGACTGTTATCTTCATAGTCACTGTTCTCTGTTCTACCATCTGTCGGCAGCAAGAGTGGATGTACTCTAAAATTTCTTGCAGACCTATAGGGGAATCCAAGTCAAAGATTTCAAGTCTATGTTGGAAGCCATAATCCTAAAGGTAATTACAAAGGAATGGTAGCTTTTTCATAGTTTTGCCTTCTTTCTTTACCTGTCCTTTGTGGAAGGTGACAGTGATCATAACATGCATAACAGTAGGATCAGGTCTGAGACATCAGAGAAGAAAATGAACAGACAGGTAAATGGTGGAAATGTAAAGGTATCAACACCAACCAAACTTGACCAACTACCTTTTACAGCTGCTTTTTAGCTGGGGCTTGCAACTTCCACAGTTCTAATACACTGAATTTTACATATCCATTTCAAATCCTACTCTAGAGTTTATGTAAAATCCTAGAATTGCTGGCACTTGACACAGGAAATGGCAAGAAAGAAACCATCTCAGAAGCACATTCTCTTTCAAACACGGCTTTTCTTCTCTCCACAAACCTAACTTGACCTGAGAGCATGTCACTATAGCAGGTGACATTTGAAAAGGAGGTTAAAAAGGTGATCTGTTCTTCTCTGTTCTGTGGTGTGACTTTTACATCATTCAGAGTCTTTTTTAACCTACTGAGTGAGTCTGAAATGTTAATGCCCAAGAGAGCTATGGCTTTGAGAGCAGGGACAGCTACAGTTGTTTACCTGCCCTACTGGTCTCAGAACAGCCCTTGTTGCCAAGGAGTTGTAGAGTTTCAGTGCAGAAACCTTCATTCCCATGGCACCAGAGACTGCTGCGGGAAGTAGCACCTACTTTAACAATATTCAATGCTCTGATGAGTTTAGGTTGCAGAGCACACATTCTTCTCCTTATGAAAAGTATTAATCTATATGACTTTGCTGCTACTGATGGAAGTGAACAGTCAAAACATCACTGTAACCCTTACTACTCCAGGGGTCAGAATGGAAACTGGTGTAAGAGTTGAAAAATGTCACTGAGCTTGAGCAGACTGACCTTGGAAATCCTTACTCTTGATGATGAACAAATCCCACCAAGATGATTCCACTAATTTTAATGGTACTATTCATAAAGAACTATTTGGTCTGAGCCTGAAATAATTGGGCCTTTACTATGTTTTGTAATCAAGGCATTCTTATAATGGCTAGGATCCCTACAATTATTCAACTTTTTATGTTCAAATGAGTCTTTAATCTGTTAGAGCTGTAGCAGTGTATGAATAACCTAGAGACCCTATACTGGCAGTCTTAGCTTTGATCTCCATTGTAATACTTCAGTATCACTATTATCATCCCCTTAAACTATTCATCCTTTCTAAGAACTTACTGGCATCTTTTATATCCCCCAATGGGAAAAAGGCCAACAAGGTTTATTTATAGATTTACATGGAAAAAAAAAATAACATAAGGAAAGTTGTACAACCCTGCAGTAAGAAGAGATTTGGTTAATCTTTTTGCCTCTTGCTGTATTTCTTATGCTTTCTCATTCTGCTTGTTGTGATGTTTTTGTTGACTTCCCATTCCTTTTCTTGTACTTTTTAGTATTTTATATTGCCCTCACACATTGTACTAGTTTGAGAACAAAACCAGTGAGAGACTCCAAGTCAGAAATACAATTTATTAGGAAATAGGAAGAAAAGAAAGAAAGCCACTGACAAATTCAGAATACAACCTGATAGCCTGTTGGTCAGGGTGTTGGCAGTAGTCCAGTGGTAGTAGATGAGCCGGGTCTTCCTCTGAGAGTCCAGTGAAGAAAGGCACCTTGGTGCCCCAATTCTCTGGTTTTTATCCAGGTAGAGGGGCTTGGCTCCTCCCCCCTGGATGGATCATTTTCCAATGAGATGATAAGCTTATCAGTGGACTCAATGGCCCATCAGCTTCTCCCCTTGGATGGAGCATTTTCCAATGGGATGATGTAAGCTTATCAGTGGACTCAATGGCCCATCAGCAGAAAACCCCTCCCTAGAGGGAGGATGGGTCGTGGGAGAAATAAGGAAATTGTCCTGCTGATTTCTTATCAGCTGGCTTATCAACACAAGATTGCATCACTTCCCCTCATTCCAGTTCCAGCAGATGGTGATAGAATAACACACTTTTGATTACATTTTGTACTGTAACCCATGACACACATTAACTCATTTCCAGATAGTTTTCCTTCTTTCTTCTCTCATTTTTTTCCTTCAATAGCTGTCCACCAAGGTCACTTCACTTTATTCAGTTTTCTTCTTTTACCACTGCTGTTTCTCCATGGGGAATTTTTTGATTCCAGTATTCCAACATCACTTCTGCTAATGGGCATCACTCCAAGCGCACATCCTCTTATCTGAAGGGCAGCAGGGAAGATAAAGGACCTTATCTCCACAGGTTCTTATTCCTTTGCAAGAAAGAGAACAGAGAAATAGTTCACAAGCACAGAGAAGATAAAATGTGCTTGGGCTAAAGCAGCAGCTCGTGTGGTAGTGTGAGCTGAAGAGTTTCACTGCCTCATTAAAAATGCAGGGTGCTCAGTTGTCAGCAGAGGATGCACAGCTGCACCTGCTGGTCATCTCTGAGTCTGAGGCTGAATTCTAACCTGTGGCTGTACACCCCACACACCTCAGCACTGCTCCTATGCATAACAAAAACCACAAGAGTGTATTCTCTCCTCTCTGCTTATTCTTCATCATGTTCTTTACCTGGACTCTTCCTCCCAACATTACTGGCTCCAGTTGAAGCTAGCACTGCATGTTTTGTTTGAGGAGTGATGTGGCAAAGAGGTAGGCTTCCACTGTGGCTTAGAAGAAAAGCTGATCTATATTGTCACTGGGTCAGGGAGCTTTGGAAATGACAGCTGTGCTCCTTGGTTTTGTAGATTTGCATTAAGTACATTATGTAGGTGTAAGAGTTTTGAAATTGGTTTTGTTCTGTGTTGTTTTGGTTGAGTTTTTTTGTTTTGGGGTTTTTTTTGAGCATGCATTTAAGTAGCTATTATATTATTTAGGGTTTTCAAATATTTGCACATTGATCTGCTCATGAAATGAAGGACAGCAAAGCTTGGCAGCAGCCCAGGAGAATGCCACAGAAGCATGGCTGCTGATAAACAGCTTATCTGTTGGCTAGCAGAAGACTGTATCTGTAATACAAATGCAGCTACATACTGAATTTTCTCTGTCAGAGGCGTAAATCTGCCATGAAAAATATAATTCACAGCTGGAGACAATTCCATACAATGGAATTTTATTCAGAATGTCTGCTGAGTATATGCTTGTTATGATGGTTAAGCAGCAAAAATATGGTGCTCGATCCTAAACATTGCACAACAAATACTCATACTTCTAAATCTATTTCAGCCATCTAAGAATGAAATTTAGTACAGAGAAAAATAGTGCTTTGAACATATATGCCAACAAAAAGTGGTAGGTTGGCACAGACAAACTTCAGTAAGAGGTCAGTTTCAATACTTAATAAATTCATATCTAAAGGAAAGCACAAAGAAAGCACAAAAGGCACTAACCTATAATCAGAACTCTTGAAAAATAAGATCTCATGTTTCTGTGATGCTGTAAAAATACATTGGCCTGCAAGACTTTGGAATTCTTGGCTTTCCTGCTGTGCCAGGAATTTTCTCTTTCTTACTGTTTTTGTGCTGTGGAGTGAGATATTTTTCCTTCAGTGCTACAGTTTAACTTGCAAGCAGTATCCTCAGGGGTGCTTGGTCTTTTGAGAGGTGAGAGGATGAAAGCACTGGACCCTGAGCGTGTGAGGGACAGCAGGGAATGGGGCCTTGCTTTGGACACATCTCAGAGCACAAAAGGGTTAACATCCTTGCAGTATGATTGTTATAGAGCCCTCGTGTCATGTTTGCTGCCTTTTTAAAAAGTAACTGTGTAAACTTCTCAGAGAGATGGTTTGGTTTCAATGGTATTACAGCACAGACTGGGTTAGGGCTCCTCATTTGTTCCCTGGGCCGGCTTGAGGAGAGAGGATCGTAGGAAGCTGTTCTGAGCACGGGCTTGCAGTCTGCCTCAATCCTCTGCACCTGTCCTGACATGGTTCCCTGCTCACTCAGCTGTCCCTATGGTCATTCCATTCATGCCTGTAAAGAAAAGTTACACGGCTTTTAAGAAAGTAGTAAAGGATTACATAAAATCCAAACCTGTCCTCTTTTGGTGGGAAGGCTGGAAGGAGGAAAGAAAAAGTAATGGCATCCTAAGCATTGTGGAATGGGAGAGAATAGACGAGAGGGACAAATACCCCCACAAAACCAAATAAGGAGTAAGTAATCTCAGCATTGAAGCACCAGTGTTTCCTAAGAGCAAAGGAAGGGCTGAAGGAAAACATACTTGGAAAAGAATCCAGACTGGGTTAAGCACTTGTGTATACAACTGTAAAGTGAGGTAAATTGCCACAATGTGGCAATCTCTTCCTGCGTAAAGAAAATACTTAAAGGGGTAGTGAAGTTTTGTCCCTGAAAGGGTGGGCAGTGTTCTGTGAACCAGGCCAGGGCACTGATCCAGATGTGACTCTCTGAGAAGGCCTCTTATCAAGAAGGGAGCCCCAAGTAGCTTTTCTACTTTACTATATGTAAGAAAGGACAAAAAATGCAGTCCTTGTTTAGCAAGAGACAGCAAGCAAGGAAATCTCCCTGAGCAATGAAGGATCTATAAATACCCTGAGAGATCGGCTTTGCTCTTCTACCCTGCAAGTAGCTCAAGTGAGACCTGAATGTATATTTGAAAGACCAAGAGACGTGTCAAATCTGCCTTTGCTGTAGGCACTGGGACAAAATTTATGTGGAGTTCTGATGGGTTTGACCAAAACCTCCTCTATGTACTGCAATGCCATGCAGGAGCATGGAAAATGAGGAGCCTTGGAAGCTGCATTGAGAAATGAGTAGTAGGAGCCAAGAAAAATGTAGGAGATTAAAACTGTGAGTGGGGCCAGATTGACAGGTTGCAGAAACAGAGGCTGCCTTCAGCTTCCCCTTCTCTTTTCAGCTTTGTTTCTGATAAGTAAACAAGAACTCCTACATTGCTATGCACCAGGGAATCAAGACAGGAGAGGCCTCTTATGTGCATTGAGACTCATGTCCTGCCAATTGGTGATGAGATGAGCACTGTAATCCGGCATAAATCTGTGTCACCAGTGTACAGGAAAGTTCTTTCTGACACCACCCCCAGCTGCTCATTCTCGTCACATCTCCTGCACTTACAGAAGCTTTCAGAGAGCCATGAACATTAATCCAGACCAGGACAATTAGCTTTCAGCATCAGCATCTTGATTCAGAGGTGCCTGTGCCTACACAAGGACAGGAGTGGAGAGGAATGGCCCCTTGCAGCACCCCTGAGAATTTGTACAAGATCCAAAAGGCGATGTCTGTGGTCTAAGACATCAGCATCAGTCAAGTGGGGAGGCAGGTCCACAAGATGCCAAGCTTTTTTCCATCAGCACACCTCACCTACAGGAAATGTATGCATCCTTCTCTTCATCAGCCCATTGAGCTGCCCAGTAGGAGGGAGCAAACAGAGGTCAGCCAAATAAATCACACTCACACCAGCAATGTATTCTTTTGCTTCATTTAGTATTACATTTCCTGATTTGAAAAACACCTTCATTCTGCTTTTATCCTCTCTTTCCCTTTGCCACATTTTCCTTTCATCTATGGCAGCATCTTTTAACATTCTTATATAAGTACAGAGATTCTTTTTCCTTAGGTTGCTCTCCCTTGCTATTCTTCACTCCTCCTTGATGCAGAGAAACTCCCTTGATCCTTTACCTTCCCCTCCTGACTCCTCTGCAGCCCTTTCTGCCTTTCTCCCACTACTTGTCTGACAAACAGAAGCCTCCTCCTTCCAAAGCACTGCTTGTTCCCCACCTCACACTGAATCCAGTCCTATATGTACTTTTGTTGGCTGCATGGACAAGAGGGAAGTGACTGAAGAACATGAATCCTACAAAGAGGTGGGGTTTATCCCATCAGTCCTCTGTACTGGCTAGGGCAAGACACTCTCTTTGAAGAGAAGGAAGATGTGCCTATCTGTCCCTTGGGCACAAAGGGTTGTCCTTTTCCTGACGTCGCTGCAGAAGGACCAGCCTGCTGATGGGGTATGATGCTGACCATGAAGTTTTCTTTGGCACATCAGTGTGATACAAGAGGCAGAGGATCCTCCCTGGAGAGAACCCCTTTACATAAGAGATTTTATTTGTCAGTGTGCATTGCCAAATGCCAGCCCAAAACAGAAGCACAGCAGAGAGGTTTGCATAAAGATAAAGCAGCATCATTCAACTCCTGTGCTGCTTCAGCAATCTGGATCATGGGGGGATGTAGGGAGATGTCACCATTTAGCCTAATGAGAAATACTAATGTAGAAGAAATGCAAGGCCCTCTTTGGCCTGGAATCAAAAGGTACAAAGAGAACTATGAATCTCACAGACACACAAGGCAGTCTGATCCATCATATTGTAATTCTTATTTACATCAAACTTTGAGCCATTGCAATCATGGATTTCAAGTGCTCAAGCTTCTTTTTCATTGTAGCCTGTACATAACATGAAGCATGCACAGAATCGAGCACAAACACTGGCTAGTTCCTCTATATGTGTCTGCTATCATAGTGTAGAAATGGCTAATCCACTTTCAGACCTCCTGTTCATTCCTCATGCTTCATAATTTTCCAGTACAGATCACATGGGAAATCAGAATTCCATAAATCACAGTTCTCAAAAAAACCCCAAACCATTACCAATCTGATTTCAATTTTCTTCTTGTAGTTGCTTTGATACCCACTAAGATAAATGAAATAGCAATATTTGTGAAATACCCAGTCTACTGCATGTGTATTTAAAATCAAATCTGTCAGCACATTACCCCAGCTGTAGAGAGATTAGTCAGAATCTCCCTCCTCAACTTCCCCCTCCTAAGTCTCTTGCCTGGCTCTTGCTTCCTAAGAGTTGATTCCACTTTTAATTTTATGGTTCCATCAATAGCAGAGGAGTAAAACAGCTGAAGGGAACAGATAAGGGACTTAGTCCACTACCACCACCATCCAACTCCAAATTGGATTGACTGGCTGAGTGCCCCCCAGTCCTCCATGGATATGCAATTTAATAGAAAGAAAAATACTCCACACACAAAGAAAAATATGCAGAAAATAATAAGACCACTTTATGAAACATAATAGTTTCAGCAATGTGCATATGATTATGTCCTTAATTCAAATGAAATGCAATAGACATCCTTTTATGTTACCTGTGGAAAAAAAGAACCCCAGCTGATGATTTAATTTGTCCTTTTACTAAATGATTTAATTTTAGCAAGCTGTAATCCAAGGAAGAACATTAAAAAGGGCCAAATCACATCAGCCTAACAATGAACGTGGTCCACCTTATCTTTGGCAGCAGCCAATAAAGGAAACAGGGGGAAGTGCAAAATAGAAGTGCAAAAAAATAGATGGGGAAAAAATGCTAAGGAGAATTTGAGGAAGATGAAAAATAGGTTAAATCAGGTGGAGGAACTAAAATAATTCCCTTAGTTAGAGTGAGGCTTTATTCCCATGGATGAGCACACATGGATTTCTAGAGAGGCAGCTCCAAGCAGGATCAGTGCTCACGGGAAGCAGCACTCTGGGCTGTGCATGAGTGCTCACTTACCTGATAGCAGCAGTGGAGATCAGCTGTCCTGCCTGCACAGGCAGAGCCAAGGGACTTGGTCAAACAGTAATTTTTAATTTGTTTTTCCTTTTAACTTGACATAGTGCCCCTAAGATTCAACCAGTTTTAAGTCTAAGCTGGAATTATGTATCTTCAAAGTATGTGTTGGTGTCTTCTGTAATTGCTCAGTTAATGGGAAAAAAATATTTTAATAGTTCTACCAAATTCCTTTGTCCCAAATCACACAAATCTCTGCCCTAGTGATATGTTATGTTATCCCCATCTCTCCCTCTCACTAGCCTCCTTTAAATTATTCCATTTGGCTTCATGACTTGCCTTCCCTTGACCTCCTAATAGGATGGTGAACCCTTGACCTCTTTCCAGGAACTCTACTTAAAACCTAACCTTTCCAGACTGCCAAATTTCCATTTATTCCTCATTTCCCTCCTGCTGTGCCACCAGTCTCATCAGTCTCTTTCTAAAACTTGAGATTTAAATTTTCCTTCATTATTTTTCTGCTAGGAAAACTCAGCTTAGCCTCTTCACTGCTCAACCACCACGGTAGTTGCTGAGTAACAAAGAATCAGTGGAACATTACAGCATTTGCAGTGGCTCATTTAACAACACCACAAATGTTTTGTACAAGAAGAGCACCGTGATTTCTATTTGTTCCTGATATCTGGAATATCTCCAGCTCAAACGCTGCAGTGTTGAGTTTATTCTTTCCTGATTTGGTAAAATGGAGTCTCCATTCATGATCTGTGCACAGCACATTCCAAAAGCAAGAAATGGAGGGTGGAATTAATTCCACCTGGAAAGAGTGGCTCATCCCTCCATGGGGCAGGTGCCTTAGGTGGGAGAGACCTGCTGCCCACTGCCCTGCCATGCCCAAGCCACTCCAGGCAGATGGTAAGGTTACACCTGGTACCCACCCTTCAGGTGAGCCAAGCTGGCTTCAGGGGGGAAATGCTGCCTCCAGGGACTTTTCCTCCTGAAGTAACAGCAGCACCCACAGTGAAGGGCTGGAGAGGTACTGCAGAGGTCAGCAGTGGAGGAGATGGGGTGGGGGCATCACTCTTTAGGCCAGGTTGCACAACAGGTCCTCAGCCCCACTCACTGCCCTAACTGCTTCTGGGCATCAGGATATTTCTGGCCTTGCTGAGAGCCCTGTCTGTCCATACAAAGGCTGTGTGTAGCAATGTTAGCTCTGACATTCAGCTGTAATTGACCCTCATCCCTCAAGGACACAGCAGGACAAAGGACAGCTAGGCTATAAATACACCAAAATAGGGCACACAGCCTTGTCTGGAGAGCCCTTCATCTCCTCTGCACTGTCTTGTTCAGGGGCTCAGTGAGACTGCAGGGTCTCCCTGGTGCCTGTCCCAGGCACATGGCCAGGAGCAGTCCTCTCCCTGCACATGGAGATGGTCCAGCACTGGCCCTGCTGCGGGCACTGTTCCTCTCTATTGCCTCTTGCATGCTGAGGAACATTCCCCTGGTCTTCCTCATACTCTCAGTAACTCAGTAACACTGCATGGATCACTGTGGATTGCTGTGCAGGGCAGTGTGTTCGACCATTTCTCCAGTGGAAGCTGTAATGACCAATACTCTAACCTGAGGTGCAAGTGTCTGTGACAAACATCCCCTGCTCAGGCAAAACACTGGGCATTCTAAGCTTAAAATTGGGTGATACACAAGCTGGCCTGTACTATTTCCTGTGGGTAGTGACATCATCAGTGAAATCATTATTTGAAATAGCAGAGGTCTCAAATTAGGAGTAGAATTTTTTTTCATACATGTAAATTTCTTGTGTAGGTGTGTATAAAATAAGACATACCTGTTGATCAGCTCTGAGTAATTACACCCTGCTTTTCTGTATTTCCATCACAACCCAAAGAGGATGTATGGGAGTTTGGGGTGAATGAGGTCTGCAGGAATTCTGGAAGAGGCTTCTGAGGTGACTCCAGTGAGCTGAGAAAGGCGCTCACCTTCTGCCTGCCTCTTCCTTTTTCATATTTAAAATTCCAAATATTTTTAATAAGCTATTTGTCAGCCCACTAATAATATTTACAATGACAATCACAAGATCACTCTAAGCCTTAAACTGTGGGTTTGTGGCACTCCATTAGTTCAATGGTATTATAAAATAAGAAGTTAATTTTTTTTCTGCATTATTTTTTTTAATTTTACGTCTCTGTAAAAAGTAAAGACAGTGTGCCTTGAATCTGTAATATTAAAAAAGCAGCTGTCTTCACCTTCCAGCAATACAAATACAACACAACAAACTATATACCTATACACCCCACCCTCAGCCTGCACAGCTGTTAACAAATACGGATTTTACATTTAGCCAGTAACTGCTGTTCAAGGTTTCTCGCTAGATGCTCAGGGATGAGCTAAACATCACTATGATAACAGAGTGGTGCCATTCTCCATATCAAAAGCTAGCAAAACTAGTTCCTTTGATAGCAAAAGAAACAGCCAGTGGTGATTAAAACAAGCAAATGTGCTGGGGAAGTGTTTGAAGTGAACTGCAGGCCTGATCAAAGCACAGGTAATGTAAGCACACAAGGCTGGCAGGGAGAAATCCTGTCTTTTATCAGACCAGAACACACTACTGGAGAAAATGAGCAACTTTTCACACAAAAGCCTTTCTTCAGCTCTGTCATTTAATAAGTGCTGTGTCTCCCTACCTATGTCGCCTCTCCTGTTCACAGACCACTGCTGAGCCAATACTACTGCTGCTGCAGCAAAGTCTTGCTTGCAGACACGACTGATGCCACATGGTCCCACACTTCAGGGGAATAATCTCAGAGTTTAATTATTCCAGCAGAGAAATGCGAAGAGAATTTATCTGAATTATTGAAAAAGAGCTCTGTCAGAGGATGAAGAAACAAGCTGTTGAAAGACGTATTTGTCAAAACCCAACAATTCCATTGCAACAATAGCAAAAAAACTGGTTTTCAACATGATTCAGGTTACCAGAGACCAAAGCTGTCTAAAGTCTCTGTCTTTTACAATCATTCTCTGGCTTTGTTCAACTTTACTCCAGTGTCTTCAGATACTTGTTTCTTAATCTGTAGCTATGCACCTCTCTGCCCTACGTGACTGTCTGTTTGCCAAACCCAGACAAAAAAGAGCGCTTCTGCCACTTTCTCTCAAGAGCTGTGAGACTGACAAGAAGCACATCTGAGAAAGAGTAGAAAGCTGAGAAGAGCCCTCTCCAGCTCACATTTTCAAGGGGTTTGCTGCTTCTCAGCTCTTCATCTCTCAGCAGCAGCTTTCTCCATCCTGAGGCCTTGCAATCTCTGCAGGGAAGGAGGCTGAACTGCTGATAAGAGCCTGAGACACATGTGGCATGGCAGAGAGACAGCAGTGAGGAAGAAGGAGGAGGCAGGAAGGAAGAAGGGAAAGGTGATTAACTGGGATGAGAATTTCTGCAAAGGCAGCATTTGACATTGAAGTAGGCAAAAACTTGAAGAAGGGCAAGCCTCAAGTTCATGTTTTGGCTACAGAAGGACATGAACTAGATTCTGGGATTGGAATTCATTTATCTTGAAGGGATAGTTGGATGCCCTGGAGAATTGTGGGATGGGACTGAACAGGGGGGAGGCAGGTACTCATTCTGAGAGGGGTGTGGCTCTTTAGTACGAAGGTTCTTGAAACTACTTCCCCTTCAGTGGGGTGTGTGTGAGGTTCATCCAGGGGAAGAAGCAAGACAAGGCCAAGAAGGACAAAATGTTAACCCAAGCCTTTATTTTTTGTGCCACTAAACTGAATTCTTCAGTGAAAAATTTGATCTAAGTTAATGCTGATACATGCTCCAGCTGTAGATCTGCCAGTTTCCTTCCAAGCTGTTTGTGATCAGGGAAACATTTTCCCCAGCCAGCTCTGCTGCCAAACAGGCAGGCAAGCAGGAGTGAGACAGCATGGCTGACTAATTTCCAGATGTCAAAATTTGCCTTTAACTGTCTCACTCCCTTGGCAATTTTAGAGAGGTAGAACTACCTGTTTGTGATGGCTGTGCCTTGGGCAAAAGAACTATTATTGCTCCTGGGACACTGGCTACCAGTGCTGATCACTGCTCCTGAAGTCTCATCACACAGTAATCCCTGAGGAATGCATCTTCATCTGTTTCTTCAGGGGATGCTTTTTCTCACTCTGTGTAGTATTTTGTGAGCAGCTTCTGTGAAGTCCTGACTAAATGTCACTTGCACTTTCCTTGTCAATGAAGAGTGGAGTTCTTGCTACAGATCCTGGCTTTGTAGTATGAACCTGTTTATTCCTCTTACAGACAGACACAGTAGCCTGTGTACAAGACTCTCTCCAGAAAGCATGTAAATAATTTAACAATAATGCATCTCCAAATGGATTCCCTCTCAGCCCAGAGGCAGAAGACACAGTATTTCCCCAAATACACACAGTACCCATCTATCAAATCCTTCCATATTCCTGCAGACAAACGCCTGGGAAAGTAACCTTTCCCTGAAAGCCACTGAAAGTTCTTCCCTGTCTAGGACATGGCACAGTGGAGGTCTTCACTAGGAATGTTGCATAGCTGTGGCACATTAGACCTAGGCCATGGTCTGCAAATCCCCAAAAGCTCTTAATGAAAGATTTGACTCTGTAGCAGTCAAAAATCAAATGCTAAGGGATATGCTGAAGAAAACAAACCTCTCCAACAGCTGAGAATCAGAGTGGTGGCAATGCCCATCAGCTACTGCTCATCATCCGCTCCCACTGCAAACCGTGAGATGCATGAGATGCAGCTAGCTTCTGCTGAGGCTGTAACTCCTCTGGGAACTCTCAGAGTGATGTAAAATGGGATAACCCCATGTGTAAGCCACACCACAATATAAGAAAGATATCAAGCTATTATAGAGCAGCCAGAGGAGGGCAACAAAGATGGGGAAGGGCCTTGAGGGGAAGCCACATGAAGAGTGGCTGAGGGCACTTGGTCTGTTTAGCCTGGAGGGAACACCTCAGTGCAGCTACAGCTTCCTTGTGAGGGGAAGAGGAGGGGCAGGCACTGATCTATTCTCTGTGGTGACCAGTGACAGGACATGAGAGGATGACCTGAAGCTGTGTCAGGGAAGGTTTAGGCTGAATAACAGGAAAAGGTTCTTCACCCAGAGGGTGTTCAGGCACTGGAACAGGCTCCCCAGGGAGGTCACAGCAGCAGCCTGACAGAGTTAAACAAGCACTTGGGCAATGCTCTCAGGCATGTGGTGTGACTCTTGGGGATGTCCTGTGCAGGGCTGGGAGTTGGACTCGATCATCCTTGTGGGTTCCTTCCAACACGGCATATTCTGTGATTCTGTGATATATATGCATAAACATAGAAAAGTTATGTGGAAAGGTGCAAAGAAACATGTGAATGGAAAAATAAGAGTTCTTCACTACATACATTAGTAGAAGCTGGAGAAAAAACAGAGGAAGCAGAGCCCCCTTTCCCCTACACACATTTCAGCATAGATGTTCTTGTTTTTCTCTTTTCCCACTTTGTTTGGCTTCTCCTTTTCTCCATGTTGACAATTTTACTAACTCTTATAAGAGTGTTATTTTTCTCAGCACTGTTTCCAGGAAACATTTGTTTACTTATGCTACATTTTTCTTTTATTTCTTTCTTTATTGTCTCACTGGTTACATACCTCATCATACCACTGGGGCAGTGTCCCCCAAATACACACTTCAAATTTGCCTATTCCTCCTCATTATTTTTGCTCCAGCAAAAGCCCCAATGACCTTTAAACTGAGTATAAAAAAGAGCCCGACTGGAATACTCATGAGTCCTCATGAAGGTAAAATGAGCTTCCCTTTATTTCCCAGATAGATGCATTCTTGTAGAGCTTTTCCAGGGTTCCAAAGGCAAAACAATCTACTATTGGTTAAAATTAACTTGTTTACAATATACACTTCTATATGAATGGCTATATTCAAATATTGTGCTCATCGCTATGCTAAATTCTACCTATTTCCCCATCCCATGAACAGTGTCCCTTGTTTTGCATTCCTTTCTTTGTTCATCACCTCACTGCCTGTGCTATCTTTTATTTCTCAGGCAGTTTCAAGGACACTGCCTGCTTACTCTGAGCCAGGTTGTGCAAAACAGGCTTCATACAAAACTTTTCCTACAACTGAGCTCTTCCTTCCCTGCTGAGAACCTAACCTCAAAAGAGGCTTTTCTTCTCTCTTTATTTTTTCTTATTTCACTGCTTCTTTTTCAATGTCATTGCCTCTCTTTTCCACAACCAAAACAACCCTCTCAAAACTGCCCCTGTGTTTATTGTCTTTCAACATCTCCTGTGACTCTCCTCATTGAATTTCCCATAAGGAACCCTGCAACAATCACAAGACCCATAGAAACCCCTGCCACAGTGATGAAAAATGCATTGGCACTACTTGTGCTGAGAGTAGGAGCACAAGTGAGCCTCTCGTCAATTGTGAACTCTGCTGTTCATGTGGTCTCCTGCAAAGACCATAAACTAAGCACAGACTCCTGTAGAGAAAATAAAAGCTGGAAGGGCTCCCCTGGTGCTCCACATTACACTGAAGCTTCAAAAAGGTAGGAAAAAATACATTCAACCTTTGCAATGGAAGGAAGCACAGCAAAATGCTGCAGAATGACTCATTTAAGAGTTTGAGAAATGTGAAGGAAATAGACCACACTGGGTTAAGGTGCAGGTGTGATACAGAGCAGAGCATTATAAAACTTAGGAAATTTCAAGGAAAACGAAGAGGACTCAGAGGAATTGGAGCCGGTGAATTCAAAGTTAACCCAGCTGCTGCATATGTGGAAAATCAGGACCAAGCTGGCCTAGAAAGGTTTAAATCTGTCTCAGCACCTTACTGCTCCAGGTTCTCTGGACAGGACAGTGTTTGTCCCTGGACTATAAAGAATTTGACAACCTAAACTCTCTGTAGCTATACCAGTTCTTTGGCCCATTTTGCTTTCATCCTAAACTAGGTCTGGCACAATTTAAGTTGCAGAGGACATACATAAGGGAATATTCTTGCACACAGGGCTGTAGGTCTTTTTGAAAATTGTAAAAGCTTAAAGTAGTTAGCAATTTCCCAACCACTGGTATAAATAAATTATATGAGGAAAGAAGGCTGGAAGTGAACTGAATCCTTGAAGGAAAAAGAGGACAGGCATTTCTGAGGGCTTATCAGAGCAAGGGCAGGAGAAAAGTCTGATCTTCCCATGGCTCTTTGGGCAGGTTCTGAGGAATAGCCATGGCTTGCTCTGGGGCAAGGGTATTAACTAAAGATTTGAACTCTTCCTGCTGTTTGTTCATGAGGCACCATGAATAAGCAGCACCTCTGGTCAGATCATGGATGTGTGCCTCCTTCACTGAATAGCTGACCTAGTACTTAAAAACCTGTGCCACTACCACTGGCATTTATGCATGTAATTAATTTCACATTAACAACTTTTCCAGGTAAAGTTTTTGCTCAAAACCAGTGGATTCTGTTACAACTGTCTTAATATGGAGCCTGTTTTCTCTAATGGTTCATCAAAACAGTCAGTTCTAACTTGATTTTTGCATTGTTTTTATATAACCATTTGCTGCTACACCAGAGAACAGATGATGCCAGCTAAATACAAATTCATTACTTCAGTGATTACAGTGAGGTTGAATTAAGTGATGCATTTAGCCTCACTTGGTAGTGTTCCATTCCTTGTGTTTTTGATAAATTAACCAGTGATGATCATGAAGTTTTAATAAACTGACAAGGTTTAATTTCTTCATACAGCTGTGAGCTTCTTATCTGATAAGCATAAAAAAAGAATTATTAATGCCATTATTTTTAATCACCTTTTAACCTATGTTGTTCTTGTTTATATCTCACTTTTAAAATTTTTTATCTTCTCTCTTTTTTTCCCTAAATACCAGTAGAAATGAAGCAACATGTGACAGCTGAGAAAATTACCATACAAGCAATATTTAAAAGAGTGCAGTTGTACAGGGTTCCCACTGCAAACTGGTAGAAGAGGAAGAGCCAGGGGGTAATAATTCTTTGTTCAGGCTAGGCTGTTTCTATCATTCAAGAGGACGAAATAAAGACAGTAGGGCACTTCCAGGCTGCACTTCCACTGCCATCTGAAAAGTGTACAAGGGCAGTTGTGGTGTGCTAGCTCAGGCATTGTTCCTTCCCGTCTGCTTGAGCTGATTTAGAGAAGTGCATTATGCAACCTAACCACTATGCTCAGGTCTGAATGTGTGTGGCACTTAACACTTCCAGGAGATGTTTGAGGAAAAGGACTGATTACATAAAACCAGTCAGCTTTCAGTCAGCTTTCAGTCTGTGATGGTAAAGTTATTGCTATGTGACTATATAAAGAAACAGACAAAAACCTAGCAGGAACCCTGCATAAAACAAACCAGAGAGACAAAACCAACCCAAAACAAACTCCTGAGAAGATGAAGTTTAAAATTCAGAAAGGCTGAACCACACTCAAATGTATCAGCAAAAAGGAGCAATAGTGTGAAAACCAGTGAGGACAAGAATAAAAACACCTTACCTGCACAACTTGGGCATTTGGTAGAGAAACACTGATATTATCATACATCAGTAATCCAGGACGTGGTCACCTGCAGTTCTTCAGATCATCCCATATCACTGCCCATATCAAAAGTAGCATTTGTAAATCATGCATTAAGTTTTTTGCCCTCAGCTAAAAAAACCCCACACATTTAGTGTCTGTTTGTGCAATGTGGTAAAACTTCGCTATTAATACTGCTTAATGAAAGCCTTCTTCAAGTTCCCTACATTTTCTCTTATAAAACTGATTGTGTCCTTTACATAGACTAGTATTACAAATAACAACCTCTTTCTTCATCCTTGTTTATGTGACTGTTCTTCACCTCCCAGGTCTATTTGGTAAATCAGTATTGCTCTGAAGACTAAGGTCCCCTAAGGAAAAGCCTGACAGCAAGATTGTTTTGTCAGTTGTTCTCTGAAATATTCAACATTCAAACACCACAGGCCTCCCACTGTGTCAGACACAGGCTCTAACCCAATTCTCTCTACAGCTGAAGCCAGTGGACAGACTGACACTGAATTCCATGAGATTTCAATCAAGCCTCATGGGGCTTATTCTAGGAATGCCAGAGGTCTCCACAACATAGTAGGAAGCATCTTCCTATGAGAATTTTGGAAAATATCTTAACTTGCACAATTCTTGCAGTTTTAGTGAGCTATGGCTTTGCTGATATTTCATTAAATGAATGAGAATTAAAAGTAATTAATTTTCAGAATGAAGTCTGGAGCAGAGACAGTAGATATTTCAGTTCTGAAATTATTAAAAAATCATGGTATTTATGAGTTACTGTTTATCTTCTGATGTATGACAGTTCACCAAAATGATATCAAATGATCATTTTACCTCATTCTCTCTCTACCTCAAAGCAATATTAGAAAAAAGCATGACTTGACAAGAATAAAGTTGGGTAAATATAAATTTCTTCATCAAAAGAGTGAGTGCCACAGGATGCAAGTAACCTATCTTCAAAGTACTGACAAAATTATGTTCACTCTATTCTAAAAGTTTTCATAATCATTGAAAAATGAAAGAGATGGTTCTTGATATTTTTTCTTACTGTTGAAAATTGACAGCAATTGTGGGATATCTAAAAGTTATTCCAGGTCACTGGTATTCCAAAAAGTTCTGAAAACTCATAACTAATTAAAGAGCAATTGCACTCTGAAAGTGATATAAAAACACTAAGTTTAACTCAGAGCATGCATACCTTGCACTCCAAATCTTATTTCTCATAATATAGGGGTTTGTGGCCTTGTATAAATTACATTTTGTTTATTCCATCACACATTTTTAAAAAGAATCTAAGAGAGAAAGGAGACTAAGAAGGAAGAAGTTGTTTTTGCCCATCCAACCTGTAAACTCAAGAAAGATCTCCAACACTTCTATCTCCCTAGCATTCTTTAGAGATGTAAGTGGAAATAAAATGAATGATGTGCCTTATAACTGACTTTTATTTTCATAGCAAATGTTGGACTTGATAGCAATTCTATTTTTATGGTTCCTATTCAGGCAGTCTCTGTAGGCTTCCATCTTCCCTGGACAACTCGACAGAGAAAAGTGAAGAAACCTTTAGGTTACATTTGCCAAATGGAATGACTCTTATTTTTCCAGACTTGCCAAAAATACTTCATAAATCTTTGTTTTTCCCTCCAACTCATTTGTGTACCTGTTTGTTCCTGTCAGTGACTGATTAGGGATCAGCTTGATCTGATCTGATTTCCAGCACTGATGTTTGGACTTAGCAGCTTCCCCTCTTTGTGGATATTTGCTGTCGCATTTCCTTCTGCAGGAGTTTTAGTCTTTTGTTTTACTTTAAGTTTTCATTTCCTTTTGCAACCTCAACATTTACAGTAGATTGCTTTTTGGGTTCTCTCAGTGCCATGCTCCAGGTGGCACCAAGTTGTAAAATGACAAAGAATTGACTGGATTATTATATGGTTTGATTCTGTCACATGTGAGTTGTTTCCAGTGTTGCAGCAGGTGCCTAAAGGTGTGTGCAGGAATTGTTGCACTCCAGCACAATTCCCACCTGGCAATGACAGCTGTTGGCGTTGCAGTTATTCCTCGACATCTCTACCAATGAAGAATGACTCTGAAAAGCTGGAGGGACTTCAGGGAAGGAAGATGAACTGAACCTTTGTTTCCCCAGGTGAGCTAGATATTTTCTCTCAGTCCACATGTCAGCCTGGGACAATCATGTCTGTCTGCAGTAAATTGAAAAGCATGATTGTGTTGAGAGGCACATGAGCTCAGCACATGCTGATAAGGATCATCCTCCCTCCTGGCAGGCACATAGAGTTCTTGGGCGGGAGACAGAGAAACACCCAGTTTGCACTGCCTGAGAGAGGCTTTTCTAATAGAGGAGAAAGGGGAAAAAGAGGGGTGGATAGTTTTCACATTATTTGAAATGTAAACTGCTTTGACACAATTTCTTCACCAGGTTCACGCCAGGTAAAAATCTAGTATCATGTACTTACACCAAGAAGTTCTTTTCAAGCATTATGTTTGCTGCATAGAATGTATTTAATTTTTAAATACTGGCAGTGTTTTAAAGATATTCCTTTGTTTGTACCATTACAAAAGTAGGTTTTCCATATGAAATAAGGCCCAAACTTGTTGCTGTTTGGGTGCCACATACTAAAACTGCTGCAAGAAGCAAAGATCATAGTTCAGCTAGTAGAGCATCTGCCTCTGAGTGATTGCTGGGTGAATTTAGAGGTCACTGAGGCTGCTGAACATGCTGTTCTTGTATGAAATATGAAGCAAAAATTCTAGTCACTTGTTGGCCATGAAACAACTGATGACAGCTTTCATCAGAGACTCATAATAGCTTTGCTCCTCTAACTGTGCCAGGTAATTACATTCTCTCTACCTAAATGAACTTTCAATTACATAGAGTATCTCCCTCCTCTAAACTTAGAAATTGTGTTACGCACCATTAAATGATTTCCCCTGTCCCACCACAGATGTGGCTCAATTTCAGCACAAGATAAGGAGATACAGGTCCACATGAGGATACTCCCCTTAAGCACTGGCACAGCCACAATTCAGCTGGCTGCTGTGCTCTCAGGCATCGCCATAGCCTTTTCCATCCTCTGCAAGGAAGAAGCCCTGCTGAAATTTGCTCATCACTCCCTCTTCTGAGGGCCTGCAGAGGAGTGCAGACTTTTTTCACCAGCAGGCAGAGCTCCAGGCAGGCAAAGGGCAGCATGGGACAATCACAGCTGAATTGAAGGGTATTAACTGGGTTTTTTTATGGCTTCAGTTCTGAACTTAATTATTCAGCAACTTAGTTCAGGCACAAATCTGTCTACTTGCATTGCATGAGAGAAAAGGTCATTTTACAAGAACACAGGTACATCTGAGTATAAAATGATGCCCCCCCAGCCAGCATGATAGCCATTTACAGCTGAAGAACAATGTTTATCTCCTGAGCAGTGTAATCTACATCTATCTAGTGAAAATATGTTATCTAACATATTTCCATATTCAGCCTGGAAAAAAAAAATCTCATATACAGATTTGTCAAGAGAGAACAGAGAAGAAAGAAGTGAAAAATATGGTCTCTTTGCTAATATCAGCTGACATAAACTTCCATGACATAGAAACTTCCATGTTTGCTCCAAATGCCCATTTCAAAGAGAAATAAAGAATTCTTTTTTTAAAATTACCACTGACCATTCCTCACTCAAAAAGGCTTTGAGGCAGATACAAATTGCTAGAGAACCTGCAATATACTGCACTCTGCAAGCACAAGTCCTTCCCACTTCTGTGCACCCGCAGCCATTCCTGCTCAGAAGCTTGTTTCCCAAGGTTTTGCCTGCAGATTTAGAACTCCCATCATTTTTACCCCAGATGACCTCAGCCCAGCTTAGGCAGCATCCTCCAGATCTGACCCCAATGCAGATCTCACTAAAGGAAAGGGTCTGCTCAGTGTCACTGGGATAATAAGACAAATATCCTTAAAGCCTGTAGCTCTGATCCCCTGGTGATCTGCTTTCAGTAATCAGATTCTGGAAAGCTGTTACTGTAAGTCAAGTTGGACTGTTGAGAGGAAGAATTGAGTTGTTGTGAGGCTAAAAAACGGAACTAACCACAAAGGCTGGTAATAAATGCCCCCTCAAACCATCTTGTGGAAGAGGCAAATGCTTATCAGAACTATACTGAACTCATGGGAAAGAGGAGAAAAACATCCCAAAGCACTTTGAAGTCCTCCTTTCTTTTTTCTTTTTTTTTCTTTTTTTTCTTTTTTTTTTTTTTTTAATTTTTGGTTTGGTTTGGTTTGGTTTTTATTTTTGACGCTACAAAAGGAGATGTAGGGAGGATGTTCAGAGCCACAAAGAGCTTTGGGCATGCAACTAGTTTATTACACAGTTACCTCACAAACTCTGCTGGATTCTTTCATGGCTATGAATTTTCATATAATGCTGAAATTACAAATTCCTACAGCCTATTATTGTTTCTCATTTCATTTTGGGGGATTTACTTTTACCAGCTGATAAGAAATACTAAAATGGCTAGCCTTCTTAATTACAAGAGAAATTGTGAAAACAAGGATACATTATAGGATTATGAATTTGGTATGGTCTAAATTACAACTCTTTTCTTCTAGAGTTCACATAATGGGGAAGACTCAAGGAGGCTGGAGAGGCAGGGAAAAAAAATTACTAATACCACTACATCTAATTTAATAAAATGAGAGGACATATTAAGCAGATTTTAAAACCAGTGTTGCAGTGCACTGCAACAGTGATGTTGGAGAAGATTTATAGTTTGATCTAAGGTTAACCAGAGATATGAACAAACCATATTTTGGCATCATCAGGAAAACCAAGAGTTGGATTCCTCAGCTGGAGGTCCCATCAACTTGACTTTCAATTCCAGTCCTTATTTCTCCTTAGCATGATCCTTCCTATAATCCCGAACCAGAATTTTTGATATGAAAGTACAGACTTTGAGTCTTTTTTCCCCTTGACAAGAAAAAACAGCAGCACTTGGAACTGACTACAGTATAAAAAAATACAGTGAGAGAGGAGTTAGACCACTCATCATTGCAGAAATGTAACTGCCTATTTGCCACATGCACATGCTTTTCAGATTTCCATAATGCTTCCCACTGCTTTAACTGGTGGGCATAAATTAGTTCAAAACTCCATACCATCCTCATTGTGAGAAGGAGAGAGGAAAGAGAGCTCTGTTTTGAGTTGCTGCCACTTAAAAGAACACCAAACCAAAACAACAACCCAACAACCCACAGGAAAAACAAAACCCTACAGGCACATTATTGCTGGCTGGGAGTTGCCATCAATGATGAAACAGTTACTAACACACACTATGAGATCTCTACAGATCACTCCCTGTAACCACTGATTCCTGGTGAATCTATTGCCCTTGCTTTGCCCAGTCCTAACCACCTTTCTGTCACAATCCCCATGCCCTAGACACATTCTCTCTCCTGTTGTCAAAATTTTTTGTTTTGTTTTTGTTTTTGTTGTTTTGTTGTTTTGTTTTTCATTTCTCCATGAAAAAGGAAGACTTAGCAGTCTGACTTCACTGCAGCAGGCTAAAGGGTAGCATCAGATATGCCAGAGAAGCTGAGGAAGGTGGCAGCAGGAGTGCTGAAGATCTCCTGCTGAAGTTTTTCTTATAGAATATTAGAAATTAATTGTGTAGGTATAAGTTTAACTGTAACTTGCTTACAGCTTAACATATGTGGGTCCTGCTCAAAAATTAGCATAGGTGAACTCTATATGAATTCTGTTTATTAACATGAATGGCTAAGCAGAGGACAGACAAAGACTGGTTATCTTCAGATAAGGACTGAGATCCTGGAGCACCCCAAGGCTGACCCAATCTGTAAGACAAGAGCTGCCCAGGTGAGCATGGAGAAAGTCTTCAGTGAGGTGTTGGTGGACCCCACAAATTGCCAATGGACCCAGAGAAGCAGGGCATCTGAAGATCTGGTGCACAGACCGTGAGGGTATAAAGGGCCAGGGATTTCTTGGTCCAGTTTCCCTCTCCAGAGACACAGAGATTGAACATCAATGTGTGGCAGCTAAAGCCAGGAAAGGCAGGGATAGGAATGACAACATTGAAGACCACAGCTAGGGGACATTGCTTTGGAACAGGGTCTATGCCAGGACAAGGGTCTGGTGAAAAACTAACAACAAGGGCAACAGCATCAGGCTGAGAGAGCAAGTGGTGTGTACCAGGGTTTATAGCCGCAAGAATACATTTCCTCAAGAACTTAAAACTGGATCCTGGATCTCCAAACCTCTATATTGGTGTTTTCAGCACTTTGTTCTGAACCCTGCAAAGGCTGAAGTGTCTTTCTTGGGTATCTGTGAAGTAGCAGACCTATAAAAAAGTAAGAGCCCTATATTGCTCCTGTTTATTCAGGTAGCTTAAATAGGAGGATCTCTGCTCTAGATCTGAGAACATCACTTTGCTAGGGGCCTGGCTGGAAGCCCCTGCAATATGTGTTAGAATGTACTTGGGATTTCACCTTTTAGACAGAGATATAAAAATATACCTGGAAAAAAAGTGTCAAAATTAGGACCCGACCATTTTTATTTAGAAGTGATGAAAAATGATTCTTAAGAATTGAATGATCTTCAGCTCAAAATCTAACTTCTGTTTGGATATACCACTACATGGCATCATATACCAGGTTCCAATTATACCCAGCAAATTCTAAATTCTCTTCTGCCAGGTATCTGAAATTTGCATCATTCCCAAAGCACCACAGAACAGTCTGGCCTCTGCTCCTCCACATCAGTGATAAAAGCCATAGGCCTCATGAGAAACAGTGTGTTCATGCACTTTAACTACAGGAGCAAATGGAAGAATAAAGCATGTGTAACCAATTATTAATTTTTCCTACTTATATGTGATTTCTGGATCCTGACTGGCCCTTGACAAATAATTCTGGCTGCAAGTTAACCCAATGAGAGCTATCCTCCTGTGCTGGTTTGACCTTGGTTGGTATTGGAAAAGAAGGAAGTAAAACATCCCCGGAAATGGTTCTCCTGAGAGAGACGCTTGGGAGTTTCAGAGATAGCCAGTGACTGTCCAGTTCTGAGAACTGACAGCTCTGTAAGCTATTCAGAGCTAAGTTCCACCCCCGTGAATACCATTGTGAAGCCCGGGAAACTCTGAACTCGTTCTCTTTGGTTTCCGGCGGCTGAAGGTGACAGAGCTGTGAGTGGAGGGAGGCCCGGCCTGAGCCAGGCCGGGCC
>VWYI01045459.1:76278-93904 GCA_013399455.1 Anthoscopus minutus
GCCTCCCGCGGCGGGGCCGAGGCGGCTCCTTCCGTTGGTGGCCGCGGCTGAGGCAGCATGAGCGGGCCAGGGCTGCTGGGGCCCGGCGGCGGCGCGGGGCTGCCGCCGCTGCCCAAGAGCCTGAGCGGGCTGCTGAACTCCTCGTCCTCGGGCGGTGGCGGCGGCCAGGGCGGGCGCTGGCGGGACCTGGAGCGGCTCTACGCGCAGAAGTCCCGCATCCAAGACGAGCTGAGCGGCGGCGGCCGGGGCTCCCCGCGACCGCCCCAGCCTCCCAACCCGGACGCCGCGNCCCAAGCCTCCCAACCTGGACGCGGCGCTGGCCCTGCTCCGCAAGGAGATGGTGAGCAGGGCGGGTCGGGGGGCGGCCGACGTGGCTGGCGGACGGGGTCGCCGCCACCTCCCCGGGGCCAGAATAGCGTCCCGGCTCCGGCTTCAGCCAGGGTGGGCGCGGACGGCCCGGCCGGGGCAGCCCCCGTAACCCGGCCCGACCGTCGGTGCTGGTGGCGGGGGAGGGCCGGGGCTGGCGGGGCTGCTCCCGGTGCGGATGGGGAGCCGGTCTCCGCGCCCTGCGGCACCCACCGGGAGCCGGCACCCACGCGGAAAGGCTGGCGTTGGAAAGTACCCCCAGTGCCGGCACGGATTCGCGCAGCCCAAGTGACAGTGATTCGGCTTGGTTTTCTCCAGGGCTCTATTTTGATCCTGTAGCGTGGCGTTATTATAGCGAAATTCTTCCGGGCGACCTGGCGCACCTTTTGATTAAACACTAATTGGGTGTTGGTGCTTTGCTGGTGCAAGCTGCAGCTGTAATGACTAATAATAGCCTAAGCCTTATGCGCTGAGGATTCTGTAGAATCAGTACAAGAAAGCCAAAGAGCTGCTGGAGAGTGTCCAGCGGAGGGCCACAAAGGTAATTAGGCGTGTGGAGCATCTTTCTGATGAAGAGAGACTGCAGGAGGTGGGCCTGTTAAGTTTAGAGAATAGAAGACTGAGAGGAAATATCATTAATATATATAAATAACTCAAGGATGAGTCTCAAGAGGATGGTGCCAGACTCTTTCTAGTGCTACCCAGCAACAGCATGAAGGGTAGTGGCCATAAGTGAAACACAAGGAGTTTCCACCTCAACATGAGGAGGGACATCTTTGAGGGTGGCAGAGCCCTGGAAGAGGTTGCCCAGGGAGCCTACCTGTCTAGAGATATTCAAAACCCACCTGGACACATTCAAGTGTCACCTGCTCGAGGTGACTCTGCTTTGGCAGGAAGATTGGACTGGATGATCTCCAGAGGCGTCTTCCAACTCTAATAACTATGTGAAGCATGTAAAGTATGATAATGCTGAAAATCTGCCCAGTTGAAGACTTTCTCAGGCTAAAAACATGCTTGAGTACAAAAAGCTCTTTTGAAAGTCCTTTTCTGCATTTAGAATGACAGTGTAACATGCTGAAATCTTAGTCTGACACCAGTGTTTCAACAGTTAAGAGATAATTCTTAAAACTGCGTATTAGAATTGCCAGTTTGCATTAAAGCTCAGGAAGGATGGGTGCCAGCATGCTTTCTTCTGCACTGCTGGGGCTTTCTTCTGCAATGCTGTAAAAGGAAACAAGGACATATGGTCTTAGTCGTCTTAAGCCTTTCAAAAAAACAAAGATAACTCATTAGGCAAGTCTAACCTGTTTTTTCCCTAAAAAATCAAATGAGATACTTCTCAAAGTCATTTGATAACTAGACTTCCCCTTTAAACTGTCCTTTAATAATCTGTAAGCCTTGATGATAATTTGGTAAAATACTTCTGAAGAAAAAGATTCTTCTAAACACATCAAAGACTTTCAAGCAACAGACTCCTCGGTTCCAGATGTACTTTTTTGTGGCCTGTACAAATTAGAGGGCCTCTTGTGTACTAATAGGCTGCCTTTCATCAAGAAGGTAAAAGCACTTTATTATTGATATTGAACACTTTCTTGCAGCAGTCAAAGATATTTTTATGGAGTAATGGGTTGTTGGAGAAGCTAAAATTGAGAAACCCTATAAGCATGAATGCTCAGCAAAAGATTCTGAAAATATGAAACTCATAATCAAAGTAGGAATGAAAGTTAGCTCTGAGACTCAGGATACTGAGTCAGTTACTCTATAACCCAAAAACCATAGCCTAGCCAGCTAAAAGAGATTTCCTCTGGATTCAACAAAACCCTTTTGCTGATAGAGAATCCAAAGATCTAGGTAGAAATAAAAGTCAGTTTTACCACTGATGTTGATTGGCAAAAGCCTGGGCAAACAAGGAAGAATCTGGGGAATGTGAATGCAGATAGAATAATTGAGTCACTCCTATAGGCTATATGTAAAATCCCCTGGTTTTCGTGTTATATGTTGGTTGGTTAGTGTAAACTAGAATATTCATTATAGAAAAGGATATAATGTATTGCAAGACGAACTTCATTCTCTTTTTTATCTCTCAATTCTCCGTTCCCTCTATCCCTATCTTTGTCCCTCTCCCTTTATCCCTTGCCCTCTCTATTCTTCACTCTCTTGACTTGCTCTCTTTATCCCTCCCTTTTCTCCCTCTCTCCATCCTTCTTTGCCCTCTCTTTACTCTCAACTCTCCTCTCTCCCTGCTCCACCTTCTCCCCCATTTGCTTCTCCGCCTCCATCCCCATTCTGTCAGGCCCAGCTTTCTCTCTTCGTCTCTCAGCACGTTGTAGGCTGAAGCTGTAGCCTCAAACAGAGCTCTGTCCTTGTTAATAGTTAACCGTCTTTCCCCTGAACTAGCCTGGCATAACTAGAGAGCCCGTAGAGTCCCAGAGTCTCATGTGCAACTACCACCACTACAGCTAGCCAGGCTCACTACCTTCTACAAATGGGTTTGCTTTAAATTTTTTCTAGTGAGTGAGGAAGAAATGTGCAGAGTATCGTCAGTATCAGTACCTGCATGATCAAGCAAGGTACTCTGTATGTAGGTTTTTAAAGCTGAGACAGTGCTGAACTTGGATGTTTTGGAGAGGGAGGGAGGAAAGGAGAGGACATTTCAGAGCTGTGAGGGAGAGGAACAGAGTTACCACCTGGAATTGTGCACTATAGGTTGTCTTACCAAAAGTCAAAACTGCTAATGTTATCTGGGTTGGACATTTTTTCAGACTTCTTGTTTGATTGTTTGATATTAGTGGCAGCAACAGAAAAATAAGATATTAAACAGAACTATTTGGTTTAAAGAGCTGTTATGGTAATTCTGCTGAGCTTTGAAGTTTGTGCTTGGCTGTCAGTAGAATTGAACTTCACACAAAGTGCTGAAGTCCTTTATGGAGCTGAAACAGGAGAGCTGCTGGTGAAAATCATCCCACTTTCCTTGGGAGACAAAGGTCACCTGTCCTCACGCTGACATTTTTGGCTCAACTCACTCCTGATTGCTTTTTGAACAGTTCTGGACTGCAGTCTTGTCCCTCAAACATTTAGTTCTCATGCAGGTCTGCCAGGTGGATCTCATGTTCGTATGTCAAGGTCCAACTTTACAGGCATCCTTTCTTACCTGAGGTGAGCAGTTTGTTAGGTTATAAAGGAAAATGGGTGAGAAAAGTAGCATAGGTATGGGATGGTGGAAAGACTTATATCTATAATATACTGGCAGCTAGCACAGTGTTCCATGTCTTGTCCTAAAGTCTTCAGTATTTAGCCTGTGCAGGACTTCATGTTTTGGCTTCATGATGTCACCAAGTAATTTGTGTTGTTCTTGAAAGATGACTTATCCTGCTTTTGTCAGTGGCATTGTGGTGTATGATTTTTTATTTTCTCCTCACTTTGAGAAAGAGCTGGGTAGAATCTCAAAGTAAGATCTGCATGCTAGCTTCTTGTGGTTTCCTTGTGTGCTGAGTGTATTGTCCTGAAACTTGAGAAGCATAAGGAGAGGTAAGAGTTCTCGTTTTGAGTAGAATACACCCTGGTGTTCAGGTTGCAGTAAAGGCTGCTAACTTTATTTATTTATTCATTTATTTCCTCTTGATATGAGTTGTGGTAAAAACTTTTTTTGATGAAACAGAGGCTCACTAGGAACAGTCTTTTGGCTTAACACTTCCTTGAAAAATAAGGCTGGAATGGCTGTTTCTAAAATCTCTAATTGCTTAGTTGTTTAAATTTGCTGCAAGACAGAACCTAGTTTTAAATTGATATGACTTGGATAGGTGACAATGTCAAGTGAACACTCCATTTTGTTGCCAGAGAGGGAGAGTGAACTGAGTTAAATGAGTAGCTTTATTTCACTTTGCAGTGCAACATACTGGTTTTGTACCTGACATAAAGATGCAGCCTTTTTTTATGGTTCTTCAAATCTGTAATGCGCTCTGGAATTAATATTTGAAGAGCTTAAGGACCAAAATATTAGGTGCTTAATTATAATCAAGGCTGTGCTTGAGTGGCACATGAAAATACTCTGAAGATTTGCAAGACATGACATTTGTCCTTATGTCACTTCTGCTAACTAGAGCTGCCTTAAAGTAGTGTGCTGTATTGTGCTAGATATACCTGCCTTTGTCAAATGCCTACGTATGTCAATATAGAAAAGAAAATTAGAGTGGAAATGCTTAGCTGGGAACTGGGAAAACCAGTCAGAATCCCATTTAAAACTTTTACTCCAGGCCATTCCAAACAAAAACAGAGCACCTGTGATGGTGTGAGAGAAGGATGTGTGAAAGACACAGTGTTTCTGGAAAAATATCTCCCTTGCATAATGAGGAATATAGACTTTATGAATTTGTCTGCCATGGTTCCAATAACAGTGAACTGCTTATTGGAAGTTAAGCACACTGTTGTAATAGAACATTTTGAAGAACACTTTGCATTTGTTCTGTACTATTGCATCACATTGTTCCGTGTTCTTTTGTCTAGTTTTGCCCATGGGGCATCTGTCACCAGTATAATCACATCACAGTAAAATGAATTCTACTTCCACATTTCATAATTGTTCAAGGAGGAAGGAAGCTTGAACCTCCTGTTTAGCAATGAAAGATATACTGCCATAGAAATAAAATTGTAATAGTGATTGTTTGAATCGTTCCCCCTTCAGGTTGGCCTTCGGCAGCTGGATATGTCATTGCTGTGTCAGCTCTACTCCCTGTATGAATCCATTCAAGAATACAAAGGTGCCTGCCAGGCTGACTCTAACGCAGACTGCTCATATGCCCTGGAGAATGGATTTTTTGATGAAGAGGAGGAATACTTCTAGATGCAGGAAGATTCCCCTTGGGGCTGCCTGAATTAGGATTCTTTTGTCCTTCTCTCCTTGTAACACACCTCAACAAGAACGACGGGAATTTGTATGGATCCCTCTTCTAAGGAGGAACACCCAGCTACCCTGAGTTGTGTTAAATTCTCTTATTTTAACAGGCTGTCAGTACAAGTTACTCATGCAAATACCACTTGAGCAAAGTGCTGTACTTTAACTTTTGAAGAGTCCTCAGACACGCTTGACAAGAGTTTTCAATTTAATTTGGAAGGTGGGTGTTTTCATCTTACAAACATTGGTAGCTTATAACTGGAATTTTAATCGTAGAAGGCAGCAGCGACTTCCTGAGTTGTAATAACTTTGTAAGGGGGCAGGGAAGCCTCTGCTTTAGTGTATATAGTTGTAGGTGATTTTTTGTGGGGGTGTCAGTGGCATTGATAAATGCATTTTGAACAAGCATCAGGATGCACGCACATCCTCAGCATTACTAAGCTAGTTCTTCTCTTACCGGCTGCATCCAGTTTTCAGCTGGGTGGTTTACACAGTTAATTTTTTTTTTTCTCCTTAAGCTAATTTATTCCTAGCTTACAAGCTGTACATGTGATAGTGAATGATATCAGCAGGGTTTTATTTTTCTGTTGATCTAATTCACTTTCTTGGTACTGCCACTTGGCATTAACTTTTATACTCTTCTCTGGATTTCTTGCATCGACACAGCTCTTTGACCTGCTAAACGCTGCTCTGAAATGGTTTGCTTAGCTTTTACTGCACTGTGTAGTAAAAGCACATTTTCAAACATAGTCTGTCTGCCACTATGTGGCTTGGAATAACATGAACTCTTGTGCAAGTGTTCTTGATCATATGAAGAATAAGGAAACCTCTCATATGACACAATGGGACAAATTGCAATATTTTATACTGGGTGAACTTTGTTGCTGTAAGGTAGATGACAGCTCTTTTTACAAATGCGAAATAAGTATTTTGAGCACATACTTTGCATATGTTAAAACTTTTTATACTGACTTGTTCTTTGATATATAATTTATTTTTCTTTTCAAAACTTACTAAAGCACTTGGTTTTTTATTAATTCATAGTGTGAAATGCTTAATCAGCTGAGAGTTGCCAACTATCTGAGTTTTCACCCTTCTCTATTTAAGTAAAATCAACTCCCAATGCGTTTTTCATTTCTAAAATTTGATTCTGAAGATTGCTGTAAAGCACAGTGCCTGAATCTTGACACAAGGTAATAATTAAGGGCTTAAACCTCAAAGGGTTTTTGCATGGTTCATGTCTGGCATGCATGCAGTTTGCAGGAAGAATGGAGATCACACTACCCATTGGAGATGGGTAGTTCCTCTGTTAGTTTTTAACAAAAGCTAGGATGTTTCAGTGATAAAAGCCAAGAGATTTCCAGGGTGCATTCCCTCTAAAACTGGCTTATTTGATTAGCATTCAAAGGCCACAAGAGTAAATACTATGTTGTAATTGTGTATATGTCTAAGTTCTTAATCTAGTCTGTGGCAGTGGTTGGGTATTTTTTTAATGTTAAAGCTGGTCTAATTGCTTCGCTCACCCAAAACTAACTGAATGATAAGGAAAACACAGTTAATTCAGATAGTTACATCTGTACTTAAAAGTTGTGTGCCTATGTGTGTATACATGTATAACTATATATACACACACACATATTTACATGCAACTTTATGCTTTGACTTAGGAATGTATAAGCTTTTAGTATAATTTGCTGTGCTTTTAGTATTTACATGAGGCTTTTTCTAGTGTGTTGAAGTACTGTTATTTTCTTGCTCTTTCTACAAAAATAAAAAGCATGATGTTTAGCATAATTTTTAATGTTGTGTGTATTTTAATTTACCTTTCCAGTGAATACAAACCCTATCCCTCTTCCCAACCCTTTCCCCCTTCCCTTAAGAAAAGTAGGAGTAGTCATCACACTGGACTGAAGAAAACAATTTTTAAATTACATTGGGAAAGGTTCCACCTACCTCTATTTGGAATGGAATTTCCTGCTTCTCTGTCTTAATTGAATTTTACTTGGTTTTGAATTCAGGAGAAAATCCTGTTTCTACTACTAAAACTAACAATTCTGTTTTACAAATCTTTAACCAGTGCTGTTCCTTAACAGTCTCGGTGGTGAGAATGGACTTCAGCAAAATTCACAGTACTTTATCTTACATAAATTAAAAAGCAAAATGATTTATGTTTCTAATCATGCTCATGATCTGGGCAACATGGGACTGGGCTGGTATTCCCTGTACCAGGGGAGGAATAAAAGTACTAAAGCATTACTCCACAAAATTTGGACTGAAAACCAAGATGGATTATAAAGACTTGCTAAGTTTTCAGCACCCTGTCCATTTTAATAACACCATATTGTGTGGAAGAGAAGTTATAGTCTGTATTCCTAAGGAAAGCTCAAATGCCATAAGGGCTGGCTAGCCAGATGAAGGTTTTAAAAAGAAGAAATTTGTTATTAAGTTAATAAGCAGTTGTTCTAGAGGCTGATTTCTATGCCTGGTGTTGCAGTTGTGAGCTGTATCTCTTTACCACACTATGACAGCACGAAGCAGGGAAATTGCTCTGAAAAAGAGGTGCTTGGTAGGAAAGTGTAGCTTAAATACTGAGTGGTTGCTACAGGCAACCTCAAATCCGAGTTTGGTGTCTGCACAACAGAACAGAGTCACGTTACGACAAAGGCTTCCTACCCATGGTCCAAACCACATCCCAACACAGCTTTCCCATTTTGGCTCCATAACCCCAGTTCATCCTAACTCTAAGTTTTTAAGGGTATAATGAAAGAAACTTCTGGAAGCTTCTCTACCCAGTGAACACTGTGTAACTTTTCGAGTCCCACATAGCACATGCAATAGTGAGCAGGCCCAAGAAAATACAGTTTTACAAGGAAACAACAGTCAGGCTCCTGCCGCCCAGAGATGGAGAAGTGAATACAGCAGTTCAGAAGGCAGTCTACCCTGGGTAACTTCACTATAGGCCTTTCTCCAAAGGGCCTATAAATGTGGTAAAGCAGTTAGAAATAATTGTTAATTCTCCACTAGCTGTACTTGAAGTTTTATTTTTACTTCAACAGCATATCATCCTCATTCCATTACTATGGCAACTGCAGAGTAATACTGTCATAATTACATTGCAGTTTAGTTCCCTGGAAATTTCCGTAGTCTACAAAAAGAGAAGAGTCTGGAAGCAGTGCTCCACTTTGGAGAAAGTGGGTGCCACAAAGTAATGGGTGGCTGATAACCATGACTAATATAAGAGATGAGCATTTAGGTTCAGCTTCAGCTCCTGGTGAAGTCACTGTCAGTGCTATTGACTTTAGTGTGGATTGACTTCAAAGCAGGGATCTTTTCCTAAAATCAGAATTGTTGTTTGTTATTTCTAAGACTGTGGAACAGCTGCATACTAAGATACAGGAGCTATTCAAATACACACTACAAATGTAGTACAAATGCTCTGAGAGCTGAGAGCTATAATACTAAAAGATACTGCTTTAATGCCCTGAAATGCAGAAGGTAATCATTAGAATAACTTGTAAACAGCATGAATGTTGCTTTGAAGAAAGAGTTTTCCAATAAAGGTGGAGCAAAATTGCACTCAGTTTCTGCATAGTTTAGATGTTTGCTAAAGTTGAGACTTTAGTACAGTATTTGGTGTAGTTATGAAATTTTAAGACTATGAGAAGAATTATGCAAAAATTATTATAGTATTTGTAATTAATTTAGTTCCTAATCATAGGTAACCAAATCATTTTATGTGGCTTCTAAAATAAGTTGATTATTTAAAGTTATGTTGACAATTTCTTGTATATAAGACAGTTTGCGAAATTTTTAAGTGCAATGAGGAGAGTAGCAAACCCCCCACAGTGTTTACAATTGATCCACTTAGTAGTTCTTTACAAGCTTAAGGTTTTGTGTCACATTTAGCCTTCACCCTAAGGAAACAAAGTGTAAGCAGTAAATCTGTCCAGGCATTTTCTGTCAGCCTCCTTGCTATAAACTAGATCTGATAGGACAGAAGTTGGAAAGTTGCTCTGTTCTTAAAAACCTTGTAAGGAGTTGGAGCTGGAGGAGAGGAGATCCTTGGACAGGATCACAGGTAAAACTCCCCTTTTGGCTTCTGTTTGGCAGCCTGGCTGCCAGAGGGCAAAAGCTGGGTGGGCACTGCCGCTGCTGGCAGCTCTGCAGTAGTTGGGGCCCTGCAGTACTGGGTGCCAGTGGAGCGTGCGGGAAGGAGGTGAGTCTCAGCACATGTTTTAGAGAGTGAGGATGAAAACTGCAGATACATCAAGGGGCCCTGGGAGACCCCCAGGTGCTGCCTTCAGGACTCAGTGCAATGCTGGAAGGGAAGAACAGTGGGGAGGAATGGTACAGTTTCTGGAGATGGGAGCTTGGTACAGTTTGGAAGGAGATGCTGAGGTCCTGGGACACAATTTCTTTAAAATCCCTAATCAGTCAAATGTCTAAATGTCTAATTAGTTCTGCTGCTGACACCTTGGGGGATTTTTCTTGTCCTTTCTGACCTGTTTCAGAGACTGGGGTTATGCTACTCATGTATTTTTAACGTGACAGTAATTTGTTGCAGGTACACACTTTTGCTTAACTGGAAAGAACATATTTTCCTTGACTTTATTTAGCTGCCCTAAAGCCATCCATTTTCCTTGAGGACTTAAGATTGCTCTGAGGACAAGGGAAACTAATTCTCCCACTCTGCTGTTCAGCTGGTTGCTGGGGAGGAATGTGAAATGGAAGTAATCAGGTACATGCCAAAGGGAACCCTAACAACAGGTCTTTTCTCCAACGTACAGCTCTGTGACCTTCAGCCACTTTGAAAGAATTTAGCCCGTTTTTGTAATTCCCACTTGTACAGGATACATTACCACAGCAGTTTGAGGTTCATATTCCTTTTCTTATACTACATGCATTTTCTCAGAAAACAGCTCCACAGAAGTACATTTTCCCATCCATAATGTTTGATTTATTTGAAGTTACTACAGCACTGCATGACCTAAGGAAATAACTTGTTTTCTTAGCAAAGTAGTTAAAATATTTATCTTATTTGCAAAGTAATCTTCTATTTAACATTTTCTGTGAGTTTCCAATCTCCCTATGTGGTAAAGCCGCTTAACTACTTATTCTATGATCCTGGCCAGTCCAACTCTGCAGGTAGCTTTACAAACATGCAAGGTCCACTTTGAGCTAGGTTCTGCCATGGCTGTGAGAGCCTGGGGGATCTGTGCACAGGGACACACTCTCCTGAGCTGAGGTGGTCTCAAAGAGCCGAGGTGGCCCCACAGAACCCAGATGTGCTCTGGGATTAAAGCCTAGGTGAGGCTGGATGTGTGCTGGACTGGCACCTGCAGCTTGAGAGGCAATTGAATCTTGTAAGGAATGAAGAGGATTAGCAAGGGGCTCTTAATGAGATGACTCACTCAGCAGTGAGTTTGACTGTGGTTTTAAATGACAGAGGAACTTTGGAGGGGATGAATATTCACTGCAAAAGTCTCTTTCCCTTAGTTTTTTGGCCCCCAGTCGTTCATCTGTTCTATTCACAAAATTAAATGAATGTGGAAACAACCAGCCCTAAGTAATGAAGCCCACATCTAATTTCAGAGGAATGTGCTTTTAGCAGTAGAATTTACATTTTTCAGATAAGGTTGGTATGCAAGTTAAAAAGACAAAACCATCTGCTACTGAAATACACAGATTTGTAACTATTTTGGCTCTTTGAACTTTTACTACAGATGTATTCAAGAGAATGTACTCTTTCAGAATCTCTCAGTTTAGCAAGAGAGGAGAAATCCCATGCAAATAATGGATTGCTAGAATTTAGTGGCCGAAGCAGACTGTTGGGAATTGTTAGCACATAGAGGGTTCAGTTTTATGTCAAACCACTGCCTTAAATTCATGTTAGCATCTCAATCCTCCTTGCAGTGCTAGCTGCTCACTTTCAGAAATCACAAGCATTTCTTCCACAGGTCAGAAATGTCCCTGTGATTATCTGGCTAGACACATGTGTAAGAGTTTGTGAGCTCCTTTTGGCTCAGGATACCAGGCGCTGTCACAAACAATAAAGTTGCCTGTCTAAGCCCTACCAGCTCTTGCTTAAACTTTTCTGACTCGTCAAACAGCAGAACCTTTTAAATCATTTACAAGCAGGCATTGTAATAAGGTTATTACTTCAGTTATGAAAGCACCTGGATGACAGGGACAGTACATTTTGCTGTTTTTTTTCCCTCTCGACCCTTTGCAGCATTTTTGGTTGCCTGAATAATTATTTTAACAAAACACTAATTATTTGTACTGATAGGTCTAATGGATATTGGAAAATTCAAACATGCCATACAGAGGTGAGCTAACAAGTGAAGTTTTGAACAGGTAAAGTACAAGCTTAAACATGACCACATTTTAACCTGTTCCATTACTCCTAAACAACATCAAAGGCTGTCTGTATTGTGAAATAAAATTACTTCTTATATGCTATGTTGCACTGAAAGTAAATGACTGAAATATTAAAATAGTTTGGTATAGGGGAAGGACATATTATCAGAATCAGTTGAAAAAATAGTATATCAAATCAGAAAATTAGTTTCTCATAGCATTAGAATATCAAAGCTCTGTTGACATTTGGTTTTTGTCCTGTATTAACACAGCATGTCTATATTCATTCCAAGGGTCTTGCTATTCCTTTTTCTTCTGTTAGTATTGTACAAATCAGACACAATCTTGACTTGTGTCTTTAAAATAACCTTGCTCTGACTCATACTTAGTCATGATGCACAAACTGGAGAAGCATTTACTTAAATACCTTACATCATACATATAACCTGTAGAGAGAATGGTATAGCACCTATTCTATGAATAATTTGTGTCTATTTTTAGAAGAGGAAAGACATTTATGAACAGAGTTCTAGTGTATTTTTGGAGACCATCATTGCACAGTTGCTTTCATACAGGATTAACCCTTAACAATAAATAAGAGAAGTAGAAATTTGCAGTAATCTCTGTAGAGAAGAAGGAATTCTGGTTTTTGCATATCTTTTATCCTGTCTCAGTCCTTTCTTATAGGATTTGGTTGAGGTCTGAGTTCTCACATGTAAATAGGTTTGTCTTGTCTCCAGTGTTTTGTGTGTTACACAATAGGACTTTTTTTCACTTATCACTAGCCAGTCATTCAAAAAGTCCTTTCTGTTTCTGTTGCAAATGCAGGACTGTTTAAGGCTTTCAATGTTCCTTCTTCTCACGGAGAATAATACTCTCTTCTGTGCTTTTGAATGCAGGTGTGTAGGAGCAGTGTTACAGAAGGCAAGCATATCTTGTTATTACCACAAACATTTATTTGTATAAGCATCTGCTAAAAAGTGTGCCCACTAATGAAAATTTCCACTACAATTTATTTAGCAAATTAAGAGAGAGTTTGTAGGATGTATTTATTCTCCAGGAACAGATATCTCAATGCACCATGCCCATTCTCTCACTGAATTACTTAATTTGTAGGCACTGATTGTATTTTTGTTTCAGCTTAATGGTGTCTTACCCAGTGCCCATGGCCTTACAGAAAGTCTGTAGTAGATCTGAAGCAGTGCAGGCTGCCTTGTTCATTTAAAATGAAATCTTTAACACTTTGTGGTCTTGCAGCCAAGGAATTTGATGGATTTTCCTCTCACCGGTTTAGCAAGGCTAAGCAGGGGGTAGCGGAATAGGAAGCATGCAACCTGGAGAATAAAATTGAAGGAGAGAAACTTTCTAAAATACCAAGCCACCACCTTCACAATGGATTCCTCAAGTAAAATCTTGTATTTTCACAAAATCATATTGCTTGAATAAATGGTCATAGTTGAAAAACAACTGGGCATCTAACTGCCACTATACGCAGTAGGAGCTGATAGGTCTCCTAATTTAGGAAAGGCAGCTTAGGTTTGGTCTCAGAGAGCCAGAATCTCTGCCTGCCAGGGAGAACATCTGTCAGGAGTGTCTCAATCCCAGCGGCTGGTGAAAGGCCCAGATGACCTCTGAGATCACTTCTAGCCCTGTCTGATTCTGTGAAAACAAAACTGTTCCCAAGGGGGTGGCAGAGGCAGCTGTCTGCTCAGGACAAAGAGCTGAGCCTTCAGGAGCAGCTGCTGCAGGAAGTTCAGAGGAGACAGCACTTTCCAATATAATGGCATGAAATCACAGATGGCACCTTCCACCCTGCCATTACAGTGAGGAAGGATCTGCGCATGAGGGCTTCCTGTTTTGCCATCCTCTATTAGGTCGTGTTGGAGAGGATTAAAAACATCTCTCTGAACTTTCAGTCAAAGTGCTTGTGCAGCTGAATTAGATTAGAATCACCATGCTGGCATTTTGTTACATAAAAGTAGCTGAGTAACAATGAGAGAAGGGAGATGTGATCTCCACATGCTTCTGATACTGTTTTATCAGGGACATGAGTTTTTTAAACTGATACAATCTGTTCTGTTGAACAATACTCAAAGTATTGTGGGAAGAAGGTGCCTTTCTTGCTGGTAGCCTTTTCTTTCAGTGTGGGACGTTTAAACAGACAGAAGCTGCACCATTTCACACACAGATAAGGCAGAAAATGCACAGGCTCTAGGAACTGCATTGACCTTCCCTCTCCTTCCACACACACACACACACACACACACACACACACATCATTTACATAAACTGCAAAATTCATTTGAGCAGAAAACTGTTTTGGGAAAAATCACCTTAAAGAAGTGCAAAATATATTTGAAAATATGAGAGTTTTAGTACAAACTAAGTCTTGTCAGGTGGTTGTGTAAAGAAATGAATACCTGCCATTGTGTTTGTCCACAGCAAAGTTAATTTGCTTCTCTGAAGAAAAGGGTTCAAATAATGTCCACCATTCCTGAAAACATTCTTCATGAATCATCAGTGTTTTATTTTCATTTTGCTCTTTCCCAGGACAAAATGAGTAAGAGATGGATTGTGCTTTCCTTGCTGTGCAATCCATCTGCCATTTTCACTCTACTAAGCAGGATAAATGTTCTTAGAGGGAAACAGAATCCTGCTTTGGACGAATTTATAAGGTGTATGCTCAATGTGACACATTCACTTTCCTGCAAAATCACTATCACTATTAGATAATCATTCACTAATCCTGCAAAATCCAAGACATTTTTCTGGTGCTGGTATGTGTCATTATTATCCAATGGATGTTCTCAATGGGAAATGTTTTCTTCCTATTATTACTACACTTCTGTTGGCTTTTGATTTTCAGTGATTAAAAGAACACTGTAGCCCTACTGAGAGAGACTTATCTCTACTGTAGCCAATATGTGATACATATGTGGCTTTGATGGTCTGAACCAAAGCTTTATTCTGGAAGTGAGAGACCAAAGAAAGGATGAAAGTTAAGGAGTGATGCGTGAATGACATCAGATGGGCTGCACCTTGCCTGGCAGGGAATCGCTATAAAGGTAACACCCACAGATGCTTACAGAGTGAATAAGCAGTTCTGCTTATTCAAGGAGTGCAAGGTGAGTAGAAGTGCTTTCATGTTGTTGAGATTTTGTTTCTTGTTGAAATCTGTGTAATGTTATTGAATTTGTTTACTGAAAAGATACCAATAGTTTGTAGTATTTTTTAAAGAAATATTTTTTCTGCAAAATGTACCAGTGCTTTCTACCTCAAAGTTTCAAACTGTCAAATAAAGTACCTTATTTTTTCTTTTAGAAAGCTGAAAGTAAGATCAGCTAATGTGCCAGTTCTCTTTGCTCCAAGTTTTTAAACTAATTTCAGATTTATTTTGACACATGACAGGTGTAACAACTTCAAAATCATAGTAAGGGATTAATGATTTGCTGTATATACCTGTGAAAGTCTTCAGATGTGTACATTCCAAAAGTGCATGCCAGTGAGGGTCAGAATTAAAGTTCCCCTTAGTATAACAAAGACTTTAAACATGTCACCTTTAATATTCACATTTTCTGGCTCCTGGCATGTCCATTTTGTATCTGACACTCACTGTGTTGACTGACTCCTAACAACCTGCAGCTGAAAGGACTTAATGCTTTCTAATCAGACATGAACAAATTAACCCTCCCTCAAATCCTGTGATGCTGGAGATACAATCATTTTATGGAGCCACATATATGACTTGCCCAAGGTCACAGCACTGGTTGGTCTTGGAGCCAGGATTAGGATTCACGTCCCCAGTCCTGTGCTCAGAGAGATATGGCATGAACTTCTGTGCAGCAAAACAGTTCTTTTCCCTAAAAAATGTCCTCAGAATTACAGTTAGAGATTGTAAGAAATCAAGGGGATCATCTGGATTTATTTCAGCAGCAGCCAGCACACGTGAAAACTCTTAAGTTCACACTCTTATGCTTCTATGTAAAGGAATTTAAATCACATTTTTACCCAGGGGAAAAAACCCAAACGAACCCAAACAGTATCTATTATTCTAATGAACAGCAATTAAAATATCATTAGCAGTATTCCCTAGATGCTTTGCAGACATGTCATTTGTCTACACATAAAGTTCAAGAAAAGCTTTACAAATTTAGGACAGCAGATCATGTTTAGGAAAAAAACATTTATGAAGCTCCTTATGTTCATATCTTCTTTCTTGCCACCTCAGTAATACAGTAAGCATTACTGGAAAGATTAAGAAGGTCAGAACAGCTAAGAGGTAGGAAAGAAAATCGGAATCTTGTTATATACAGCTTCCCGCAAATTTTAACTGCAGAAACCTGAGTTTCAAATTAATTAATAAACAAAAATCCTATTGATTTTTAGCAGTGGAGGAATGCATTCGTTCTCTCTCTTGCCACATGAAATTTTGCAGAGCTCAACAAGACTCAGAATAATCCCAATTTGTGGGACTATTTAGGTTTTTAAGAGATGTTGTCCTGAAATTATTTGTATTTTATAGCTTTTGTGGTTATACATTGAATTGACCTTGATACCAAGTCAGCAAAACAAGAATTTTATGACCTGATTTTCATCACTAATTTAATTCTCATGTTTCTCCAAACTGAAGATGGATGTTCATTTTTAAAAGCTTGGATTTGTGATTTTAAAGAACAAAAATTAATCAAAGAACACATGAGTGTCTGAGTGTTCCTTCCAGTTTTGAAATCAACAGAGGTTTCCTTATCAACTCCAGATGGCACTGCAGTGCTTAGCGCCATCCTGCTGGGGAGGGCTCAAGGAATGCAAAAGCAGGCAAGCCCCTGAGAAACAAGGGCCTGCTTGTTTTATGAGAAATCAGCTAATAGTTTTCCAGTACAGATGTCCTACTTTATTTTCAGTTTGGTGAAGACTGGGGTAACAAAGGGCAGCTTATATGCCTCTGAGATAGGGCTTGTGTGGAAGAAAGGGCTCCCTTGTCTATATGAGCTGGAGGTTACAAGGGTAGTAGCCCTTGCACCAGCAGCTCCCAATGCAGCACACACTAATGCAGAATGAAGGGAGAAGCTCTGCTGTTGCACAGCTCTTCCTGTTCAGTGACTAATTCTATCACTGTTCAATTGATAATTCTGCCTTATAAAAGTATATTTTCAAGACTGTAGCACAAACCATTGAAGTAATGAGGTTACTGGTGTTTTTTCTAGGTAAAGTCATAGATTTTACTCCTTGAAGACATCTTTTGCTATGTTGTGCTGTCACTTAGACTATTGCAAAAATGTCTGCAGTAAATACTACTCTTATGTTCATCTACTCTTCATCATCTGTAAACTTGGGAGTAGAATATTTTTATATTTGCTTAATGATACACTCATAATCATCTATACTCCACATTTTCTTACATATTTTTCTTGAGATGCTATCTCCTTAGTTTTTATTGCCATCTTAATTTTGTAGAAGACTGCCAGACTCCTAGCTTATCTTTTAACCCTCCTTAGCTTTTACTGTAATTCTCCAATTTTGCATACACTAATTTCTAAACACTTGTTACATGGCCTGTGGACCCAGAGAAGTTCCCAGCTCCCACTGCACAATCACTGAGCCATTGCTCAACCCAAGTCTCAAAAACACCCCTGGTTCTTCTGTACATTTCATGCAATGTTCTGAATTTGATCCATAGGCCACAATAACCTTCCTGATTCCAAGCAAAACTCAAGGAGTTTCTATAGATTCACTTCCAGGCTGCTGTATTTTTAACTCAAATAAATGCTCTCCTGTAAGTTAATGAAACAAATGATGATACACAGAAAGGGCTATTTGCCATCCACCTTCCAGCACCTGTAATTGTTTCATTACAAAAGTTTATGGAAAAAAGATGAGTTCAAAAGACAAAAAGAAGTAAAAGCAAGAGAGATGTGATGGTTTTAAAGGGCAGAACCTTCAAATAGCCTTGGTTCTCACTGAAGCACCATATACTTTCAAAAGCATTAAAAATACACTCATCTGCGCCCC
>VWYI01045462.1:9513-32048 GCA_013399455.1 Anthoscopus minutus
TTAAATAAACAGTTTTTTCCACTTTCCTTCAAGAAAATTTTTTTTCCAACCCAGTTAGTAGAGAAGCAGCTTGAATCTGTTTGTTTCTTTTTCTAGAGAGACCCCATTTAGAAGTTTCCTCTCAAATTTGTCCTAAACCAGGATGTATTAATGTAAAATAAAAAAATGTAATAAAACACAGTAAATATATATTTATTATAAATATTAATATTATTGGATTTAAATATATGTTATGGAAAAAGTTTCTCACAGTCATTGAGCTTGAGAACACTTGTGTCAAGATCAAAACCCTGTGGAATGCTGCAGGGATTAAATGTTTCCTGCTGAGATGCTTAGCAGAGCCTTTGAAGCAGGGACTACCGAAAATTATTTGCAAAATTGTGACTCTTAATTTGAGTATCATGGATCACTCCTTCCTATGTGCCACATTGTTCTTGGTTGTATCTCAGTCAATTCTGTGTCAGTGCATTTCTCTTGGACATTTCTAGAAATGCAAAGGCAGTAGGTATTGAAGTGTAACACTTCCAAAAAAGCCCATAGTTTTCAAATTCTGGAAGATGTGTTTTGTCAATCTGAAAAGTCCTAGCCTTTCAGAATGGATTTAAAGAAAAATAAATTTTTTTGTAGTGTGTTTTCTTGACAAAAGAAAGAAGTATTCCCATGTTTACTGTGCAGCACTAATTGTGCCTAACTTCACAGCTTCTGTTGCACATAAAAGAATTTGAATATTAATTAATTTACATTTATATGGCTGAAAACAGATTACCAAGAATATGAGAGTTCAGAGGAGGCTGAACTGAGTATCATAGAATACAGACTAATTTGAACCTTATGTGCATAAGCTGTATAAAACCTCTGACATTAGTGAATTGGTATTTCTCACCCCAAATATTTTTTAATAGGAAAAGAAGATATTCCTGAAAAGTGTAACAGAAAAAATGCTACAAATTTTACAAAGCTATACAAATCTCCCTGAACACTCCACTCTTCTTTCAAGAGGTTTTGAAAAGTTATGAATAGGTTAATTCAAGTTTGAGGAAAGATTCTTTCCATTCAAGGTACTTTTATCATCACAATAGAACTTTTGAGGGTGTTAAGATTCATTTTTGATGACAATAGAAGAAGGCAAATAAAATATGGACACTTCTTTATTTAACAAGTGCAAACTTTAGTTAGGATCTATACGTGCAGATTTGTAATTAACTATGTCACTCTTCCATAATTCTTCTTTTCCTTTTTATCCTTTCTTCTTTGTGCTCACCCTTAATAGACAAGTTGAACTAGTAAAAACTGTATTCAAGCCTTCATCTGAAAACAAGCTTTTCCTTCCTTTTGTCTTCAAAGTTATAATCATTTACACTTGGGCACTACATTTGTGTATGTCGAAATATGTCCCAGTTCTCCTGTCCGTTTCCCTCTTACCAAAATCCAGCTCTGTAAAGCACTATAAGAATTATTGATTTTTTATTGATTATAAGAATACTGAGCTAAGGTTCAGAATCTGCTGATTCAAACAGGAACTCGATTTCTTATGTGGCAGGTAATCAAATACTAACAGAAGCAGAGATGACCATTCACACAGATTCCATAAAATTTTGCATACATTTTAACAAAATAGATATGCAGAAACATTTTATAACTGTGAAAGATTTGGCAATTGTTTTTATCAAATTTTATTTTTGCATGATGACAGGTCCTTCAGCTTAAGGGGAAACCCTTACAGTACCTCAAAATGAGTAGCCCTCGATGGCAAAAAAGGATTGCTTCATAGCCCAGCTGCCTACCAAAGAGGATTAACTGTCTGCACACATCGGCAGATGCTCAAGAGTCTGAGTGAATTAAAAGCTGTTTGAAATTAGTCTTCTCCTATGCTTTAGCATTCCTGCTCTGCAGGGCTAGACCTTTCAGTGGACACCTGAGATTCAGAAATAGCAGAAATTTAGGCAAAGCTTTCATAAATAGGCTGGTGCCATAATGAATATTGGGTGGGGAAGAAATTTACAAAAAGTATCTCATGATGAACAGTGGCTTCTCAGTGGATTGTAGAGACAGGTATTTTCTCCCTGATTTAGAGGGCAAAAACGTCAGGTACAGTGGAAGAAATATAAAAAGAAAAAGCACTTAATTGGCAATTAAAACATTCTATCAAGCAAAGTTATTGACCAGAAAACATTTCCAATTGCTCCCATAAAATCTGAAACAGAAAAATAAAGATATATTTGGGGTAAGAACATAGGCAATTGTCTTGGTTTCGGTGAGGAGAGAATAATTTTTTTCACAGCAGCCATGAGAAAGTAGAGCCTGGAGGTATGTATGCATGTTAAGGTTGTTTTTCTATACTATTTAGGTCATCGCAGGTGGCAAGAGTAAGGTATTCCCACTCCTGAGAAGTAGATGGGTGTGACTTGTGGTCTAGAAAAAAACCGTGGCAGCATAGAGGGTCTTTCTGCCCTTGTTTTTCATTTTTCTGAGCTTCATGAGCATTTTGCGTGTAAATCATCCTCTCTTTTGTACATGGTTGTTACTAATATTGTGGCAGTTGCTGCTTGTTTTCTTATTTTATTGCTGTTTCCAGTAAATTGTTTTTAAGTTAATGAGTAATCTCTGCCTCATGTCTCTTGCTGGAGTAGGGAGGGGAGCAGTTTCTAGTTTTGTTTTTAGTGGAATTGCTAAATTGGGCAATACCATTCCTAAATTCTGACATAATGCAAATATATACCAGGGAAAATTTTAAAAATATGAGTACCTTTTAAAGGGAAGGATATGCAAAATATTCTTGATAGAAAAAGAGGGTATGGAAAGATAGGAGACAGAAAAATCTGTGATAGAATTAACTTCCCTTCAAAATCTTACCTTTGCACAAAACAAGCTTTAGCAAATTGCTTTCAGAATTGGGATACTTGTAACTCTGGAAGATATTTTCTTCTGCAAACTCTTCTTGCTTATTTGAACATGTTTACTTTTGGCACCCATTCTATCTGGTGATATAGTTTGATCCTCTGATTCTATGTAGTAGAAAGACAAATATTTTTTCACTCTTTGTTTGCTCTCCTTGGTAATTCTCAACACTTTTTTCTTTGTTTTTCTAGGTATTAAGCCTTCTCTTTCCAGAATGCTTTTCAATGCACAGTCTAGCCCAAAGCTTCCAGGACAGTGAAATACATGTTATCAATAGCATCACCCTTATGAACTTGACTACAGACTGTTTAAAAATCTTCCCATGTGTTCACACATTTTTAGTATATTGAATTCACTTGATTGATGTAAGTTTTTCTCCTTTTGTGTGTATTAAAGACAAAATTAAGAAAAGGTCCTGGTTTTGTCCCAGTGCAGATTGTTTCTGTTGTGGGATTCTTTTTGGACTGCAACCTAAAAGTTAATAAGAAATAATTTTTAAAATTACAAAGACTATATGAGGGCTTTAGGCTGAAGGCCTTTTTAGATGAGAAAATTATAAAGCATTATAGGAAGTGGAAGGACAACAGGAAGCCACAGTTTTCCTGATGTAAGACTCTCATAAATCTTTCATTGTTTCAAAAATAATAGGGGTAGCTGCAAAAGACCTAGGAGAAACCTAAATGTCATTCTTCCATAACTTATGAGCCATGTTATCTTCAGAAATATTTTTGTCAAATTGCATAAATATTTTAAAATTATGTTCTATTAAAATTGATGATAATATTACTACTAGAATAGCATGCTCAAAACCATACTGGGTTGATCTTATTAACCAATATTGATCAACAGTAATATTTTGCAGCACTGCCACACATCTAAAGGAGGAACAATATTCCTTCTTTGACAAAAGAACTAACAGATCCTTTTTGAAAATTTTATTGATAGATATGTTACATATGTTATAAGTAAACTTATAATTTACCTAAGTAATGAAGAATTCAATGCAACAAATAATTTCTACAAAAATGGGCACACTGGTCTATAATTGCGCTTGATAGTGTTCTTTATCTCAAGTCTTTTCAATGAATTGATGCATGATTACCTGATTTTAATCTATAGAAATTATTTTATTTTGCCAAATTCAAAGTGAGCTTAACTTACTGCCACCAAAGTTAGATGTTTATGTAACATATGGTTACATACTACATTGTTAAATGTTTATAATGAATAATTGAGGTAATTATTATCTGAATTGTCTCTTCTCTGTAAATTATTTAGCTGAAGAATTTGCAAATAGTGCTGGTCACTTAGGAATTTATAATTAGCAGAGCTTGTATGCAATTTTTTATGAATCAAATACTGTATCTGATTTAATCCTTATGCAATATCTGAATTTTAGTATGGGCAGGAGAGGCATCTTAGAGATAATTTCTCTGCCGAGTAGAAAATTATTTGCACCAACACAGTGTAACAAATGAGAATACAATGGTAGGACAGAGATATGAATATATGACCAACAGCTGCAGCTCCCTTCAAACCCCAAACAGAGTAAAATTTGGCAGTAGGCTTGTAGTTCTTGCGTTCCTGTCTTTGGATGATTTGGAGCAACTGATCTTGCAGAGACATTCATAGAAAGAGAAATAAGGTACACAGGCTACAGAGCAGCACAGCTTTCCTAGAAATATTCCTTTGGAGGACTGTATAAAAACAAAAAAAGAAAGTGAAGGTTATTAATTAACCTTTAATTAGACAGAAGTTCTTCACTAACAATGTTTTATGGTGTTCTTTAAATTTCCTTTAGCTTTCCCAATTGAGTTCATCTTTTGGGTTTTATGTTCTCTCTTAAGATGTAAATTACCATATACCTTGTGACCATATACCTTGTGATTCATGTGCGAATAATTCACTCACAATGCAATTTTATGTTCATTGCTTAAAAATGTGTGGGATTTTTTTAACTGGAAAACTTTAGTGACAGGTTAAAGTAAATCAACCTTTTGAATAGAGCATTTGATATACATTCCTTTATTGCATGGTTCATTGCAATATTCCATCTCCTTGAGACTTTCCATTCTGAATAGGTTTGAATATGTAATCTGTATTGTTTAGGTGTATTGATATTTTATGAATTCATTTTCTTTTAATTGGCAGATGCCCTTCTGCAGACTGAGAGAAAAACAGAGCCTGGGATAGAAATACAGGCTTCAAGAATTTGAGGACATCTTTAAGAATTAAAGTCTTGAGTAGTGTTACCATATTGGATAGTTCTGCTGTTTGCTTACTGTACTGTTTTTCCTTATATTTACAACCTTTTATGAATTTTCTTTTCCTAGGGGTGTAATACATAGTTAGCAGCAAGATTTATTCCGACTCCTATGTTATTTCCATTTCATAATATTTCATTAAACTTTATTTGTGTGTCATTAAACTCACACTCTCTCTGCTCCTGTAGTTATCCACATTATAGTTATCTTGTCATCATAAATCCTTTGTTAATAGGATTTTATTTCTGAACTAACAATAAAAAGTAATAGAAAAATGAAAATTTTGTAACAAATTATTGTAAAGTGCAGAAACAGAGCTAGCAGGCTGGAAAAATGAGATAAGTATTTTTCTTCACTTTCAGAGCAATATATTAACAATTTATGAGCTATCACTTCAAATAATCTAATTGGATTGGTAGAACCTGGACAATACGTTTGAAATATTGTCTCTGAGGGGACATCTATTCTTTTAAAAATTTTAACTGTATTTCAAACTTTGTCATAGTAATATGTGTGTGTGTGTGTGTGTTGAGTCAAAAGGAAGTAATCTCAGCTACTTTTTAATTAAGGATTTTTAAATGGATATTACTTATCATACATACAAAAATTAGAGCTTTTGGAATGTTCTTAATTAATATTGGACTGCATTTATCTATCATCATTTTGACTTCATGCCTTTGTTACTTGATAAAAAGACTGTTTTTTGTTTCTCCCCTGGGAGATTTAAAACTGATACATTACCACTGTATGTATATAAATAATATAAAAAAAAATTACTAAGTTAGTCATAATCTTATACGAGTTTGTTTTTCCTAAAAGAGTATCAGATAAAATTGAAAACTATGGTGATATTTTGTAATCACCGATGTTTAAACACGACACTGTTGTTTATTTTCAGCTAACTAGGCATTCAAACAAGGAAAGTATTTTTCTATCTAATGAGTTTTTAAATTTGCATCTTTTTTTTCCTTCTTGCAAATAAAAATTAAATACATACTATATATATACAAGTAGTATAATTTCTGGAGCTCTGAACACAGAACACTCAGCAGAAGTACATAGTATCCCAGGAGACACAGATATGAATGTGTTTGAAGTCTGGTGTGTTTTCTTTTTAGTTTTTTATCTGTTCTGTAATATGGCAGAAGAATTGGAAAATGTTATGTATGTATAAATTAGCATAATGCATATGCAGGCGAACAAATAAAATTAACAGTAGAAAAACATGGCAAAACAACAGCCTTTTTGAAATTTAGATATCATTTAACTGGATATGCAGATACTCACAGCAGCACTATCCAAAGTCCAGACATGCATCTCAAATAAATCTAGAAATAAAGCGGATAGTCTCCAGCAGTCTTTAATGTCGTAATAATTATCTTTTTTCTATTACCTTTGCTTTGGATTTCAGTAAGGTCACCTTTTCTGTTTTACATGTGTCATGGTTTAGCCCCAGCCAGCAACCACATACTGCACAGTCACTCCTACACCAGCAGAATTGAAAGAGTAAAAGACAGGAAACTGGTGAGTTGAGATAGAGTTTAATGAGAAAATTGAAACCCATGCCCACAGCAAAACAAAGCAAAAAAATCTCTCACACTTCCCATATGCAGGCAGGTTCTCAGCCATCCCCAAGAAAGCAGGGCTCCAGCATGTTATTTGGGAAGACCAGCACCACTACTCCAGCTGTCCTCCCCTTCCTCCTTCTCCCATCTACTTTAAATACTGGATATGATATCAAATGATCTGGAATATCTCTTTGGACTGTTTAGGTCACCTGTCCTGGCTGTGTCTCTCCCAGCTTTCCATGCGCTCCCAGCACCCTTGCCAGCTTGGCAGTATGAAAAGCAGGAAAAGGCCTTGGCTCTTTGTAAGCCATGCTCAGCATTAATTAAAACACCACTATGTTGTCAACCCTGGCTTCAGCACAAACTCAAATCAGCCCCATACTAGCAACTAGTAAGTAGCTAAGTAGCTAATTTTACTTCAGCCCAAATTGGCAGAGAATGTTACTGTTTAATTGTGAGCCATGTAATTATTCTACAGTAAAATGATAAAGTGCTTAAGAGAGCAATGCCTACATTTTCTGGGCTGAAAGGAGGAAAACATTAAAGCATTGGGAATACTAGAGTACCCAGTTTAGTCTTGTTGTCTTGTGTAACTTTAATCTGCTTGAGACTTGCTTTACCCTGCTACCACTCAGGAACAAATGTTATATTTATACACTAAATATTTTTACTTCTTTTTTAGCAACTGCATAAAGTAATGCAAATGAATATATAATACAGAAAGAAACTCTGACACATTGAAACTTAAGCCTCATTTAAGCTTTGGTCTTGAGCTTGGTTGAGGGATGAATGGTACTTGTGGCACCTTATATTATAGGGATGCATTTTAGCCATAAATTTGTTATTTTGGAAAATGACCTTTCGCAATTCTAAGATGAATACCCTTCTGATATTATTTTTGGAAGGACTTTATAAACGTAACAATTTATCTCCTGGCTTTTTAGTCAAGCTGCTTTTATGGAAGACTTTTCTACTGTGTTTGAATCGGTGATAATGACCAGGAATAAAAATTGTGGTGAAAATACTCAGAAAATAAAAAAAGTCACAAAATTACCTCCCAGTGTCATGTTTGCCTCCACATGGGCCCATCACTTTCACATTATGGCGGACATCAAATGAAGTTAGTGGGCAACAGGTTCAGAAGAAAGAAAAGGAGGTGACTTTTCAAGACATAAGTGGATGACTTTCTGTGGGTATGGAGCTGTGAATATTTTGCTATGGAATTTCCTTAGCCTTCATGGTGTGGAGGGAGACAGAACAAGTACATGTAAGAAAACTTTGCTAAGTCTGCTGTGTACTAGTACAAAATCACTTCTGGCTCTGGAAATCCTTGACCTTTAAGTTCTTTTGGAAGAACTTCTGGTGTTGGTGAGCACTGTGTTTGAAGATCACTGAAGGCTACTGTGAAGAAATGACTCCTGAGACTGGAGAAAGTTTTTTTGTACCCTGAGCAGTCAACTATAAGCACCTGTGGTCTTCTACTAACTAACTGTATTTTCTGTCAGTGTGAACCACTCCAAGGATCTTCAACAGTTCATTTCCAAACCAACATACTCCTGAGGGAATGTGTGTGCGTTAAAAATTTCCTGCTTGTGATTATGCAAAGGATTTTTTGGTGTGGTTTCAGGAAATTAAAATGAGTATTTGTTTTCATGTGTTGCTCTAAGTTTACATACTTTTGTCTCTTTCCATAGTTAGGAAATTAGGAACATGATCTGGGAAAATAGAAAGTTTGCTGATGATGATCCTGGATGTCTTAAGAGCTTCCATTTCTCAGGCTGGAAGACAGCTCTGTGAATCTTGGAAGTGCTGTTTATAAATGGCTATAACGTAGAAGAGCTAAGAATCATTAAAGTGGCACTATAATATTTTCAGCTCAATTCTTTCCTTGCGTCTCTGTATTACATGGCTACCACACTGCTTTTTTCTCCCTTCAAGAATTGTTCACTTAATTTTGAGACCTTAAATTTTGGCGCAATACTTTGGCTGTCTGAGGTTTCGTGCGTAAGCAACATGGCCGGTGGTGCACTAAGTGAATAATTCTGGACATGTATATATCCTACTATAACGAATTTCACTGTTTTTTTGTGAACCCCTTAAGTAATGTGTCTGTTACCACATGCCTACATCAGACACTGAGAAAGGATGTGTTAACTGAAAAGCCCAGACAAGAAACTTAGAACAGCACACACTGGAAGAAGATGCCAGTAACTCCTTTTACAGAGGTAAATATAAAACTCTGGAGCTTCTGAAATGTACTTAGGTCTCTGAAGTGAAAACTGCTTTTTAGCGTCAAAACTCTAAATCTGAGGCAGCAAGGCTAATTAATAAAAACAGGAACAACAATGATAATGTTTTAAAAGAAATCCTGAGTACCTACAGCAGAAAGCAGAAGAAACCTGTGTGTAAATTCAGACTATCTGCAGCTACAGAAGTGGAGATGGATCTTAGTGAGTCTGTTGGACAGTCATGGGTCCTGAGATTTCAAAGGATCTGAAGCACCTTAAGCAATGGGATTGCCCAGTTTAAGTGCAAAATAAATTCCCTACATACAAGCAGCACCAAGGAATGAAACTAAATGCATGTGAGAAATTGGAATTGAAGGTGCCACCATGCATGTGTTGGTATGGTGTTCTAGGTAATAAAGTGTCCCAGTTTGCCACAATTTCAGCATTTTGTTTCTGTTAGAAGAAATGCAAAATAAAGTAATAGGCACTGGAGAGAAGAAATAGGGCAATGTTTCTCGAAGTTGTTTATTATTCACCTTACTTGAAGACCAATTCCTTTTTAAACATGTAGTGGTAGCTTTTTATAAATAGGATAGTTCTCTGTGCCTATCATGGTGTACCTTAGGCAATAAATTGCAAGTAATGTTTCTTTGGCTTTGTGGGTCAAAACAATTGCGAGGTCCTGGGCTTTTAGCAGGAGGCATTTCATCACTTTGCAATAACCATTGCACACAATCTGGTCTTTCTCAATAGTAGGACCAGAAGTCTTCCCAGAGGATAAAAAAGGGGAGTTTTATCATACAGTACCCCTTTGCATGATTTCTGAGCACAGTGATTTTTTTCTACTGTTCAAATGGCACCCTGAACAGCAAGTTGTCAGTGCAGTTGTGTCTTTTGGCAAGGATTTTTTTTATTGCTTTTAATTCACTATATATAGTGTGTCATCATTTTCTTCAGATGTCAAAACAGAAAATTAGGCAGCCAGATATTAAAAAGCAGAGAATGCTGAAATGGGGTTTTCTGAGTTATATTATCATTCCGTTTATAAGAATGGACTATTCTGTAAAGATCTATTTTCTTCCCATAGCTGGAAATTGAGGTAAAGATGAACTCATTATTTTCCAAGTAATGCTAGCAGCTCTACTTTTATTTCTACTCTGAAAACTAAATAGACAGCTTAGAGTGGTGATGACTNATTTCTACTCTGAAAACTAGATAGACAGCTTAGAGTGGTGATGACTATCAGATCAACATGTCTATACATCCTAGAAATATACCTGTACCTGTGTTCTGAATGTTGGTGTACCTCAATATTTGGGAGAACAACTGTATTAACTAAAATGTCTGACACAGCCCATTTTTACATGGGTACCTTCTGACTTAAATTTTAGAAGCATATACTTGGCTCTATTTTGCAGTACCCAATAGTGATCTTAAGAATCCAGTGGGGTTCATCTGACATGTTTGCTGCCCCAGAATGGAGATGTAGTATTATCTGGGTTGTGCATCCAGAGGGAATTTTGCTCAGCTGTTCAGTTGATAGCTCACAGAAGAAATTTTCCATGCATGAAGGAACATGAAACACTCTGAGTCAGATTACATTGAATCTTCATTTAGTAGAAAGGCAATTTACATCCTTTTGTAAGATTTCTTTTGTGCAGTCAAAAGGGAGTATTTCTTCAGATTGCAACAGTAGATCCTTTTGAAAATATGTATGCACATGAATTCATATGCACAATTCCATAAAGGACAGTGCATTTCTTCCTGGAGGGATGACTAGCACTATGGAGACAACACTCTCCCACCTGCAACAATCATCTAGCACTAAAGGAAGATGCATGAAGAGTAATGCAACTAAAAAAATTGCTTGAAAAATTGTATTTTTCTTGAGAATGAGCTGGAATGAGTTGAAAAAGCATTATCAATGCAGACCCTGAATGTTCAACTGCTGTTCAAAAACCACAGTGATTCCTGTGTAATTTATTTTAGCACTGCAGCCAGAATTATTCTCATACCCTGGGAGTATTTCAGTACTGTATGAGCATTGATAAAATATACTCATCATAAAAGTAAGCAGAAGTATGAACATGTGACCCCTTAAAATTGACCCTGAAAAAAAAGCACAGAGGTTACCATATTAATATAATATATTGTGAGAGTCCTTTAATGAGACAAAATGCAGTGATGTGGAGGAATGACGTAGGACAGAAGATTAGAAAGAGAGATTTCCACATCTGATAATACAAAAATGTATAAGAAGGAATGAAACTTTGGCAGGAAGGGTTTCCAGAAATGATGCTGAAAGTTTAAAAGGGAAGTAGCATGCCTCTCCCCTTTTGTCCAGGGCCTTCATTTTTTTTACACTTCACTGAGACTCGCATTTGTCATTCATCCTTTAAGCACAGGGGAAGCACCTGTCTCAACAAGACATTATCTCCTAATTGGATTTTATCATCTATAAAGTTTTAAGAGTATAACTTTTTTAAAATAATTTTTTTTCTTTTTAGCATAGGTGCTTGTGTTCTAATGTTAAAATATCTGTGTGGCACTTGGAAATTGGCAAATCATTTTGGTTTGCAATATGAACTGCTTAGACATGAACATTTTCTTCAATTTTGCCTCAGTATAAAAGCAGCTAGTGGAAAACCTTATTACTTTGATGTTTTACTAGTATGTTCTTTGGCTAGATACAAATATGTCTGTAGAAAATGTTCTGTGAACAGAAAAGTGTCAACTTTTATTACTGTGAAGTCATATTTGGAAGGCTTTTAAAATCTTTGATGTTGTCCGTTGTAGTGGATGACATCCATTGTTTCACAACAATTTTTCTCCCTCTGTGGATCCCCACCTGTATTCAATGGCGGGTTTGCATTCACCCCAGTCACGAGGACACCATCAAGCTCCCGTGTCTTCATTTCCTTCCAGGAAGGCAGTGGTACTTTTTCCAGCTTGATTTACTCTTGTGCTGCTCCCAATCTCTTTTGGGTTTTATGATCTGACCCAAATGTGAGGGATACAAGGGTGAGGAAAAGAGAGAGAGCTGTTTCAAATGCATTGGCTATAAAAATATTTGGGCACTCACCACAAACCTTGGTATTGCACCTGTGCAAAAAATCCATGACATGTGGTTTTTTTTCCTCTTTTATTTGGTGCTTAAATATACATTTTCACACTGCTTGCTTCGGAGCATACCTTGTTTCTTTTCAATTTCTAACACTGTGAACAAGGATCCAAGTAGTTTCACTGCTGACTGCTGCAGTCAGTGGACCATGCCAATCCTCACAGCATTTGTAAGTATGGTGAAGGAATTCTGTTAGCCCTCTAATGTCTATCCCTGGAGGAGATGTTTCACTAATCTAATGTTAAATTACATCTTGCATTCCAGCTACTACATAACCAAAGTTAATTTTGGAAAATAATTTAATTACAGTGCTGTGTTACACATGAGCAATAGGTAATGCATTATGAATATTATATGAATTTTATCTACATGAAAAAATAACAACTGTTTATTTGTAGAATTTGTTTACCAAATATTTGAAGTAGGTCTACTTAAAAAGAATAGGAGACAAAACAACAAAATGATTTAATTAAATACAAAGAACAGAGACAATGAAGCAATATTTAGTCCTGCGGCAAAGCAAGCGGAAAATTAGCCACATCACCACTAACCTGTGGCATTTTCATGTAAATGAAATGGAAAAGGACTTAATATACAGAAAATAAAAGGGAAATTTAAGGATATCTTTTCTAAGTTCAATGTTTTAGGGTGAACATGGAGACTTCAACATACTGGAGACCAGTGGAGTGAAGTTGGTGAAGAATGAGGAAAGAGTCATACCCATGGAGATACCAAACTATGCTACCTTCTAATGCAACGCAGCGCACTGATATGTGAATTAGAAGTCTCCCAGTGAAGTTCTAAGTGTTCATGTCTTCGTTTTGCTTTGGTTTTTTCTTCCAGCTGTATTCACTTCCCCATGTTGGCTTCTCCTGCCTCCTGTTTTTCAACAGTTGCTTTTACTGCTGTTTTCTTTGGTTTTGTATTTTCATCTTGCTGTGTACTGTTGCGGTGCTTGTTTTGTTTAATTTGTTAAATTTATCTGAAATATGTTTTTGTCCTTCCTTTCTCTGTATTTCTGTACTCCAGTTATAAGTTTTAAAAAGCATAAGTTTCCAAATGGTCGACTCTCCGTGTCCATCAACGTGTTCCCCCCCATCTTCCAGCCCCTTCTCTACCCCTCCTCCCTGAGGCATCAATCATATGTAAAGCCTGCCCTCTTGTATGTCAATCCTCCCCAAGTGCCACCCTGATTTCCAGTGTTCCTTGTCATTCTCCCTTAAGCCCACTCCCCTGCTTCCTCCTACACTCTGGAAATCCCCTCTGTAATAATTCTCTAAGTCTCAGTGATAAGTCCTCTTGTCACTCCTAAATCAGCCCATGTTTACTTATACCAGATTTGTCCCTCTTTCCCCTACTCCGCCCCCTTTGCTCTGGATTGGTTGTTGCATTGTATCCTGCCCTTGTTTCCACCCCACTATATAAGTTGATGCCAAAGCTAATTCTTGATCTCTGGAGTGTTACTTCCTGTCTTTTGGGTTCTCCTCTTTGTTGTCTCTCAACTGGGGACAAGAAACCTGTTCTGCTGACTTGCAATGCTGAGAGTCTCCTCGCTACTCTTCGCCTCATGCTGTGTTTCCGGTGCTGTGGTGATCGTGATGAGAGAGAGCATTGCTCCCTAGGGAGTAGAGGAACAAAGAACGCCTAGCTCTCTCTCTGGGAGAGAGTTTAGGGTGGAGCCTGAGTTGGAGAAGACAAACTCTGGCCAGGTCCACACACTGCGCTGGCCAGTTGTGCCAAACCTCTCTGGGCTAGAGCTAGCCTGCTTGGCACCTGCTGGCGACAGTGTACATTGGACATTAATAAAGATATGCTGAGGCAGGAGGTCTGAACAGTGGACTTTAAGCAGTTTAGGGCTACTTTTTATGGTGCTGAATGTCTCCAGATGTGGTTTTACAGCACTTGAGTTCAGCTAACACAACCAGACAGGCTGCCTGGGAGAAGATGTCGTGATATCAAAACATGAGAGAACAAAATTTTCTTCTTAGAGACCTTGGATTTTGCAACAGCATCAACAACCAGACCAACTGAAAGACACAGACGTGAAAGTTACGTTCTGCTTTGTGGGTTTATTTAGTGTTTTGTGGTTGGGAGGATTAACATGGCTGTGTGAGACTACCTATTTAAGAGATGTTTATTGAATTCAGCTTGAATGAGTAAGAGACCATCATCCATCACCAGCTGGTTTGTTTTTCAGTATTATGTTTCTGAGAAATTTTGTACAAAGCAAAAGAAAAAAGGCTGTGTTTTTATGAATCTGATGCATCACAATTTTACACTGACATAAATACAACGATACATGACAATGATAATTACACAGTCAGTGCAGATTGTTTCAGTGGTGATACTTTCAGCAAACAGCTAGCTACCTTGTCACAGCAGAGAAAGTTAATAGCAGCATTGCTTGTTTTTCACCTTCCTTGTGTTTTCAAAGTCTTCATATTTCATCTTTCAATTAAAAACAATTCTTTGAAACTTGGATGTGTAATACAAGAGCCTAAATAAAATTTATTAATAATTCTGTTATAACCTTAGGCAGCATTTCTGGAAACATTGATGTGACTGGATTTCAAGAATGACTTGGGAATATGCATTATGAATCCTTCTCTCTTAAAAATTTACAATAATTTTTCAATCTACCTATGTGCCTATCTGAAAGGCCTTAGAAATGTAGGATTGATAGAGGTGAAATGCTGCCATCTGTAATCCACTGCTCTGTATACAGAGGCAGATAAATCAGATAAAAAGATAAGGCAGCAGGTGCCGAAATACACTTTTTTCTGTGTATTTTTTCCTCAGTATATATTAAGCCAAGTAGGTTTTTCCCCATTTGATTGGTATTATCTATTTAATCTAGCTAGAAGAAATAAAATTAGAAATTACGTGTTAATAGCTTGTAAACAATCTGCAAACATTTACACAAGCAATTGTGCTGTGTTATACCAGATTGGAAAAAGCCTTTTCTTGTGGTTGTGTTGACACTGGGCTTCTGAACAACGAGATTACATTCAATGAGAGCACACAGAATGAAACAGAGGCTTTTAAATAAAGTTTATCAAGAATATGGCATTACATCCACAACTTTGATTGGAACATTGAATTAAAATGAATCTTGCTTTTAAAATAGATAACACAAGATGTCCTAAAAGGGGGAAAAATTGGAAAGTTCTGTTTACCTGAGCAAGTAGTTCCATTTACTAAAATATTTCACGGATTAAAAAGGCAAAAGGGCACCTGGCTGAAGTGCGTTTTTAACAAAACCATTCATGGTAGAAGATTTACAGCACCGACTGCTGCAACAGCACTGAAATTCTCTCTCCCACAAGCTGCGGTAATTGCATTTACTTTGCTACCTCTTAAAGCTTTTCTTAAAAGTGATCTGTATGGCTTATTTACATTTCCTGTTGACTTCAGAAATCATAACTTCACTGTAACCTTTGTAATGTGATATACTTGGGCAGCTTATACAGCTTGAGGTCTGAACCCAGGACCCAGTTTCTAAAACAATCAGTCTAAAAAATAAAATTAATTCTTCATTAAGTCAGTAGAATAATCATTACTTCAGTGTAGTAAAATTGTTGCCTGAGGGAGGCAAAAAATTACTATTAACATTTTATAACTTCTGCCTACAGATACTTCTGATTACTTTTATGACTGATAGCAGTTTCCATCCTTGTCAGTCTTGCTCCTGTTTTCCTCAGATAGAAACTAAGCTCAAAAATACATATGTGATCTTTTCTATATCTCTCCTTTTCCTAAGTATCTCTTCTTGACTGCTATGTCTTGAAAAAGAATGAAAAGATAAGAGTTTTTGCTTTTCTAAAATTAATTTAGATCAAGCTGAGATGCCTTTGCACCACATGTTGCTCTGCTGTGAAGTGGGGTTTCTGTGTGAGGTAGTATTTTGTAAAATTAAACTCTGTTTTCAACAAAGACTAACACTAGCTGGAGGTATGTAGGAGACTATTTGAATCTTCGCACATTTGCTAAACTGATTCCTGATGACTTAAGCTAGTTTTTACAAGCTGTATACACACATTTAGTTCCTGAATTTTTCATACAAGTAGTTTCTTTCCCCTCTCCCTGAGAAGGGGCAATTTTCATAGAGAGGTGGATCAAGTACTTTCCAAATCCAGATCAGAACCATTTGTGAGAGAGCCTAGGCTCTCCATGGGACAGAGTGCATAACTGCCCACAGTGACGCTGAACTCTTGGTCCAAAAGCAGCACACACCCATAAGTCATATTGTTGACAAATGTGTTTGGTAGCTTACTTGGAGATGTGGTGCCACAGCCCCAGGAATATGATTCAGGAACACAAAAGAACCAAGCCAACAGCAATGTTTTACTTGTGTGCCTGCAGGGGTGCTGATGTGGGCTTTCAAAAGTGTGTCAGACTTTAATGAAGACTGTTTCTACATATAGGTGTTTAGGGCCAGCATGATTGTCTGTCTCAGGAATCTAGATGGATTAGTTCGTATATACAATGAATAATTTCATATAATGCAATTGGACACAACTAATAAAGAAAGGGAAACAGAGCTATAGCATGTGCTGGAATAATTTATAGAAATGTAGGGAGATCTGAGCTGAGAACTATCTTCTGTAGGCCTAATGTGATTATTTGATTATGAAAATAGACAAAATAATAATTAAGGCAAGGATAACTGTAAATCTATTATTCCTTCTACGCCAGAAGCAGAATGTTAATCAGTTTCCAGAAGTCAGGAGAATCGTCCCTGCATTGCTGGCTACACATTTAGTAGTCTCAGTCTCTTATGTGGCATTCTAGTTTGTATAATTACTGTTAACGAAGAAGTCCACGGTGCAATGAGTAGCTTTATGAATGGTTCAGTCTGGATATTATAAAACTTTCTGGAAAAAGAATTTGGCTAATGATCTGCCTCAGAGCTAGAAGACAGACACGTGTCAATCTGATTTGTGTCTAAGAAGGTACAGTGACAAAAACAAAGTCACTACTGCTTGAATTAGCTTTTCAGACAGGGCAAAGTCTCATGGCAGAACTCTTTGACAAAGAATGTTGAGACCAAGTTTTATTGGTGTCTGAACATGATAAATATGTAATTCTTGTTTTATGGATTGCAAATAAGAAGAAGCACCACTTACGCAAGACTCCCTGGGAAAACTCCGTTTTGGTCAATATCTTCCAGACTGTGATATATGTGTTTGTGGGGACTAAGAGAAGAAACCTGAGATATTCACTGTGCCTGGTTAGGCTTAATTTAATTCAAAACAGTCAATACAAACAACTCAAAGCAGATGATCCTGTTTTCTGAACTTTATTTGTTCAGATTTTTTGTGATGTGCAGGGAAATAGTGAATATTGCCAATTTAAAAAAAGACACAGTGAAACAATTGTTTGTTTTCTTCACAGTCTGCATTCATTCCAGGGGTTTTAAAGATGATGGCATTCCTCTCAAGAAATGGTGCTTATCAGTGTATTGAATATTCTGACTGCTTTGGTATATGAAATATTTTGTCACTATGGAGGCAGTGCTCTGAGTGGGAAGAGATAACTTTCTATTTTACTATCACCTTTGCAATTGCAACTGCAGTTGAAGCAGTTCAGAATGGTAAGGGGTTTGTATGTTGTATGATGCTGTGAGAAAGATAGCTGTCTGGACTAAGCTGCAGCCATGACAGCCAGAGCTCCAAATTTAGAAGAAATGTTGCTGAACATAGGGAAAGAAATGCAGGTGGCTAAAAAAATAATATTCCTCACAGTCACTGCCTGAACTGTAGTTCATCAAGTGCCTTTTAAAATTGCAGTCGGTCCCATGGTCTAACATAACCATGAGCAGGGTTATAGCTTTTATTCTTGGCCTTAATTACAGCAATATATGATTCTGTCTAGGAGTTTCAGGAAGCATTTAAGGGTGTATACTCTTGTATAAACCAGTCTGTTTTAATGGCTTGCTAAGGCTAAAAAGAAGTAGGCTTGTTTTTTGGTCACAAATGATTATATGTAGATCTGAGTACTAGCATCAGGCAGAAGCAAGAAAAGAGAAAAAATGTCCTGCAGTCAAAGATAAATAAAATCATCCTTCCACTATGATGTTTCCTTTATCCTTTTTCAAGATCTTTGAATGAAACTATAATACTTGTATTCTTTGCAGTAATCTGATGCTGAGCAGGATATGTTTGTCAGACAACCAGATTTGTAAGCTCCATGCCTGTGTATGTAGTTCAGAGGACTTTTATATTTGAGTAGATACAGACTGTGAAGACATGAAAATTTGGGTGGAATCACATCTGTGCTGGAAGGAACAGGAGTATGTCCTCTGTTCTGTTTCATGGAGCTTCTATTTTGTACCTTAATTTACTTGTTTGAAATTTAGTTGAAACTGTATACAACTAGTATGTTCTAGTTTTAAATAAAACATTCTACATAGATAAAATATATCAGGAGCTAAGTTAAAAACTGTCTGGCTCTGCTGGACTTAGAATATGTTCATCTTGATTATTGAATCACTATTTTTCAAATATTTGATCTTGTTTTTTATGGATAATGCCACCATTTTCTCCCACACTAGAAAGTGGGATACATCATCCTCATGCAAGTATAATCTGAACTGAGTTTACCAGTGGGCTTTTGAGGCAAAACCCCCACAACTTGTGGTTGAATTTCTAGACAGCAACTTCAAATTACCTCATCTGAGTTACTCCTGTATATGATTCCACATGAGTCCTACAATAGCTCACCAGATAGAAAGCTGCAATACGTTTACCTGTGAGCTTTGGTTTCAACTGAGGGCAGAGTGAATGCATTTGATGCAAGTACTGCTTCACAGAAATTACTTGGAAAATTACAAGAATTTAAAAAATCCACCAGAACTTAAATAATTCAACCATTAGTTTAATCATACAACATAAAGTACCTAAAAATGTACCTAATGAGTACCTAAAAAATGAAGCAATTTTGATGGATTATGGCAAAATTTTATGCTCTGATGAAGCATATGCAGGAAACATGCATATATGTGATGACTAATCACAATGAAAATAGAAAACAAATGTAAAGAAGACAGGTAAATAGATTTATGAAATCAAGACTTTTTCCAAAGGAAAGAGTAGTTCTCTCTAACAAAGCCATGCACTATGATAGGAGACTTTGTTAACTATTCCAACGTCCATGACTGTGAAGAAGATTTCAGGTTCTTCCTGGTGGGAATTAATGTGTATACACATAGTTTCAAGTGCAAAACAACTCAGTCATGGGATGGTATGTTTCCTTTGCTATGTTTGTTTATAAAGTAACACTAGTTTATGTAACAGAATAGGTTCAATAGCAAATTCAGTGTGGCCAAATGGATAGTACAGATAATCCATGTAACAAAAACATATGTGTTAATTGGAAATCTTCATATGATATTGCCTCTCGTGCATAGAATCATAGAATGTGCTGAGCTGGAAGGGACCCACGAGGATTATAGAGTCAGCTCCTGGCCCTGCACAGGGCAGCCCCAAAAGACACTTCACATGCCTGAATCTATTGTCCAAATGCTTTCTTGAGTTCTGTCAGACTTGGTGTTATATCACGAGTTCCCTGGAGATCCTGTTCCACTGCTGAGCCACCCTGTTGATGAAAACCGCTTTCTTAATTGCTGTTTCCTCAAGTGTTATAAATGGTCACAAGACTGAAGATATTGGTACCTGCTTCTCTGCCTCCTTTATGAGGATGTTGAAGACTTCAGTATAGTAGGTAAAAATTAATGTCGTTTATTGGCTAATTAGCACTCTATCTGTTTTTTTCACCTTTGCCAAAGGGAAGTCCTGGAAAATATCTAATTTTCTTATTAACAAATAAAATCATAGCATCAGTTAGGATGGAAAAGACCTCTCAGATTATCATATTCTACTGTTGATCTACCTCTGCCAAATTCCTCACCAAAGCATATCCTTAAGCTACGTGTCTTTTAGACACCTCCAGGGATCATGACTCATTCACTTCCCTTGACAGCCCATTCCAGAACTTGGCAAACCATTTAGTGAAGAAATTTTTCCCTATAGCCAAACCTCCCCTAGCTCAATTGATGTAATTTTTCTTGTGTTTTTTCATGTAACCTGGATGCACCAGCCAACCCCTACATGGCTGCTCCCTCCTTTCATGTAGCTCCGCCCATGTAGAGAATGATAAGGTCAGCCCTGAGCCTCATTTTTTCCGGGCTAAACACCCCAAGTTCCCTCAGCTTCTTCTCATTAGTCTTATGATCCAGACCCTTTCCCACCTCTGTTGCCCTTCTGTGGACCTGCTCCAAGGCCCTCAACGTCCTTCTTGTACTGAGGGGCCCAGAACTAAACAAAGGATTTAAGGTGTGGCCTCCACAGTGATGAATACAGGTTGATGATCACCCACTTGGTCCTGCTGGCCACACTATCACTAATATAGGCCAGGCTGCCATTGGCCTCCTTGGCCGCCTGGGCACACTGATGGCTCATTTTCAGGTGCTGTCCACCAGCACCCCGAATTCCTTTTCCACTGGGTAGATTTCCACACTTTTCCCCAAGCCTGTAGTACTGCATGGGGTTGTGACCTGAGGACAGGATTTGGCACTTTGCCTTGTTGAACATCATTGAACTGACCTCAGTGGATCAATCTAGTTTGTTCAGAACCCTATTCAGAACCTGCAGCACATCACTGACATCTGTCCAACTTGGTGTCATCTACAGATCAACTGAGGGTGCACAGGATTCCTTTGTTCAGATCAATAATAGTTATTAAATGGGGCTGACAACAGACATTCTGGAAAAAAACTTATGGATGGCCTCATGAACTTGCATGCCATACTTCTTAAAATTATGTCATGCTACTTACATTTATTATGGGAAATAGTACACTTCAGCCTTCTAGGAGATTTGTGTTTAAATGCTTGAGGTACAAAATATATATTTTAACATATTTGTTAATGATCAACTGGTGCATTACAGAAATTCACTGATTAATTTCTTGATGCACTTCTTGTACACCCTATTAAGCCAGAAATGAGAGACACATGATCAAAAATCCAAAAGAACATATGATTTGGAGAAAGCTTTCTCATATTGTTCTAATGGTTTCAGAGTTAGAAAAGAAAGGACAGGGAGAAGAACCCTTACTTCAATGCTTCTTAAAAAATTCACTGGAAACTCCTATTGCTTCTGAGTGCCTCATAGATATAAAAGAGCATGCTAAACAGACAAGTCCTCTCCTGAATCTTACTATTCTTGAATACAACGATAACTGAGTCTTCTTTTGTGTATGTGTGTATTGTAGGAATGAAAAGTAAAAGGTTGTGCAGATGTCTGGTGTGGCTGATGTTTTTTGTCAGAAATTTTCACTACAGATTCTTATTGTCTTTTGCTGTATTTATGTTGCTTCTGACCTTTAAAGAACTTCCAAATGCAGTTAAATAATACTTCAGGTAGATGATATGTAAATGGTAGAAAGATCAATCATACTTTCCAGTGTGCATATCATCACCCCTCATTAACTGATCTAGTTTAAATATATGGGTTTTGTTTGCTTAACATGCCATGAGAGATGGGAAACAAATATACTGGAAGAGTCTTACTGGAGCCCAAAACAAATAAGAAAATTATTTTTCAATGTCCTCAGCAATCTGAACTGCTGTTTCCCTTCTGATTTAAGGACCAACCTGCTGGTACAGGAGCTCTAAATCTGTTGAATATATGTGAATTAAAATTTGGAAGCATGGAGTATCCAGCCTGGTAAATTACATGTAAGTCACATGTAATGTGGAATCTCATTTAATACAAGGGACATTTACCAGGTGCCAGTGTTAAGGAAACTTACTCATCTGACCATTCAGGAGCACTCTGGCAGTCACACTTCCACTACTGGAGACTGCATCTGCTGAGACTGAAGAAGTCCCTTTGAAAAAGGCACCCACACGTCCCACTCTCACATGGTAACACAAGAATTCCTTACCAGCTTAACCCCAGGTTTCCCTTAGAAGAGCCTCAGGTGTCCTATTTCATGAAGCAATTTATTCAGAGTACAGTAACACAGATAATACAGAAACAGCTCAAGCCAATTCCTTCAAGGAGGGAGCCTCAGCAAAGAAACCCCTGGGCTTTTATATCCTCACAGTGCAAGGGCAAAACTATTGCTGTTCCTCCAGAGCTGTCAGCTCCTGCTGTCTCAATGCCTGGTCCCCTGGCTGGTGTTACAGGTTCCAGTGCCCTTTGTTGGGCCAAGGGTTGGGAGTTCCTGGCCTCTTGCCTTGGGCTTCCACCCAGAACTGAACCTGCAGCTCCCAGTGCAGCAGCACCTGAGCTGTTTGCACTGAATATGTTCCTCAATATAAGCTGGAGATGATAAGGAAACTCAGTGAATTGTACTGGTATTATTGAGTTCAACTTGGGACAGTGTTTTGCCTTCTCTGTCTACCTCCAAATGGATACACTGTACTTTTTTTTTTTTTAGTCCTTTTTTT
>VWYI01045462.1:35258-46106 GCA_013399455.1 Anthoscopus minutus
TGTAGTTATTGTTGTTGGTTTACCTTTATATATATATATATATATATATTAGTAAAGAACTGTTATTCCTATCCCCATATCTCTGCCTGAGAACTCCATGTTTTCGAGATATAATAATTCGGAGGGAAAAGGGTGGGGGCTTACATTTTTTTCTGCCTTCCCTGACAGATACCTGTCTCAAAAAACCGGGACAGCATGTGAGATAAACTTTCAAGCTACTGAAGAGGCTGAATATTACCAACAATAAGCAGAAAACTCTGCAGTACTCTAATCAAGCTTGATAGCACAAGCTTTCATACGGAAATAACATCGGAGATGCCCTTTATTGGACATTACCTCATGTATTAGGCTTACACGGGCTTAAAAAGTTTTATTGTTGTTATTTCTAGCAGAATTACCAGCTTCAAACCAATGGCTACAGCTGCATCTTTTCCCAGACTACTACATTTTCTGGGATGCAGGTGTTAGAAAGGCAGTAACTTGTGCAAGGTAAAGTCACATGAATTTGTTTAGCTCATCAGTTTGAAGTTCATGAGAAAAGAAGCAATTCTCAGCATGAACAAATTATGGAATACAGTTCAAAAGACTTGTAAGAATTACAAGTGACCTTTTGAAGAATTATTGTGCTATAAAAGACGTGATGACCAACAGAACAAGTAGGAAAGTGAAAATATTCAGTCTTCTAGTATTAGGACAAGGGGTTTTCCCTCCAAAGGCTATTTGACTCTAGTATGAAAGTGTTATACTGGAAGAAGCAGCTGTCTATTTAAAGTAACAGCCTACCAGTGATGTTGGCTAAAGCTCTTGTTGAGAATAGGAAGGTCTGACTGCTGTAAATCAGTCCCAGTAAATCAGCAGATTTCACTTGTATGAAGGAAACCCAGCAGAAGAGAAGATATTGTTTAATTGCCTACAGGTAGAGCGGCACATTTTTAATTACTGGCTATTTATGACAGTATTGTGATGAGAGAAGATTAAAGTCCTTAGGCTTGAATCCCTAGTTCTGCAGATTAGGAATTAGGTCAATCTGTTGTAATTAAAACAAACCACCAAATAATTCAATTTTTACAAAAAGGACTAAGCATTTTTTCCTTCATTATTTCTCCCACAGAAAGAAAATGGTGCTATTCTTGGCTCCAGAGGATTGAGTTTATCTTTCCAAATATTGGATAGCTTCCCATAGTCCTCTACAGCAGTGGTTCTTGCTGTACTACATGCCTTGCTGGTGGGGAATGACATATACAGTGATAATTCATCACACGCTAAAAAAATACCTGAAATAGGCACGATGCATCACACCATGGAACTGCACAATTCTTTTTGTTACATGTAAAGGAAGATGAATTGGACTGTATTTTAAACTCCAAAAGTAAGGGGAGATATATCACTTTGAACTGTTTTTTACAGACTCACATCAACTGTACAACTCCTTCCAGTATTTTATTCAATCACTCAACTGAAATAGTCTCATTTTTACTTCCCATTTTTACTTTATCTGGCTCACTGATTGTTCTCCCATAACCCTATCACTCTCCAGCAGTCGTGGGAAGTCCTTTTGTTTTGTCTTGTCCATTCCTGCAGTGATAGACAAAACATTTGCTTTGTTCCTGTTGTTCAACCTCTGCTTTGCATCAGATTGTTTATCATAATATCCTCACTTGGTGTTTCTTGGTGTTGGCTTTCCTTGAAATCAGATTCTGAGGCTGATGAGCAGAAAAGAGGAGAACTTTATTCTTTAGGCAGATGGATATCAGAGTGAGGGAAACCAGGCAGATGATGTCTTATTTTACTCTCATATAATTAATATTGTTCCAATTGCAATACTGGTCTTATGAATTTTGTCAATTGTTGCTGTTTCCTTACAATGAAAATAGAACATATTTACTAATCTGTGGTGAGTGTAGGTGTATGGGGCAAGAAACCTCTTCTGGAATAAACCACAAGAATTTTGACAGGTGGGGCACTGTCTGTACTATTGAAACTACAGCTGTGATATAAGACTGAGATTCAAGGCTGATTGACAGTTAAAGCTGTGGTGTATCAGTGTACCAGGGCTCTGCCTGTATCCATGGCCTGTGCATTCAGTCCTCGCTTCCTTCTCTTCTTGCACACCAGGCTAGCTCAAGAGAGATAGGCCAACAAGAAGCAAAGGAGTTTTTCATAGACACCTTCACAGCAGAAGAACAGAAAACATGCTAAAGGAGCTTGTGGAGAGTCCTGAATCACTCCTTACCCTGGGGGAAACCCACTGTGCTCAGGCTCCTAGTTAGGCATTTTTCATACACATTGATTAGTCATCTAAGTGGGAATATCTGACACAGTCTACAGCAGGGATATCGCCAGTCTGTTCCTGCTGTGGAAATAGGCTGTGAACAAGTGGTATTCAGATTTTAAATACTCAGTAGAAACTGTCCCTGCTTATGCAGACAGGGTCCCATAAGACAGTTTTCTACAAGCAACTGGAGATGATAAAATAAATAATAAATGGTTAATAAAAGACTGGAGGACTTGCATAGGGCCATAGGTGAGTTGCGTCGTAAGAGATCCAAAATCATGATTTGACGCACTCTGGTTAATTCTTCTGAAGATTCCACACAGGTGCTTGTAGTGGAATCTCCTGTCAACATCTGGACAACAAATGGCCCATGTATTTGAGAACTTCAGTTTACCATGAAAATATTACCCTGTTCAAAACACCTTAGAAAAAGCAATCTTTTCTGTAAAGGTTCTGACTGTGTTTGTTCAGGACAGGAGAGACACAATAAGGCCCAGCCTAACTCTGTACTTTTGGGAAAATCAGCATAAAACATGATACGGGAAGAATCTTATGTTTTGTTTTGTTGTTTTTGTTTTCTATTTTTACCTCTCGAAATAGTTTTATTTAGTTGCAAAATGTGATCTCCACAGATGAAGAGTATCCAGATGTTAAGGTTTCACACAGAACCAATTGGCAGTTGCCTTCTTTATCAAAGTTATCTTTATGATCTTGAGCACATTCTTCTCTTTCTTTGATAATGGGGTCTGGATAAGTATCATCAATAGAGAAGTATCTCTGCATGGAGAAGATTAATAGTACTTGAGGAATCTAATCTCTCAGACAAAAGCAAAACGAAGTCTTGTGACTAGAAGTTCAAATTAGAAATAAATGATGGAATTATTGGAAAGTTTTTGGGCTGTCTCAAATGATATATGTGATTAACCATTTTTTTTTCCTACAGAAAAAGGAAAGGAATATATTCTACTCTTAAAACAACTCAAACTACTACTATTTTAGTATTTTAGGGAAAGGCTTCTTTAATACTGGATATTTTTCTAAAACTTATATTGTAGCCAGCAGAAACTATCTACCACTTTAATCATAGATTTGTTAAAAATCCGTCTAAAATGATACAATGAAGTCAGTTTTGCTGCAAGGCACAAAAAGTGATTTAAGTCCTTTTTTCTATATATATACTTGTGCTCAACAGTTCTGGTTAGGCCTAGGTATTACCTAAACACAACTGCTGTCCCTCTGGCACTCTTTGGAGCATTACCTCAGACCTACTCTTATGCAAATTCTACCTCTTATAAGTTAGGAAGGAGAACTTTTGAGGATGGATCTTCATAAAACACAGGCCTATGTATATGTGCTTTTAAAAGAGAGAGCATACGCTGTTATTCAATTTAAATAAAAGACCATTCATTGACAAATTCATTGTTTATGCCAGTGTAAGCACAGTAATTCAAAACAGGTGGCTTAGAATGTGAGGTATATGGACAGAAACAGGATCATTACTATATGAATGTAGATTGGGGCCATTTCACAAACTAAACAACCTGAATTATGTGATCATAGGCAAAATAACTACACATGTAAGTGTTTGCTGTTAATAAGCACTTCCTGTTAACTCTAATTTTCATGCGGAAAAATGTAGGAAGAACACAAATGAAGGTAAAATAGTGACAATGTGTCCTGTGAGGCTCAGCAATTAATTTGATACATAAAGTAAAATATGAGAAAAGAATGAGTCTTGCATGTTGAATATTTTCAGTTTAAATCATAGAATTTTGCAGGAAGTTCATGCAGACACTGCTTGGTGGGTCGTGTGCATGAAATCCTTCTGACATCCAGAAGATGTTAGCCTGGGGGTTCTAGTTCAACAGAAAAATGCCCATAAGGAGTCACATTCTGGACATATACATGCAAATCATACACACACATATATACATATATATATATACATATGTATATGGGAAGAGAAAGCTATCTAAGGTCACTGTAGTGTCAGGTGCATGGGATGGAGAGAGCAGCATAGCTGAAAAAATGAGCCACACAAATAGTCAATATAAATGTGCAGTTTATAAACTTATTTCCAATTTTTATTAATGAAATTTTTAGAACACTTAATATTGGGCTACCTTTCCTTGCCTTGAAATTTACTCAAGAGGAAGGAACTCTCTTTAAAGAAATAGTTTACTGCATTATCCCTGTCTTATGTTTTGATGCTCTGCAGCTTCCTCTTCCGTGGCCCCATAGATTTCATTTCATAATGCTGGTGTGTGGAGCATTGAGTTGTCAGAGGGTGGGCTGAAATTTTGTGGAAATACAGAGGAAAGGAGAGGCAGAGAATAGGAGTAACAGACTGTGAACTGGTATATTCTATAGCAAACTGGCTTTTCTGAGAAGGTTTCAATACAAGTACAATTATAAGTTTGGTGGTTGGGTTTTCATTTATGCAAAATCAACTGTCATTGTTCCAGAAGGCTAAAGGTGCCCTGAAGGGACTACAAATGTATGTAATGTATGCCCAATTAAAAACCTTAGAAGCATGCATGATATTTTAGAAATGACACCTATGTAACATGACAATCTATTTCTTGGTGTCTAACTGCTAACTTGCTCCACAATGTCTCTGAACAATGTGTTCCTATGCCTCACCATCCTCACAAGAAAATAGCTTCTTTCTAATGGCTAATCTAAACCTACTCTCTTTTTGTGAAGCCATTCCTTCTTGTCCTGTTGATTCATGCCCTTGTAAAAAGTCTCTCTCTGTCTTTCTTGATTACTCCCTTTAGGTACTGGAAGGTGACAGCTGGGCCACTCTGAAGCCTTCCTTTCTCCAAATTTTACAATCTCAATTCTGTCAGTTGTTCTTCATAGGAGGGATGCTTCATCCTTTTGATTGACTTGATGGCCCTAGTGGACTCACTCCAGTAGGTCCATGTCCCTCCTGTGCTGGGACCCCAGAGCTGGATGCAGGGTTCCAGGTGGGTCCCACCAGAGCAGAGCAGAGCAGAGCAGAGCAGAGCAGAGGGGCAGAATCCCCTCCCTCCCCTGCTGCCCACGCTGCTTTGTATGTAGGTGAGGATACAACTGGCAGTCTGTTGTCAACTACCTTCTGGATGCAACAATGAAGCCGATTCCTTATCCACCTGGCAGGCTTCCCAGCAAATCCATCCCTATTCAATTGTACTAGGTAAACCAGGTGACCCAAAATAATTCCTTCAAATTATAACAAAATTCAGTAAAAATTAGAATATATTTAACATGTATAGAAAAGTACATTGTTAAACCTCTAGTATTAAAGCAGTATATTTTTCTCTTAGGATTTAGAAATGTACAGATATTTCTGTACAATATTTTCAGTATTCCATTCTTAATAAAAATGTGTTTTTTAATAATAATTTTCAATAAATAATTTTTCATTGACATTTAAGCTACTTGAAACAATATATTTTATTATATTGTTTTAATTCCACTACAAATAAAGTATCATTTCATTGTGGAAAACAAAGCTCTCACCTCAAAGAAACCCAAGAATAGCAAAGAAAACTAATGTCAATTAGAAATACTCCAGAGCAATCTTACAAATTCAAAAGGAACTTGCCAAATATTTCAACAAGGTTGCACTGAGCTTCATGCAGAGTTTAGCAGCATCATCGTGGCTCCTTGGACAGGTGGAAATTCTGTCTATGGTCTCCAGAGTCAGAGATGTTTTTCAGATCATCAGTTTTCATCATGAATGAAATTCTGTTAGGGTGCTGGGTGATCAGTTTCCTTGTGTACTCTGAGCACTTGGATGTCGTAAACACAACCATTCATCACCTTATTTATATGTGAGGTTAATAAAAGTTTAGGGTAGTTGCTGTGTGGTAGTGCCTCATGAAGTATTACAAATAGAGTTGGTCCCAAAGAACAAAAAAGTCTGTATTTGGGACTTCTAGTTCTAGCACAAAAGGTGAATCCATTCTAGTTTCCTTAAGAATAGTAATAGCCAACATTTCTGTTTTAAACTGAAATTAAGTGAAACATGAAATGGTCTCTCCTTCTCTTCCCAAGATCTCAGACCTTTAGTTCCGTAGATATAAGAAACAGGAAGAAAAATAATTTGGATTGAATAAAAAATGATTTATTTTCCCAAGCATTTCAACAACCACACAGAGATTGGCTTCAGCTTATTAAAGTGCATTGCCACAAACTCAGCAGGCTGCATCTTATTTTTGTGTCTCATTCATTCTTCAAAGCATTCTTTGTGGTGTTTGCTATTTTGTGATGAGCTGTTATATGCAGGTCTGTGGTGCTAAACCCTATAAGCACTGTCTGATAGATTACAGTTTGCAAACAATTTCCCTCACCAAAGTCCATTTGGCCTGACCAAAGATAAGACATCAGTATCTCAGAGTATATTTACTCACAAGATATGTTGCTATTTAATTAAATCTTTTTCATTTCTTTCACATGTGAAATATGAGCTTCCTGGTATTAAAAAGGGGAGATAGCAGAGAGAAAGAAAGCATTTTTCTATAATTACAGGGCATAAATCCTGTCAGAGAAAAGACACAGACCTCTCATTATATCATTTTTTCTTTCTTTTTCTCTCTTGCTGGTTGCTATCAAACATCATTGACATATTTTTTCTACCTGCATAGTATAAGTAAAATCTGTGCCCCAGAATACAGGTTTAAATAATTCAGGAGGCATGTCATGTTGAACAAGGCATCACAAGTGGAATAAGTTTGTCAGTGTATGTAAAATAAAGCCGAAATATTGGTCTTGCTGGGTAGATAAAGGTCAGGTACACACCATCTGATGCCAAACCTACTGTGTGCTGGCAGCTGGGAGCAAGGTGTGTGTTTAGGTGACTTTGAGCCTGGATTTGGGAGGTACATATCAATACGCTCGTTCAAACATTCCTTTATTTGAACTTCATCCTGCTCAGCCTCCAAGACTTTTCTTTCAATGGGAATGAGGGATTTTTAAAACTCAGTGGCCTTTAATTCAGGCAAATTTGGGTGGGAATGTGCACGTTCAATACTCTTGAATTAGTTGCTGACAAAACAGATGCATGTAAGAAGAAAGATTAAGAGAAATGATATTCCACTTGAATAAGAAACTGGACAAGCCATCCTTTGAATTACACTGTATAATAACTTTTTTGATGAATGGAAGAGTGTACCTATGAAACGGATCTTTTCTTCAAGGAGAATAAAAACCTGCATTATTTTTGGCTTTCTAAAATCTGTTTTTAATGGGAAATAGAAATTTAAACTGTAAAGAACAAATCATGATTTTGCAGATCTCTTGTCCATTCTGTCTTCTGTAATTTCACATAAGCTTACAGTGATCTGCAGGAGGTGTCGGTAGGAAGATTTTATGAAATGTTGCATAGGCTTAAATGACAATTTGCTTGTTACTTCAAGAAATGTAACTTCTGTCCAAGTATGTATATGCAGGACATTAAGGTATGAATCCATTTAAATACTCTTGACATACTTATTTTTATTAGTGATCTGTATTTTAGCTTCCTGTCAATTGTTTGTCTTCCCTGGAGATGTCTGGAAAATAGATTTACCAGAGATCCAGGCCCTGAGATTGACAAGCCTCAGTGCTGTAAAACAGATTTCCAGGGTCCCACAGGATGTGGTAATTGCTGGGGGTCTGACCTTACAAAGGCATTGAATGAGGTAGCTGCTTTACTACTAGGAGGCTGTGCTGTATGGTGAAGATCTGTACCAGCCCCCCTTGCAGGACTATTGGTTCCCAGGCTATCTTACAACTCTCTGGGTGCTTTTTCCAGGCATGCATGTTGCATGCTGACAGCATGAAGCATGAGAGGCTGCGATGCACATACACATTCTTTGCAAGCTGGAAACTTCTGTAAAACACAGTTAACCCGTTTTATCTTTTTTTTTTTCAGCTGTCTTGTTTCAGTCTTTCGTGATCCCCTTAATGTAAGGATTCCCACTGTGCTTAATGTAGGTTGTTCTTACACTGTAAATAGGACAGAGAAGTAAAGGGGGAGAAAATATTTGTACAAATGAAAAGTTTTGATTTCCACCTTTCCAAAGCACAAACCTGTACCAGGTATTACTTTTAGCCTGATGGCTTTTGCTTGTGGTGTGTATTTCCTGTTTAGCCAGCTAAATATGGATTTCTTTCCTATCAATATATAATCAGTGCTACATATATTGTATAATGTTTGCTTAGGCATCTATATTTGCGGTGTTGCAAATATACAGGTACAGATACATATAGTGATTACAGCAAATATTTAGAAACCTAAACTGTCCTGGTCACAGAATGGAAGATTTATTGTAATATAAGTCTTGGAACATGCCAGACTTGATATTTTCAGAAGGACTTTTAAGTGCTGAGAAACTTTCTAAATTAAATGGCTTTTTTTTCCTGCCACTCAGCAGCTTAGACCCTGAATTGATGGCTCTTTCTGGCCTGTTCTTTCAGATCTTTTCCTCTTGTCCTGTCATTCTTTGACATTCATAAAAAGGGAACTCTATGTCTAACCAGTGATTATCCATTAAAAAGGAATCATGGCCTGTCAAGAAAGTGACATTCTCTTTTCTTTATCCTGTTTTATATTATGAAACGGGTTTTTTCAGCTCTATTTCATATATTAATTTCTTTACTATATTGAGTGATATTTTGCATTTAGTGGTTTTCAGCTGAAGATCATATAGCACTTTGGAAGCATACAGAAATTCATAATACCTGTTATGTAACATCTGAGACAAATGGGCTGGAAATAATTGAAGCCAAGAGCAGAGGCAAATTGCCAAGGATTTTGTACAGAAGTAGGAGGGACTTGATTGAAGTGCATTCAGAAATGCATGAGCTATTTTTGACAAAAGAATTCAGACAGCTGGTTTGAAGCATTCAGGTTTGAGTAATGGTGTTCTCCTGGCGCCATCCTTTCCTGTCTCCTCTCTTGAGTTTCTCACGTGCACCTTCACCTCCTAAAACAAGAAACTGATGATTCCTGACCTTTCCAAGCTGCCCTGTAAGTCCTGGGCTGTTGATCTGAGGTTTGAACAATGGTGTCAGTCAGTGTGAAATGGTTCTATCAGAGCCAGGTATTTCATTGTTCTTTATGAATTAAAAAAACCCCAAACAATTAACCAACCAACCAAAAAACAAAAAACAAAACAAAACCAAAACAAACAAACAAAACAAAACAAGAAAAGAAGACAAGTGTTTTTTCCTTCCTCTCCCTCCATTTGACAGCGAAACTTCTGACTGTACATCAATAGCTTTGTGACCCTGTTAGCACTGTGATTTGTTACCAACTAAACACAGGAGTCATTCTGGTATGGAGCTGCATCATGTGTGTAATAGATGGCTCAATGCCATACACAGATGGTTTTTCCTATAGAAAAGTGGAGCCTGCAAGAGAAAATGGGTATACACCACAGGTGTTGGCTGGTTGATGAATATTCAGGTGCATTCATAGATCTCAACAGACTGAAGAAGAGATCAGGACAGTTTCCTAATTGCAGAGTTGAAAGTACTGGTGAATGAACTTGGTTACAATCACTTGCTTGTGACTGTAAGTGCAGCTAGGGCCCTTGAGATCTCATCTAGGGTTTTGCCTAATTTTTAAGATCCAGTTGTTAAAATTTTTAGACAGATGCTTCTGCCTGAATTAAAGTGTAAATGAGACCATATGCCAAAATCAATAGTATGCATTTTATTCAACAGTAAATGTGAGAAAAAGAGAGAGACGGAGAGAGAGAGAAAGGAGAGAAGGAAAGAGAAAGAAGAGATGAAAGGAGGGAGAGAAAAAGTGACAGAGGCAGATTAGGAAGAAAATATCACTCCATGGATTCTGACAGCATTCCACTGATCCTCCTCATCTGGTCTTCTGGTGGTCAGGATTCCACAAAACAGAGTTTGGTGGATTTGGGCCAGGTGGGAATGCCCAGGTACCTTTCCTGAGTAGGCAAGTTTGTCACTGTCTCCTGCAGAAACTGTATGTGTTGTATTACTTTGCATCACATGCAGTTGCCTGGTGCAAAGCCTCAGGAATGAGTCTTGGGGGTCTTTGATGGGTTACGACACTTCCTCAGCTGCCCCTCATGTGAATATCTCATGGTGTGTCACCGTCTTGAGGTGTGGGGGTGTTCACACAAGAGCCAGTCTGTGTGAGGGAGGATAGGTGCCTGTTGCCTCTGGCCAGGTGTTAAGCTACACCTGAAAACCTCCTTCTTCCCCCATCTTGCATAGGGGGAGTGTGTGCAAATCTGGCTGCAGCAGATGGGCCTGTGTGCCAGGTTGTACCCAACATGTAGGATGGCCTGACTAGGCCAACCCCCTGAGTTCTTTAGTTTTATGAATGAAGCAGAGAAACTTCTTTTCGGTCATCAGGGATTGTTTATTATATCTTATCATAAGTTCTGAGCCATGGATGTTACAGGCTCTGCTCTCTTACAAACACGAGGCGATTCTGCCCTCAAGGAGACAAAATGTCCACTTATGTACAAAACAAACAATCCAATTATTAACACTACATATTCTAAACATATATTATTACTTTTCTACTAATAACTAGTTATAAATCTATTCACATAACGTGG
>VWYI01045463.1:0-44145 GCA_013399455.1 Anthoscopus minutus
GGGAAGGGAAGGGAAGGGAAGGGAATTTTGATATTTTGACAATTTAAAATATCATAACAGAATCAAATACCATCAAAATAAAAAGACACAGATGACTTGCAGAATGGCCTGATTTTTGTGATTACATGATTAGATTCATTCAGAGCCACTGATCTCTTCAGATACATGTGTAGGTCTATTGATCACAAATCTGCCTCAGTGTTATACTAACAGATGCACAGTTATTAATCTTGGAAAGAATCCACATCCTCTTTTCAGAAAGATCAGAGAAGCTAATTAAGTATGACATGGCATCTTGTGTGGAGGAACTGCACTGCCCTTCCTATAAATGGGTAAAAATTGTGCCAAAATGCCAGAACCTATGAAGTGAATATCAGAAAAATAACTGTGCTATCATCTCTTTTTTTTTTCCATTCTTCTGTGCCTTTTTCAGCCAACATCTTTGTCAGATTACATGTTCATTGTAACAAGTGCAGTTCTGCAAGCAAATGCATGACACCTGCTAACTGTTCTTGCCTACTCAAACTTCTCATTTTCCAGCCTTTGTTAAGTGCTCCATTGGGTTGACACAGCAAAATTCATGCCAAAAGCTTCTCTCTACAAGAGCACTAATAGTCCAACAGTATGAGCCAGGGTTATTAAACCACATCCTGAGCAGTGTCTGGGCTATTTGGAAATATAAATAAATAATGAGGAAAATACAGGAAATCTGTGCTCAGAAGAGATTAGTATTCAGATCGCTGGAGTTCAATTACTGCCAGGAATATATGCTATACAAAACATAGTATTTGTATATTCATTTTTGCAGGATAATATCTCAGATCTGTTAGCAGACTTGCTGTGGTGAACAATAATGAACCAAATCAAAGATCATATCACTCTTCTCTGCTTTTGAGATTTTGGCCTAGCCTGTTTAAGCAGGTTATTATTGTTTGTTTGTTTGTTTTACTATACTTAAACCTTTTGAAATTCTTTATATATGACTCATATGCTTCTTTGGAGATGAGTCCTCCAGACATTTAAATATCAAGACAAGACTTTATCATCAAAATAAATATATTTTTATTGAATACACAACAAAGCCCTGTATAAAAGAAATATAGGGGAAGCTTGTGCAATTCTTTTGGTCATTCAAATGTTAATAATCATATTCATTTTCTTTCCCTTTTTCTCTGATAATTAATAGTAACCTTAAAATGAAGGTAAGTGATTTCTTGGACTTTCAAAGAGCAGGAATACTCCTTCCATGAACATCCTCTTTCTCTGTAGGATATCTAAAGGATTTTCTTCCTCCTCCTTGATGGGATAAGGATTTCAAATGATCCAGCATGTATTAAAAGGTTAAAGAGTAATTTTATCATTTTTTCTTGTGACACAACTGCTGTAGTAAAATTTTTAGATTGACAAGAGTGTACTACATTGCTTTTCCAGTGACTAAGCCTATGAAATTTCTGGGAGATCCATGATATTTGTATAGTAGAGGCTTTAAGAGGTCTGAATGTGCAGTTAAGTACACAAGCAGATGAACCTTAGCAGCTATTTTATTGATGTCCTTAGCTGAGAAGGAAAAAAGTACAGTAGATTCAAAAAACATAATCATAATATTGGAAATCAGGATTGTAAAACAAGTTCTCAGAAGGAAGAATAGAGGAATTGCAGGCCTTAAAGGATCAATTGGGGTTTTACTTCTCAATTTAACTAAAGATCTTCATTTGCCTAAGGCTGATTATGTTAAACTTAAGTCACAATAATCTAAAATAATGGGGGAGGAGAGAGGGACTACATTGGAATACCAGCTTGGTTGCACTCAACCGTGAAGAGTATGGTAAGTGATTTTTCCTATAGAATCCATGTTCCTAATTCATCTGTTTTACTTAGCTCAAAAGATTATAAATTCTCAGAGCAGTTTGTTTTGTTTTTCTGGGAAGTAGAAGGAAAATAAGAAGAAGTAAAGGCGGGGAAGCATGTAAGGCAAGATTGATTTTGGAGTCTGTAATGCCAGGTTTATTGATTCTGACTCATGAAGTATGAAGTTATAGATTTGTGTGCTGTTACAAAGCCAGCTAAAACAGCTACATAATGTCACACACTACCCGAGTATTGGTCAATTAAATTCTTGCTTTATATCCTTTGGCTGTTTAATGTACACTGTAGATATGATTTAACAGCTGGATCAACCATTCAACCTTTTTTAGGTTACCGATTATTTAGTAGCGAATAGTATTATGTACTCAAAAAAAAAGGCATAAGAGCTGTATGATTCTTCTAAAAGTAAGATTTAACATCAAAAGTAAGAAGGGAGATGTTGGTGATTTTTAAACATGTCTATTCAAATTCAAATTGTTCTGTATTGAATAAAATTTTTGCTTTACTAAAAATTAAAAAAAAGCAAATGTACTATTATTTCTTGTGCATATTGGTCTTTGTCTGTGAGGATAAGTCCAAGCAAAACTCAAAAAGACCTTATGCAGGAAGAAAAAGTGTCATGGGTGGTACTAGTCTTCCAGAGGTATTCAGTTAAACACCATGATGATAATTTTCCAGAAAAAAAATTATTTCAGCTTGGCTTATCTACTGACTTTGGAGTCAACAGAAAGAACAAGAGTGGTACTTAAGTTAGAATCCCAAAGTAAGCTGTTTGCTGTTTGTAAAATTTATGTTTTGAGTGTTTTTATTTTCATTGGTAGTAGAACTGGCTGGGTAGGCAAATATTAGCCAAAATGATCCAAAATTCTCATTCTCAGTTTGACTTGGGGCGCAAAACTATCTATAATACTTATATCTGACAACTCTAGAAGATGGTATGAATACAGTAATTTATTACATTTAAGTGTGATGGCTGTATGGAAAAATGCTTTAGGAAACAAACAAGACAATAAAGAATCTTCAAAAGATATATTTTTTCTACTGTTTTTGTCTATAGCAAAGATGAGCACCATTAAAAGAGTATATGGCTCCACAAACATGTAACGATGAGCCTTTACAAGGCCTTTTAGAAATCTATATGCATGATTGAGCACCACTGCACTAGTCTGTGCCCTGTTCAGCTTGTTAACATGGCTCTAGCTAACGTAGCCAGAGTAGCAACAACCTGTACATAAGCACTTTTTACAACTGGATAAAAATTGTTTCTTTTGCTAGTAAATATTTATTCCTATTTCTATTTCTAAAAATGTGTACTGTAGCATTTTTTTCTCTATCTCTATGCATGCACATGTACATCCACAAACACATACACACTCTTCTGAATACAAAAACCTTTGTATTAACAGTTAAAGTACAGAGAAAACATGAGACGGAGAGAAAACTTTTATTGTTATCTCTATTTCTGAATTGAACTTAGAGACATGAAGATGTTTCTATTACTTAAGTGATGTTCCACAGCAAACCTGAACAATTAGAATTAACTGCTGTATGCCCTTCTGGTGGATTTGAGATTTTCATTGATCTTCACATTACAGGAACAATCATGAAAACTTTCCCGATGGATCAGATTGTTTGTCTCTGAGGACATGCTTAGAACATACTAAGGCCTTGTATATCCAGGTTTCTTTCTTGCAACAGAGGATGGCCAAAAAAGTCCCTTATAATATATGATATGAGTGAAAAATATAGGACTTTAACATTCTGTCAGCTGCATTCTCCAAAGTAGTTTTAGAGATATAATTTTAGAATTAGTCAGATTGCCATCATGCTCTGGCATGTCTTGAGAATAAGTAGAAGCCAGACTTCTATAAAATATTATCTGAATAGTGGAATGTAGCTTGAGAGAAGCCTCAATACACAAGATAAACCGCAGAAGAGATTATGAAATAATAGTAAAAACCAGGAGAAAAATGGAACCTCTGGAAATCCTTTTAATACTTGTAAAAATACTAAAAGAATATGAACAGTATTTTTGAGAGCAATTTGACTCTTGCTAAAAGTTGCCGCAGCTGCTAATTTTTCACACAATTAAAAAAATAGTAATAATACATTGAGCCATTAAGCTAGCATGGCTGGTGCCCAGGAACCCATTGTGAGATGCTTTGAGTTCTTGTATGTCCTGGTGCTCAATCAAGAAAAGATTCACACAGGGCAGCCAAGAACTCTATTACCCAGCAAATCTGGAGATTGCACAGAAACCTTAGGTGGTCAGCTAAACAGAAAATGCTGTGCAGGACAGCTCTGCCAGCAGCCAGCAGGGAAAGCTGCATAGGGAAGCTCTATTAATAACACTGTTCCTTTTATCACAATTCAGCAACGAGGACAAGACAAAGAATCCATATCTGTGTGAGTATCAATTGCTGGGTATGGAATGCCACTTTAGTAAAGAAATAAACCTCCTTAGGTGGGATTCAGTTTGAGACCAAGGCACCTAAGTCTGGGTGTCTAGGTTTTAATATAAGTTGAGATAAAATTTCTGGGTACGGGACACACAGGTGTCCAACAGCACTTTAAGAGCACTGGAATATCTAGTATCCATCCAGTGAGATGATAATCCATAGGTCTCACAACACAATTGACAGCACACACAAATGCATTAGACATGTAAATATACTGTTACTCTTTGAAAATTGAGATATTTACATAAACTGACAGATCCAACACAGGATCTATGGAAGACGTGTGTTCCTGCACTGATGAATGGAAGCCAGGTAGAAGCAAAAATATGCAATGTCTAACGGTTCTGGATTCTTGTCTGCAGGAAAGTATCCTGGACACTTGTTGCATTTTCTAATTTTGCAGCTGTCACCTCTGATAACCATGCTTACTGATGTTCCCACAAACAGGGACAGCAGTGCAGGCTGGTGGAGGCAGTGCAATGAAGAACAGTCTCTGTGATTTTGTCTCTTCTTTTTCCACCACAACCCCTTTCCTGGTTACACATTACCTTTTAGAGATATGTCATTCTTCCTAGTCCATATAAAATACGTCAGAAAATCATTCTTCTCCAGGTCTACCTTCCAGTCTCTCTGCTAACTCATTAATAAATCTTACTTTTTTAAAACCAGTCATTCATCTATATGACTAGGAATAATTAGATAACTTACAACTGCATTGAGCTTTATACCATCCTTCCTGACACCCGTGTGGATATATAATTGAAAAACTGACAGCCTGGGTACAAGAGTATTTCTTATTCTAAATATGAACAACACCTTCTAATTACTGCAAGTGAATATGGTTTTTTGTTATTTTTATTTTTCATATCATTGTTCCTATTTTTTAAAGGTGAAACACAACAAAGTTCAATAAACTTATTTCTTTGCTAGTGGGAAGCTCAGCATTAATAACTGAAAAATATTGAAACTGAAAAATAACTTAGATTTCATGGAAGGCATTGAAAAATTGAAGAAGCAAAATTGAAAGACTCTTGTTAATGTGTTTCTTTTTGTCTTTTTTCCCCAAAGTAAAAATCCAGCTAACTGAAAATGTATTATTAAAAAAAAACCAAACAAAACAGACTGAGCTCCAGTCAAAAAGCCAGTGGACACAAAGTAAAAAATATGTGAGATCTAAAAAAAGGTTTTTCCTTTGGGATTATATAAGATAACTCAAGTCTTAATATAAGATTTTTTTCACTTCTTCTCTTATTCAAATACAAAAAAAAGACAAAGTGTAAATTAGGTACTAAATACTTAGTGAAGTATGAAAAAATACAATAAAACTACATATTTAGACTTAAATGGAGCACAATTTTACCTTTTCATTCAGCAAAGGATATGAAAAATACATAAGTGAAAGAGAAGCACATTAAGAATGAAAATAATTTTTCTACCTTAAATTAGCAGCTGGAGAATTAGAACTTGGCTTAGCAAGCAACTTAGTATTAGCAAATTGTTTATTGGTTGTAACACTAGTAATAGTCCCAGAGCAACAACTGTAATCAGAGATCTGTTTGCAAAGCTAATTCATTCAATTTATTCATTTTTTCTCCTTCTCATAAAAAATAAAAGCTTTCTCTATCACTGCTCCTAAGTCTTACCTCCCATAAAAATGTGATTGTGGAGAAAAAGAAATCCCAACAAGTAACACACACTTTTAGACTGGTTAAATTTCATTAAAATAAACCTTACAGCTGACAAATATTTCCAGGTCTGAAGGGATTTAAGAATATTATTCCATTATAAGTTCACCAGAGAATCACTGGGGGAAGAAAATGCAAAAAGCCATTTCATAACACAAATACAATCACGTAGCATTGTAAACATTTCCATGTTCCCACTCTCTGCCCTTATTACAGTTTTTGCTGCTTGTATGGTCAGGGATGCATAAGTTCAGCCTTTACAATGAACTGCAAGAGCTGGTATGTTATCAGGAGACATTATCTGAAAATATCTGTCCAATAAGCAAGAAGGGAAAAGAAAGTCAGCAGCAAGGAACTGGATTAGAGACAATGGCACAAATAATGAACAAAGGGTATCCCATATACAGGCATCAAGCAGCTTTTAACTTGTCAAGTGAGTTGTGAAGGCATCCTTACAAATGTGTGTGTAAGTCCAAAATGCATAGCTGCACCATGTCTTGAAGTGAAATAAGAAACCATATCACTTCTCCTCACAGACTTACCCACATTTGACTGTTTCCAGGCTGGAAAGCAGAAGCTGCAGATCTCCAGCTTCCTTAACCCCCAGCCTCTGGTAAACAAAGGCAAGGGCAGAATGATGGCATGTGGGCTGATGGGTGAGGTACTGTGTGCTGACTGATTGGCTTGAAATATTGGCTTCAAATCTTCTCACTTGACTGGCAGCAGAGACCAAGTTTTATCTGCACTGAAAGTACCAGTGGGCTTTCAGATCATGTTTTTGATAAATCTTTTTTTCTCTGTATTTCCACAAAGATCTTTAAGCAAGCCTATAGCACTACTGGAGTTCACCAAAATCTATTATAGCTCAGCAGCTAAGGTTAGGCAGGCAGAGGGGCCGTTCAGTGTGATACCTGGCCCAGGTTCCATATATACAATTCTGTACACTATGCACATATACATACACACATAATATGTATGTGTACATATGTAACTTTCAAAGCTATGGTGCAGCTTTTTGCTGTTTTGCAGATCAATTTCTGCATTCTATGGCCAAGAAAAGTCTGTCAGATGAAAGGGGGAATAATTCACAGACTTTTAGGTTGTCTTACCGGGGATTTCTTACTTCTATTTGAATGTCTAGTGATTGGTGAACAAGCCTCTGCAGCTCAGCAGAGAATCCTCAAGTGGCCTCTGGTGTTATTTTGATGTATTAAGACAATGGTGCATAGCATATGTTGGGCTTTTCCTCTGAATTCTGTTTTCCTTCTGAAAGTATGCTCATGCTTTCTAAATTGGAATAAGTCTTTTAACCTAGAACAGAATGTGTCAAAAGGAATCTCTTTAATTTTTTCAGCTTTGAAACTAAGTGCATTAAATGGAATTGTAGTATTTTATAGTGATTGAAGATTTGGGATTATGCATTTTTCTTTCAGAAAGCAAAATGCTTTTCATCAAAGACATTTTCCTGGTAGTGAAATTAAACACGATGTGATATTAAACACAAAATTGGACTATTTGTTTGAAGTAATTAAACTAGTAGATTTGACTACAAAACAATGTTCGATAGCAAAACCAGAGATGGTCAGCAATATCTTTTTGTAAATAGATATGTAAGACAGCATGCTATTTATCTAGGACAAAAGAATTATGTGACTTGAAATAAAAAAAGGTAAATGTGTTCAATTAATTTAAAGAAAGGATTTAAAATACAAACTAAAAAAAATCACTTTAACCCACATTCTTAATAATACAGTGATATAAATTCAAGGGAAGATACATATTCTTTCCTTACAGCTGTAGGCAAAATTTTCACAAGGTAAGACAAAGGGCTATAAAGTGGGAATTGTGGGTCTAGGTTCAAATTTATGACCCTGAAAATACATATTTAACTGATAGCTGATTGTAGGAGTGCCAAAGCATATAGACTTGTTAGCACTTGAAATGAACATTCCTCAGGTGGCTCTACATTCCCAGTATAGCTTCTGTTTTTATGTGCCAGAACATCTTTAAGTCTCTGAATCAAAATCTAGAAAGCAATTTTTACTCCAATATAGTCCACTGTACACCTGTATTAGACAACCAGCACTACAGGGATCACAGAAGTGGCTTTCATTTTTCTTTAAAATCCCAGCCACAAGAGAAAACCAAGGAGGTAACCCTTTTGCAATACTTTATCTGCACTGTAGACAAGGTATAAATCTGGACATGAGTGTGAAAGCATTAAAGAGACCACTTTAATGGGATAGAGAAGAAAAGTTACAACTGAAAATGTAAGGAACTTTGGGAATTAATTATTTAAGGTATCATTATATTCTTGCATTGTGGCTCATTTTTTAAAATAAATAAATGTTCTTTGGAGATGGATTGGAGCCCAGGTATCCCTAACCTAGAGAAATTGTCTTAAGGTTTAGAGAGAGTTCAGCCACACTTTTTCTTGCTCTCTGAATCACCAATTCAACCCAGAAGAGCCCCAGCTGCTCCTGTCCAGGTTGTTATTTGGTTCTTAAATTCCTCTCCTGGCTGCAGGTTGCATAGCTCTGACACTTCTTGCAGGGCTGAAACTCTAGTATCTGCTTCCAAATCCCTCAGTTTAAGCATTTGAACTATCAGAATTAACAGTAAGAGTCTTCATCTGGCTGTAGATTTTAATTAAAATTCTAGACCGTCTGAGTGTATTGTCTTGCTAAGATCATACTTTACATATTGGGAATTCCAAATGAGTTGTTGCTTCCCAGCCCATCTGTGAATCATAAAGTGGTTTAGGTGGGAACCAGGTGCTACTTTCAAACATATGTTGCAGCTTAGATTTGAGCATATTACAAACTTTATCTTCCAAACCAAAGGTGTCCAGATTTTCATGCCACTGTCTCAGGTGAAAAGGATCAGTCTGAGGCATAAATGATTTAAATTCTATCTGAGTATCAGGTTAGAGAGAATTAGGCAGTCTGAGTGTCAACCTGCATGATAAAGGACATTTTTTACAGCTTAAAATTTCATCACACATGAGAAATATTTCTCATTTTGAATCACTTTCAGGATTCTCTTTTCAAAACTTTTTCTCTGGCAACAGCAATGAAAAAAAATAAATTAATTTTATTATTGATGCATTAATAAATCAATTGTACATTTCTCTAATCAGCTTCGTGTTTAATGAAAGAGGTGAGAATTGTAATGAGAATTTAGATGGTAGAAAAAATCTGCAATCTTCTTCATATGTGAACTTAAAAAACAGAACAAATTGTGCACAACTGTTTTCCCCTATGTGAGTAAAAAAGGGGAAAAAAAAGTAAAGAAGAATCCATGTTAATTTTTTAACCCACTTGTGAGTGGATGTTAGTTAAATCTAGAAAGAGCATCAGCTTAGCCCTGATCCATTGCCATGCTTGGGAGGCTACTTTCAGCATATTACTTTGCTTATTGTGTTTAAAATGGATTTCATAGAGGGCTGAGTACATTCCTTCTTCTAAAAAAGATTAACTTTCTTCATTAGAAGTGACACAATCCATAATTATTGGCAACAATTTAACTGTAACATTATGATATTTATGTGACAACATTTCATACAAAGGAGGCATAATACAATCTATATAAATGGCCAGGCAATGTTTCTTTTCTGTAGTAAACTGCATCTCATTCTCATAAAAGAGCAAATGAATATACAAATGAAGGGGGTTTTTTCCCAGTGACTGTACAATAAATACTTCCCTGGGAATGTTAAGTGCCAACAGACTCACGTTTTCTATAAAATTATTGTTTCATTTTTATGTAAGACAAGTTCTTCTCTATGTTTTTTTCTAAAATTGTCACAGTGTGTCTGCTTGCTTCATTTTTTGATGCTATTTTATCTTGCACACAACTATATTTGTGAAAGATGCAAATGATATTAATAAAAGATTATGAGACCTCACTGTAACTGTGTAAGCTTACAGCATGTTCTTTTTCTCTCTCTTCCTCTCTATACACATACCACACACATACATGTATATACAAAGATAAAGATGCTATAAATATAAGATAAAAGCAAGATATAAGCATGTATAAACAGGGTATTAGTAACCATCCCTAGAACCACTGCTTGTATCTGTATAGATATGCCATAAAACTGTGAGCCTACTTTCAGGTTTTAAGTGCATTAAATTTATGTCCACACTATGTATCTTACTGTCAAAATGGTAGATGTCAAAATGGTAGATCAATTTTGCCAGATCACGACACCTTTGTGTCAGGTTGAATGCACCATGATACAATCCCCTGATTAAGTCAACTTTGTCTTCATCATGGAGTGACCAAAAAAATATTTCCAAGTCTATGAAATTGCATTCTCCTTCAAAAAGAACGCAAAACAATTTTTAAGTGTGGTCACTTAAGGTTCAACTTTTTGTTGTTGTTATGCTAAATATTTTTTATTATATTCTTGGATATGATTTGTAATATCTCAATAAGGGAGAATATACTGTCTTTCTAGGAGACTCTTGGAAAGTTTATGAGTACAGGAAGCTCCAGTTTTGCCTGGCTGTTGTCAGCAGGTGTACTTGCCAATGAAATAAGATGAGTAATGGGTTGCCATTAAATATCATGGGTTTGGACATGTGTTCAAAGAGCGGTTTTAGAAAAGGGATAGCTTTTGCATTGTTAAGACTGAGCAAAGATGATAGGGAATAATGGCAAAATAATTTGTTTATTAAAATTTGGCTTCTAAAAATTGTGTGCAAACAAATATTTGACTGGGAGATGTTTCTAGTCTGGTCTGACTCTTGGCACCTTTTTACCTACATATGGTACGATTAGCAAAAAAGGACAGTCTGCCAGCATTCCTGGAAAGTTTGAAGTGAGTTTGAAGCTTTTGTGTTTGAACACAAATCATATATAGGTCTTTAGGATGGGTTAAGTTTTCTCCAGGCAAAACACTGAAATGGATAGAGACAACCAGGAACTTATTAGGTGAGTACACTAGTAATAATAATGGGAAGTATCTTGCAAACCAGATTCTCTTCCCCTCTGCCCATTCCCTATAATTGTCATTAGAATCACAGAATCATAGCATAGTTTGGGCAGGGGGAGACCTTAAAGATAATTTATTTCCAATTTCCCTTCAACGGAGCAGGTTGCTCAAAGCCCCTTCCAGCCAGGTCTTGAACACACTTCAAGGCTGGGGCATCCACAGGTTCTCTGGCCAACCTGTTTCAGTGCCTCACTGCCCTCCCAGTAAAGAATTTCATCCTGATATCTAATCTAAGCCTACCCTCTTTCAGTTTAAAGCCATTCTACCATTTTCTATTGCTATGTGCCTCCTCTGGCTTGCTGTTAGGTCCCCTTTCAGTGCTGAAAGACTGCTATAAGGTCTCCTTAGAGTCTTCTTTTCTCCTGGCTGAACAAGCCCAACTCCTTTAGCCCATCTTCACATGAGAGTTGCTCCGACCCTGCTATCATCTTTGTACATTCATTCATTCATTCATTCATTCATTCAATTAATCAATTTTCTATTCTCCAAATCTACTAAGAAGATGATGTCTAACCTGCTCCCATTATTTCATTCATATTTTAATTATCCTGGGCCTCATCTTGTTTTTAAAAGGCCAATTATGCTAACCAAGAATCAAACAATAAAAACACATTCTCCAATAGCCTGAAAGCTTTGATGTCATATTTGAAAGGTCATGTAGAACAGCACACATGCTTAGGAATTGGAGAAGACTGGCATTCTAGTCTTCAATACAGGCAAGAAGTGGGCCCAAGAAAATACAGTCTAGTCAGCTCCATCTTCATCCCTGGTAAGATGATTCTGGAGGTCATCACCAAGCATGTAAAAGAAAAGCAGGTTACCAGGCGTAGTCAACACTGATTTAAGTGAGGGGAAATCATGCTTCACCAGTACAATAGTCTTCTGCAATGAAATAACTGGCTGAATAGATGAGAGAAGAGCAGTGGATGTTGTCTACCTTGAAATCTGCGAGGCTTTTGACACTGTCTCCCACAACATCCTCAGAGGTAAGGTCAGGAGTTGTGGGTTGGATGAGGAAAGACTGAGGTGGACTGTGATCAGTGGTACAGAGTCTAACTGGTGAATTTTAAATAGTAGTGTTTCCCATGGGTCAGGTCAGGGCCAAGTCTTGTTCAACTCCCTCATCAATGACCTGGGTGAAGAGGCAGAATGTACCCTCAGTAAGTTTGCTGAGGATAAAAATGGGAGGTGTGTCTGCCATGAAGGTTGTGCTGTCATTTATAGAGACCTGAACAGACTGGAGAGTTGAACAGAGGAGAACTTTATGTAATTCAGGAAGGAAAAATGAAGAGTTCTACACCTGGGGAAGAATAATCCCAAGCACCAGTGCAGGCTGTGGGCTGGTCTGCTGGAAAGAATCTCTGCAGAGTAGGACCTGGAGGTCGTGGTAGACAAGAAGTTGTCCATTAGCCAGCAGTGTGTCCTTGTGGCCAAGAAGGCCAAGGGTACCCAAAGATGCATCAGGAAGAGCACTGCCAGCAGATCAAGGGAAATTATCATACTCCTCTACTCAGCCCTAGTGAGGCCACGTATGGGGAGCTGTGTCCAGCACTGGGCTACCCAGTACAGGAGGGACATGGAGCTTCAGGACTGAGTCCAGCAAAAGAGCTGCAAAGTTGATTAAGGCACTGGAGCATCTTTCTTATGAGAAAAAGTTGAGGGAGCTGGGCCTGCTCAGCCTTGAGAAGAAATTATTGAGTGGGGACTTTATCACTGTCTACAAATATCTGAAGGAAGGGTGCCAAGGGGATGGAGCCAGGCTCTTTTTGATAATGCTGAGCAATAAGACAAGAGGCAACAGGCAGAAATGGGAACAGAGAAAGTTCATGCTGATTATGAGGAAGATCTTCAATGTAAGGGTGATTGAGCACTGGAAAAATCTGCCTCTCTCAGGAGATATTTAAAACACTCCTGAATGCAATCTGGTACAACTTGCACTGGGTGAATCCGCTTGTGCATGTGGATAGGACTAGATGTTCTCCAGAGGTCCCTTCTAACCCCAAACATTCTGTGATTTTATGATTTAATCTTGACTGACAAACAGGTACTTATATGATAGAAGTGACTTCTTGTTCTAAGTAGATAACACAGAAGAATGAGGCATTAAGTATAATTTAACTAAATTTTCTGATTTTACATTTACCTACAAACTTTTTGTTTTGTTTGAGATGTATTTTAATATATAATATTCAATTTCTAATGAGATTAAAAAATAGAATATATATATCCATGACTTTGGAACATGAGGAATCATTTCAAAACCTAGTGACTGTAGTTTTAGGCTTGTGATGTCAATGAAACAATGGGAGACCTATGTATAAAGCTCATTCAGAATTGGGTGAGGAAATTTTTTTCTAACAGTGAAAGATATATTTCATGCCAAGATCTCTCACTTTTTTCCACATATATATTTGCAACCAGAAGCAGAATAAAATATGTTTATACAGATTCCCAAGTATTGTCCATCTATCAAACATCATTGAAAAGCAGGAATTCTAACAGTGCTTTTAGAGATAAAAGCCTAAGAATGGTGTATTACAACATGGAAATGTTAATCTGAATTTGTTTTCAGTATACTAACCTATGGATTTGATATAGAATCAGGCCCACAGGGGAAATAAAGAAAATTTGAAAGATAGATTACAAGTATTACCACTATTCTACAGGAAAAGATAAAGTGATCTTTTATAACTGTCTTCATGCCCTATCTTTGAACAACCACAGTTCCCATATCCCCAGCATGTGGTTATGTTGTTACATCATTTTTTGGTGCTTTACTTGTAGGAATAGCAAACTGGGATGTCAGAAACTAGATTTTTTAATGCAGGCACATCAACAGCAGAGTCACCCTTTCTGATTAGAAATATGTGTACAAAGGAGTAGGTAATTTAACAAATCAAAGACCTGTGAGACCTGTGTAGGAAATATTTGCACATATAGTGCTATTTGAACCAAAAAAAGAGAATTGTGTGATGATTTTCTGTGATCAAGACCTAGTAAGTCCTAATTTGATGAGCAGTTTGAAGAAAAAGGAAGTTTAAAAAGGCTGACCTCATAGCTACTTAAAAATAAAATCTGTTTTATAAAAGACATAGTGCAAACTAGTGTCATAATTATATTTTCTTGTGGAAACAGTGATTGTGTGAATTGTTTGTAGTTTTCATTATCTAAATAAAGATCTATAAACAACTCTTTTTTTAAAAAATAGTTGTGAATTTTTAACATATGTGTGTATTTGGGTTGCTATCAGCACACTGTATTTCTTCTTAGTTTGATATGCCAGTGACTTTGATATGTAGTGCACTGGATTTCCATGGACAAGTTTTGGTAGCAGGGGGCAGCTACAGGGGTGGCTTCTGTGAGAAGCTGCCAGAAGCTTCCCCAAGTCCAGCATAGCCAAGGCCAGTGGGCTCCAGGATGGACCCACTGCTGGCCAAGGCTGAGCCATTTAGAAATTGTGGTAATGCTTCTCTGATATCATATTTTAGAAGAATCTAAAAAAAATATTGTTATGCGGATCTAACTTCAAGCAGAAAAGAGCAGAATGAGAATGTGCGAGAGGAACAATCCTGCAGACACCAAGGTCAGTGAAGGAGGAGGAAGAGGTGGTCCAGGTTCTGGAGCTGAGATTCCCCTGTAGGCCATGGTGAAGACCATGGTGAGGCAGCTGTGCTCCTGCAGCCCATGGAGAACCACAGGGATGCTGGGGTTCACCTGCAGCCTATGGGAGACTCATGATGGAGCAGGTGGATGCCTGAGAGGAAATGGTGAACCAAAGGTGGGAAGTATGGGTTATAAAACCAAGCAGGTTATCACAAACATTTATCATCCTGGAAAACCTAATGCTGTTAAGAAGTCTTTGTTGCCTTCCTTGCTTAAAAATACGTTATTCTTTACACTGGTAAATTATTGTATTTTTAAATACAATTACCATGAAGCCAATGTATTACAAGTTAAATATCTGAAGATTACTCTTACCTAAGTGGAACAATTAATATTAAATTATTTCAATGTTCCATGATGGAATGCCATTTTGATTATATTTCTGTAAATCTAACACAATAAAAAAAAATTAAAAATAGAACAAATTTCTTCTGTCCTCATATGTTTGGTAAAACATGAATTTTTATCAAAGATACCACTATTTTTAGTGAGATTTCTGATAGAGAGTGTTATTAGAAATAGTGCTTTTGTTCCTGCATATCCCTTTGAAGAAACACACAATGGTGAATGCTATTTAGCTATTTAGATTCCTTTTTCATTCTTTCGTTATTTTATTGCTCCACAGACTTTATGTATGAGGTTAATTTGTTATGAACACTGGAGAGCTTTGTGCAGATTCATTTGGGGGTTTCCATTTCCACAGAAGTGCATGTGTTTTCTTAGGGGCTGGACTGACAACATTTTGAATCTGGATATGTGAGAACATTGTTTATTCATTTTCAACAAAGATATTAAGATAAAGTTTCCTTATTCAGCAACATTAAAATTGGAGGCCATGTTATATTCATGATATTATTGGACATCAAGCATTCTGGTAAACAGCTGGCATAATCCTGGATTGCACATCTGGTTGGTGTGGATGGAACTCATTAGAATAAGTCTTCCATAAATAATGTGCCAAAGCTTTGATATAACAAGTACTTATGCCTGATGGCAGCCATTTACTGTTTGCCAGTTCAAATGTGCTTCCAGTGTTGGAATTCATCCACAGTGGTACTTTAAATATCGAGAATGAGCTCACTACATTTTGGAGGTGATAGCTGAAAAGAGTGAGCCATGCACTCATCTCCTGTGAGCTGTAGCAGCTCTGGGGTAGTGAGCAGAAGCATTTTATTTAGCAGTTCAAATATTTGCCTGCATATTTTCACTTTTAGCCGGCTTAGCACTATTTTAGGGCAATTAATTATGGGTCATACCAGCCTAGAGAAGTGACCTTGAATAGAGATATCCCTTTAGAGAACAGCCTGAAAAAAGAGAGGATGGACTTACGTGTTATTGAAGAACAATAGAAGATAGATCTGGAAAGAATCTGTAGGCAACCTTGAGGAGTTGCCTACACTATCATTCTGCTCCAAATGTATTTACCCCATTCCCAATGGGTGCTCACCTAATCTGTTCATTAATCATTTATCATTAATTCTAGCCCAACATCATCAACAGAAAGTAGCATACATAGCTCCCCTGGGTCCCTTACCCCACATGCAGGGAAATGTTTGATATTTTTTCTCTTGATAGGGCATGTAAGCAAATTATTATTATCCTTTCTGTTTGCAGATGCAAGAGAAGTGTTGAGCTGAAGTGCTGACAAGAGACTGAAATATTTAAATCTTCCTATGATTCCAGTGAAAAGGGAGCACAGAAAAGCAATTCAGATATTTTTATTTGTGATTCAGGGCTTAGCATCATCTAAACACTGCTCAAAAAGAAACCTCTTTTCTCCAGAAATTTTATTACACTCTATTATTATTTTCATTTTATTTTAAACATGCCTTTTTTAGAAAAACAGGTTTCTTATACTCCCACATATATATAAAAATTTATTTCCAAGTACTGTTAAATGTCTTTTATATTTGCCCTGACAATCACGAAAGGCTTATAGAATTCAGAACTTGGCTGACAGTACAGATATAATAAAGAAAAAAAAGCTGAATTGAAATGCGTAACAAATACAAAAAAGGCTCTGGATATCCTTGGATAATATTTTCAGAGTCCTGGAGGTTGTTTAGTAACATTATAAAGGGATTTAAGCTCATAGGTGATCTGAAAACTTTCAAAAATTTAATTTCACAGGAAAATCTTGAGAGAAAAAATTTTGGCTTTTAAATGAAATATTTAAATTAAATTTTAGTTGAATCATAACCAATGATCAAGACTTTACCCAACTAATTTCTCTTTCTAAATAGATTGCACATTATGTATTTCTCTGCAGACTAATTTCTTTTTATGCTTTTATGCCCTATTGAACCATATTTGATCAGAATATCTTCACTTGTGTAAGTGAAGTGTAAAACATTAAAATTTCATCCTTCATTACCTTTTAAAAACAGGTATGAGAATCTTAATATTTTTTTTGCTTCTTGCTGTTGCATTTTTGCTGTTGTTTATAGAAGTTTTGTATACATTTTGTTCTTAAACTTCTCACTTTTATATCACAGTCCTTATCAGTATTACTTGGGATCAAAACTGACATAAAAGGCAAACACTCATTTAGCATGATGAGGGCAGCAAAAAAGTATGTTCACCAACACAGAACAAATTTTACTTATTGCTAATAGTTGCTTCTTCTTAAATTTGGCAGCACTGATGAATCAACTGAATTTTACTAAGATATAATAGAATTAAGAAGGGAGTACAGGAAAAATGTCTGACCTGGAAAACAGGTGAAAGCCAGAGCTGTGTGATGTAGGAAGCTTTTAATAAGAGTTATCTATAACCCAGTTGTGAAGAATGAGACAATGTTCATCTCTTGAGTTGTATCATCAGTTATTAAATGTCTTTAAAAGCATTTGGATTTCTTGTCATGGTGATGTTTCCATGTTATTATCTCTCCTGTTCACTGTCTATTAGAACAATAGAGAGGAAAGAAAAAAGTAAAGAGTTTTTTAATAACTGGTGTTAATTTCTCAGTCTCCCTCTACTCTAAAACTCAGTTGAAAGGGGAAAGTCTTCTACACCCTTCTAAAACAAGGTTTCAGGCACCGAGAGGCAGTGTGGAATTAAAGGTTTACATTTGTGCTTGCCAACGTATCAGTAGTCTCTAGTTCCTTCCAATAAATGTTCTCATTTACAATTACTCATAGTTTTCTCTCAAATACATCGTTGTTATTTAACACCCTATGGTTCAAAAATGAGAATGATACTAGAGTTACAGTTTAAGATTATTACAAGCATTCAACATCAGCCTGAAGATACTGCCTGTGAAATAAAGAGTACAACTTTAATTGGTTTCCAACAAACCATGGTTAGGCCAATGCCAAAATGTACACCACAAAAACTGGGTCATCGTACCTTGTCTTCATCCTTCTAAATCCTCTGTGTGATTGTGCAAACCCAATGATGGAGCAAGTGATGTGGTTACAAGAAGAAAAAGTGCCATTATGGGTGAAGCCAAACTATGTATTTCACACCTGTCTATGTTATTCCTGATGAGCTGTTAATGGTGGGTCATTTCTAACAGCTGTGAGGCAGAGTGTTCTCTTGGTCATCACCTGACAACTACACCCAGCCCAAGGAGAGTCATCTCTGACACTGGGCCATCAAGAACTCCACAGAATATCCTATGACACATAGGATTGCATCATTCCATTGTGAAACTCCCCACCTTGAGGGAGGCACTGAACATTCTTGCCCGGACTTTGGGGGTTTGGGGTATTGGATAACTACCACCACTGGATATCCAGAAGGGAGCCAAATTTTCCACAGGACCAGTGCTTTCAAGAAGGCCATAACCACTGCTTCAACCAAGCACTGCAACCACTGTTTAATCACGCTGCTACCACCAGCCCTAACTAACAGGGACCAGGTTGTACTCTGACTTTGTCAGTTTAGACCAATGTCTCTGTACCATCGCCTTCATTGTAATTTTCCTATTGAATTGAAATTCCTGTTTGAAATTATTTGTGTGGTGTTAATTTCCCCCTGCTGGTTTACCTTCAAACCAGTACAGGAAAGTAAGCAGTAGCTCAAACTGTAATCTGATACCTATTGCACATCTGCACTGGAAGACTAGTGCAAAAATAAGGAGAGCAAGCACACAGCATTTCACAAAATATAGAAATCCCTCAACCTTGTTTTGGATTTTTTTTGCTGTAAATTTTACACAGAATAACTGTCCTTAAATTTCAGATAATGGCACTATGTGTCAGCAAAGACCTTCAGGATTTTCTGATTTTGGTTTTGGTTTGAAGAAATAAAAACTAAGTTTTATTCTGTTGCATCTACTAAAATAGAGTGCACGCACATATTTTCAAAAAGACCCAGGAAAAATATGTTCACCTAGTTCAAGATGATAATCATGATAAAAGAAAAAAATTAATGATTTTTATGCGTAGATCTCAGTCCTTTGATTTCTTTTCGTTGAACACATATTTAAGTGAATAAGAGATTAATAAAAACTAGGCCAGAGGGAACACTGGATTATCTAGCCTTACTCATTTATAGGACATAAAATTTCACCAAGTACTGAAGCCATTAGTCCTTGTTTGACTAAATTTGGCTTTGTATTTAGGAAAAAGAAGAACTTTTAGAAAAGCATCTTGTCTTTATTCGAAGATGTTGAGAGACAGAGAATTCATTTCTTTGCTGGGCTTTTCCATTCATTAATCAGTCCGACTTGTTTTTAAAAAGTGCTCTATTGCTAATCTGAAATCTGGCTTCTTCTTGCAGCCATAAATCTTGCTATGGCTTTCTTTACTAGATTTTTAAAACCTCAGTGCTCTTTATCTTACATCTATGATAACAATGATAAGTTTAAAGCCATTTTAAAAGAAAAAGTCAATACAAGAAAACCTTTAGATCTCTCACTCTAAGATATTTTTGCTAGCCTGCAAATAATTTCTATGGATTTAGCTACCTCATCTCCAACTCTTAACCTCCCTTCAAGGTTGCAAATATTGAAACTTAACACATTTTTCTAATACCAGTCTTACCAAAGTTATATGTGGCTATTGACCCTTAGGGAGCTGCATCTTCTATTTCATTTTTTTTTTTTAATCAGTAAAAAAAATCCTCTAAAAATATTAGTCCATTGACCAGTTTAGTGTTTTGGCATTATGTAATACAAAACTCGAACCCTTATGAAATTTTCCTAAACAAATAAGTAGAAAACATCAAAGTAGTTACAAAAGTCCACCTTGTTATTTGCCAGAAATCTGTTTAGAAATACAGTTCAGTTTCTGCAGATTTTGTGAGGCAGAGCAAGTCCTTTAAGGAGAGGCTAGGTTCATGACTCCATGGCTGTCACAGTTGCCTGGCTCAGATACGCCTGCTCTGAGTTGGCAGTAGTTACTGGAAGAACAAAAAGAGAGAAATCTTTTGGGTTAAGTTCTGTACTTTTCTCAAAAATGTAACTTCCTAGTCAGAGAGGTGAGTACAAAGATAAAAAAAAAGGAACTTGGCTTTGAAGAGAATTAAGTATATATTTTTCTTAGAATAAGTTAGGCAGCAAAATCAACTTTTAGATGCTTTTCTGTGTAAATAAAATGTGAGAATAGGATGCATAACCCAACTGATTTTATGACTGAGTGTCTTAGAATAAAACACTGACATTTATTCTGAGGTCAGAAGAAACATTTGCCTTTAAATCTCCGACAGAGGTGCTGAAACTTGCTTGAGGGGACAATTTCAGGAAATTAACATTAGGATCTATTTTTAAAAATTATTAAACTCCAGTATTTCTACTATCAAGGTACATAGATACACCTCTGTAACCAATAGTTTGGGCTTCACACAGCTTTGACCAGATTTTATCAGGTGACAAAGACAGAAGCTCTTTGTCATGCTTTAAAATTCTATAAAGATTGAGTCCATTTAATAAATGGAAGGAAAAAATAAACAAACTCTTCAACCTCTTCTTCTCAAGTCCTGTTACAAATCTATGGTGAGTCACTAATGACATAATTCACAGCCACGGCCTACTGCAATAAACCACGCACATAATTTCAGTGTGGCAATGTATAGAATCTCTCTTCTTATTAACATCAGCTCTTTTTCTTGTTTCATCACAGGAAAAAAAATCTCCCCTGCTCTGCTCTTTAGACTTGCTGTAAGACTTGCTGTAAGACTTGAAAATAACCGACTTCAAACTGAGAGAAGCTTAGCACAGCTATTAGTGGCAGGCTCCCTTTTGACTCCCTTGGTAAACCTGCTTTCTATACATCCCCAGGGTTCTGCTTCAAGGACTGGCTGAGTGCACACACAGCAAGTTCACTTACCAGACTTAATCTGTCAGATGCAAACAGCTGTCATATCCATCTGTGGGACATGCTGAAAGGGTGGAGAGATCAAAACCTGAGATTCCCTGTGAGTTTCCAGGACTAACAGTCCCTGAAGCACCAGAGATCTAAATGAACAAATCCAAGTGAGCACAGGTTGCATCCAGGTAATTTGGCAGGTCTGAGACAGGCGCATGTTAGGAAGTCTTGCAGGGCAAGAGGAACATTTACACTTTTCTCTCAAAAGTGAGCATCAAATATGCTCATTTTCTTGTAGTGTTTTCCATTCACCTTTAGCAGCTGGCCAAGCAGTTGTCTCAGTGTCACTGCTGTTCTGCTGTGCTATCCCTAGGAATGCTCCTTGGCAGCATTCCTTTGACCTTCTTTGATATTTTTGTCATAAAGCATATCCAGTCCCTCCTTACTGTTCCTAAGCAAATTCATGCAGGAAAATTTAGACTAAGTCTTATCCTTTGCCTCCTTTCCCTCATATCGGACTCCTGAGCTTTCAGTCATTTGTCAATACCTCAGTTTGGGTTGCTACCTTAGAATTCTTACTGTGGGGAAGAAGATGTACATTGACATTCATTAAGGATTTACATTCAGATGGAAAAATGTGTGTTTAATTTTCTTGTCTTCAGATATGGTAGATTTATTGCAGAAAGCTCTGAAAAGTGAGCCATAGAACATTTTATTTTAAGTTGTTGACTACCTCAAGTCTGCAATTAAGTAATAAAACTAAAGAGAGAGTTTCCAGAAACTAAAGACAATGCTATTTCATTTTGTATTTGGAGAGAAAGATCAACACAGTTTGTTTGTATAACTGAGTTAAGTTTCTTTGCAACTGCTGAAGACATTTCAATTGCAGTCATTGCAAAAGGGAAAAATACATGTAGCCTGTCTTATTTGAGATAGTTGTCATATATGCTCATGCAAAGGAAAAATAAACAGAAGAATTTACTTCACATTTGAAAATAATATTTAGAGGTAACACTTTAGTTCATCTAAGACACTGGACATCATATTATGAATACAACACTGATCATATCATTCTTTGTAAAGCCAAGAAGCATACTTAGACTTAAGTGCAGGCCAATAAGTAAAAACAAAAAGAAGAAACCAGAAAAAAAGGCTCTATGCAAGGTCAAATGCTTCAACTGAGTAACTTCTAATAAATCAAAGCCATAATGTTTCAATCTTCAAGTATGCACTGTTAGTTATTTGCAATCTTAATCAGTCTTTCTTTTAAAGAACTTTTGAAAGTTTGAACAATGACACGAAATTAGGGCCGTGATGAGCGGTTCCCCAGAGTTTTAAGTTTTGTTCAGAAAGTCCTTCAAAACTTGCAAACTAATTAGAGCTCCTAAGCAAGAAGCATTCTTTTGTGGATAGTAATTGGAATGTCAGTCACAAAAAGCAAGGGTATTATGTTATAAGCATAATCAAGTTAGCCAAGTTAAACAGGGTAGGGCAGGCATCTCTAACAGTTTAACCATGGCATTAAAGAAGCTATTGTGAGCTTACAGTCTTGATTTATGGGCAGTTTTGAAGCTCACACTCATCTAATACTTTAACCAGTTTTAAACTAGTAAGTGAATATGGACTTGATCTTACTAACACTGGCTAACACTTCAGACGTAGTCTTGAATTATTCTCTTTGGTCTACCACTGGGATTTGAGAAATAACTGCTTTACTCTATAAATCTCCATACCTTTCTAGTCTAGAACCAATAGTAGCCACTGTAAAATTGTTTTAAGTGTTATGGGTATAAACTATGATAGAATATTCTCAGAACAACTGAGTGGAAAATAAGATTTTGTAGCACAAGGAACAAATAGAGCTGGGTCTGGCCTATGTTTCGTGCATAAATTTCTACCAGTCACTGGTTTGCACCGTATCTGATCTGCCTTCTTGCTTTAATTAGGCCTTGTTGAGAATAATATAAAGTTCTCTTTAAGTGTTCAAGACACTTTAGACAGCTTAATTTCTCCAGTATATAGAATGTGTCCCATGTATAAAGCAATCCCATCTCAGCCAAAAGATATTAACAAAGAATATGAAAACCCTATATGACTAAATGAGCTCTGAATCTTGTAAAAACATGTTAACAAAACATGAGGTCATATGTAGCCTGTACTTTTTCTACATACATGTTGCAGCTTTGAAAAGGAGTCACAAAAAGTAAATATAGCAAATACAGCGCTTGTCAAGCAAGAATCTTGCTCATTTTCATTGGCTTGATATCCAAGATTTTCCTTTTCTCTCATCTGTTCTCAACCAATATAAACAAAAGGACAGACTAATATTTACGTTCCTCAGAGGATCAAACAGACCAAACAAAACCTCCCAGCCACCCTTCTGCAGTCATTTTATAGAGCACAACAGATGTCCAAAACAGCTGACAAGACAGGAAAATGTTAACACTAAGACTGTAACAAGTCCAGTAGAATTTTGCTGGTCACAGGCTGCTCAGCAAGGAAGTTCAGGGAGTTAACAGCAAAACTGCTGCATCTATTTAAACCTTGCGCAGTAGGTCATGTAAACATTCCTTTCATGGAAACTGTGCTGGGAATGTAGAAACTCTCTGACCCTGCTGTGTCTTCCCTATAAGGTTTATCATAATGCTGTGACATAACTACATACTGTATCTGTCAAAATGATGGCATCTTGCCGGTTAAGAAAACCAAGCTTGTGTTTATCAGTGGAATCTGGAGAAAAGCAATAACACAGTCCTGTGCCATTGGAAACATTTCCATTGATCCTGACATTTTTTAAAACAAAATGCCTTTTGAAAGTGAATGTAAACAGTAAGATGGTAACTCTTCTTTTCTAACACTAATAAAAGCAGAATGGAATTGACATACATGGTCTTGAGAAGCTTAAATCTCAAACCTCTGATGAAATACAAGTGCTTCCACAGATATTCAAGAGAAGGAATGGTAACATTTAATTGTATGTATCATTTCTTTGCCTTTCTCATATTATTCAGAGGCAGGGAATTTGGAAATTATACTGCAGCATTCTAGTAATTTCATGGCAGTCCTGAAGCAATATGTCATTGTCAGACACTTTATCTGTCACTTGCACTCTTGCCTGTAGACAGCAGTAGCCTTCTGGGAGATTTCATGGTGACTTTTTTTCCAGGCTACAGCAGGTGTGAAGTCACCACAACTCTATTAGCTCCACTGTGGCAATGAAAGAACATTATTATAATAGAATTGCATGTCTACTCATTACTAGGGAAGCAACTTGCTCCAGGACTTGCCCTTTTTCTGTGTAAGGCCACACTTTCCTGCCAGCCCTTTTTCAGAAGAGGCCTCAAAAATGAAGACATCAAACACTCAGCTGGAATCCAACTGCATTCCACGCTGCCATCCTCACAGACTGGACCCGAAAAGCCTGTCTTCTCTTATTTCAGTCTTGACAAAAGCAGGACAATGGGTGGCTATTGGTAAAGTCTTTTTCTTGCAGTTAAGAGCCACAAGCATTATCCCAGGAATCTCCATTCACATGAAGATAATGCACAGTCACTCTCTCCTTGTTTAGATTACAGCTCAGCCTATCTCAGACCACCTCTTATTTTCTTTCTTGCTTTTTAATCCTTGGCTTTACATGCTGAGCCATCCAACAACTGAACAAACTAAATAGGAAAATAATTGTGGTAAGTCTAAGAGCATCGGAGCCTTAGAAAATGATGCCTTGCCTTTTCTCCCTCAGCCCCTAAGTTATATTGGTGGGAAGGAACTTCCAAACAGACATAAGACCACTGAATGAGCTTCTGGAGCCTAGAAAGGGTCAATGTATTCTGTGAAGGATCATCTATCCTTCAAGAGTAAATGGAGTTGATCACAAATCTTCTAAGCACTCAGCCTCTAAATGGGTTTTCTTGCACACAAATCTGCATTTACATGAGGTTATTGCTATAACAAAATCCTTCTGTATGGTTTAAGAATTCCAGCTCCTAATGATTTTTTTTTTTTGTTTCTGGGTGGAGGTTTGGTTATTTTCTTTTTTGTTTTAATAAGGAAAAATGAAATTATAAGAGCTTCAGAAGAAAACTTCTTTTGCTGACATTCCTTCTAAAAAATAAAGCATGGTTATGACTAAGGAAAGATTACTTGAAGAAAATCTTTTCCTCTTTAGCAAAAATATAAACTATGTGGAGTGTACATGAAAGAAAATTCTTTTTTAGATATATCTTTGTATCTTTAAATCAAATATTTCAGCTAGCAATGTTTTCTTTTAGTGATCCCTCTTCTCCTTCCAGTCCCTATCCTGTCACCAATAACAGCAATGAGTAAGTACTAAAAAGCTTGAAGTTTCATTTTATATAACAGTTTGAATCTTACTCTAAAAAACAAATCCTGTAGAGATTTATTTCCTTCCTCCACTCCACTCCCAGTGTTCCCATACCTTATATATTGCTTTGACAGATTTCTCTTTGACTGCCATTTGGACTGGACTAAGTCCCATCCTCTTATTCAACCCTGAAATGACCTGGGACCTACAAATTTTCCAAAACTATCCTCAGGATTCAATAGTTGCTGAAACGATTAACTTTCAGAAAGATTACCCCGTATCCTCTGTGATCCTAACTCCACCAACCTGTCAGACCCACCCAGAGAATTATTCTTATGCACCCCTGTACTTGGCTATGTACAATAGCCAAAATATATTTGCCAGATACACTGGAATCAGATCGCTGCTTGTTACAGTTGCAACCTACCTAGGCAGCTATGCAGACTTAGTTCCAAAACTGAGAAACTTCTCTAACAGCACTGCTAGAAATTTTTTCACCATTTGTCTCTCAAAACACAAATATAAAATTAATATTTCCTGTTTAGTAAGTATATTATCACTCTGATTACTTATGATATTATTACTCTGATTAACCTCAAGATAGAGAAGGTTGAAGAAGCAGTTTTTCTTCCCCATGGGAAATTGTCCTAGAAAACTCTTTTTGAAGAATAATTACAGTGATTAACATGGCCAGCTTTGTTAAAGTCATGTCTCTCTAGGACAGGAGAGTTTTCTCTTTGGAGATTTTTGTCAGGACATGAGGATTACAGTTGTCAGGAGTGATGTGCCTCTTGAAGAGTAGCTGTCCTGGATACAGAATGTTTAGCGTTTTAAAGGTATGAATAGAAGGCAAGATCCAAACCAAGATTTAGATCTCTAAGTCTGTTAAACCAACACTTATCCTGTTCAGGGGTGTATTTTTGCCTCACAAATTGCTCAGGCACTTAAAATTCTGCTACAAATCAGACCCTGAAGCATTTGCCTCTTATCTGATGTGAGTACTTAGGTGTTCACCACCTGCTTAAGCTGCCTGAGATCTACAAGTTCTTCAGCCTTGTGCCCAGCACAGGCTCTAGGCTAGCAGGACTGACACACTCCAGAAGTACCAAATGCAGCCTCAATAGTCACGAGAAGGGCAGGTCCAGAGGAGGAAGCCTGTTGTCAGTGCATGAATTCTGCGTATCTGTCCAGCAACTGACGTGATCCTCTGGGGTGCAAGAATAGCTCAGATCCTTCCTTGGAACATGGAACATGGGGATACAAATTCTTAACTTTGACTCTCAAAACAGTGGAAAAATGGCATTAAAAAGAGTTGCTAATATCCAATTTTATAGGCATGCCAAGCCCATCTTGTGTTTGATAGCTGTTTCACCTAAGTAGTCCAGATGTGTTCCCCATTAGGGCATGTAGGGCCTGGGGGTTCCCCAGGGCACACCAAGCAGGACCTGTCCCATCACTCCAGCTAGGAACAAGGAAGCTGATGGCACCAGAACAGCCACAGCCATGGTCATCAGCCATTCAGGTCAGCGTGGGTTGAGAATGGCTGGGCTGAGGGACTGAAGATGGGACTGGCTCAGCAGGGCTCGTGGCTGGGCAGGGAAAGGCTATGGAGAGCTGGAGAACCAGTCCTGCTGTGGCATTTCAGGGCCAGAGACTGACAGTCCACACTGGCTGAAGTGGTTTCCTGGATCATGAGCAGGGTGGGACAGCCCTTGAGAAGTGTGGGAAGGGACAGTTCCATTAGTGCCTTTACCTTGCCATTCCTGCCACAGAGCACAAGCACATATAAGACACGGCTTTTTCAGCTCAGGCTTTATTGGTGAAGGAATATTTCTGGCAAATCTGAGTTTCCCATATCTGTTGTAAAAGTCCTGGTTATGGGAAATAGAGCTATGTCCTGCCTGCTCTCTCCTGTGACTCTTCCTTCCTTGACTGGAGAATTTTAGTTGACAGCGTGCAGGGTATGGCAAACTAGGCAGAGTATGCCAATCAGAAAACTGGTTTCATATCCTCAGGCTAGGCAGCATGGAATATTGCAACTCCCTGCCTTCACTGAGATTTTTCTCTATAATTACTTATCAGGCAGAAATTGCCAGTCAGCCACTCCTTCTTTCCTCACACTGTTTTTCCATAAGAAATTAGTGTTGGCCGATTCTGCTCAGGAACATGATGTAAATATCTGAGCTGAGATGAGACCTGCATTTTCAGAAGGGTTTTTCAGTTTCCCATGGGTGTCTTACTAAAGGCTACAGCTACAGAAGAGTCCAGAAAAGACAGTTATAGATGGGGCATTTTTGCCTCACTTGTTAATTTCTCTTGTTAATTTATCATCAGCTGCATATTTCACTCTTAGGTACCCAGCAACAATCCTACAATATATAAGCAGCTTGAAACCCTAGCTCAGTGCTTATAATTTGAAGCTTTTAGTTGTTATATGTCCAAGCACTTTTGGACTGTCAATATTCAGACCTGAAAACAGATGGGTTATGTTTTGCTGTTTGTGTAACTGTTCTTCCATTTTTATTGTAGTCATATTTTTACTGTTGATGGAAAAGAACAAAAGAAAACTCACATTTCTAATGGGGAAATTTGATTAATAGTTCAAAATATTCTAGAATAAACAAAATACTCTCAAATTTTAAAAGTAGAAAAGGAAAATCACCATGGAACACCATAGACTGTATGTCATTAAGAACAATACAAAAGCAAAAAGGAAAATATAGTTAAATAAACAGGACCCAAGACTGGGGTTCGAGATGCCATTCTAGGCAGCCATTAAATGGTTTACTGTCTTAGGGTCATAATTCTACAATAAATGTGGCTTATTGCACTAAAACAGATGTTCAACATTAGACTAACATATTACAGCAGTTTAAGTTGTATCTTTGGAAACTAAATCCCTATAGCTCTGGACGAATATTGAAAGACATTTTTCATTGATGTGTGAATACCTGGAATTGCTCCATTTCATTTAGTACTTTTTCATCTTTGCACTATGTTAGCCATGGTAATTAACAGGCACTTTAGGTGATCTGGTTTTATCAGATATTTTTCAATCAGAGACACGACATATAAGCAAGGTAGACAAAACAACAGTAAGCTACCAAATATTTATAATTGAGTTAATTTGTTAACTGGTTAAAGCTGGTGCATTTAAAAAATGTCAGTAATTTTAAAAATAAGTTTAAAAATGTGAAAGAGAAATGTGAGAAAATCTTGACAATTTTCTCATATTCTTCTACCTTTCTTTCAGATACACAAAAGATAAAAATTCTACAATTCTGTCTTTCAAGAGATTTGAAAGTAAAGTTTGAATTAATTGCAACTGACATCAGCCTTTTATGAATAAATGAAATATTTTGATTAATTTATTAAATTTAGCATAAGAAATATCTGACAGGCAAAACTATGAAGGATTTATAACTGAATAACCTCAGAAATTATGTGTATGTCCTAAAGGCCACTGATGATTCTACTCTGTCTCTCGACAGATTTCCAAAGAAATGAACGTGAGGTCTTCATCCATAAAGATATGCCAGAGACTTTGTGAACAAAGACACTTCCTTTCTGCTTCAGTTCCTTGTACTGGAACTGTTTTGGAATTATTTCAACTGGTGGCATGAACTAAATAGGCAGAGAAAGGTGAAGAACTCACAACTTCTTATAACAGCCTGAACAGTAGAAAGGTGTGTTGTGTCAACTAGAAATACTCTTCCCATTTCAACATAATCTGGGAATGATGGAATGATTTATGGCATGATATACCCTTCAGAGAAAAGACAATTATCTTTTCAGCAATGCTATTCAAATCCCAACAGCAGCTGGAATTAAAAACCTGCAAATAACAATTGTCTGCTATTAAGTATTTCTATAAAATTGAATATGCAGGAATGTTTCTATCCTCGTCTTTCCAGCGTATTGTTTTTATCCTCCCTGTTGTTCTTTTATCTACTTTCTTCTCCTGTTTATAGTTTTTCATTATTTATCACTCTTTAAAAAAATTAATTATTTTATTAATGCTTAGTTTATTCTAAGTTTAGGGTGGAAGAGACATTGGTATAGTAGTATTTACCATTATAAAGGACATAAATATGGAAAGAAAATAAAAGTTAAAAACAAAGTAGTAGGAGTTTTTTAATTTTTAAAATAGAAGCCAAGATGCTGTTTAGTAATACAGCCCATTACTCTGGATACCCTAAATCAAAGAACTAAGGCAATTTTAATTTTATTGAAATTGCATGAACACAAATTTTGGTGTTAATATCTTCTTAACTTTTAATATTTTTTAATGTCTTTAACATTATCTGAATTATGACTAACATCTGGATTGAAAGCCAAATAATATAATAATCTAGTAAATGTATGAGACAAGAAACTGAAAACTTCACTGCAGAAAATGCTTAATTAACCTAGTCCTCCACAGAAGTGCTATGGACATTTCTAAAGATTCTAAAGAACTATTCAAGGCATTAAGGTAGATATTTTGTAATTTCCAGTTTGCCTTTCTTCAGATTACTGGCTACTAGAGTAAGCAAATTATCTGTTTAATTCAATGAAATCAAATAACAGTTGCAGATTGACTGAGTTATTATCAAGTGTATGTATAGAAATGTTACTATATGTACTTTCTTTTAAAAGAAAAATTTCTTAATGTCTATGTACTTTTAGTAGGTGTTCACATTCCTCATTATGTTAATCTCTGAAGACATTATGGTAAAGTGACATACCTTTAAAGAGTCCCTTTGTTTGAAGGTAATAATTTATTTGTATTTATGACATTTAAGACCTCAGATATACTGAAACCTGCACCTAAAATGAAAAAGATTGCTTGAAAAAAATTTTTTTTTAATAATGCCTCTTAGGAAAAAGAACAATATTTTCAGCAATAAACTATATTAATAACAGAATATTAATAGCAATCTGTTTGAAAAGTTTGCTTTAAATTTGTTTGCAATGGATTAGAAATCCATTTCCTCATAGTATTTTTTTAAACAAAATGTCTGAATTAATTTCAGAAACAGAATGAATTTAAACAGCATTAACACTCAGAGTCCTGAAGTACCCATGAGAAATATATACTTGTTTAAGCAGTTGGAATTAAAATTACTTGAAAAATTAAAAGTAGACTTCTTCCTATTCATTGCAATCCCTCTTGGAAATGCAAATGCAATACTGTCATCACATGAAGATCTGTTTCAAATTCACATTGCTTCATATTCTTCATATTTGTATTGGTATTTAAAAAAAAAGGTAGAAACAACACCCTTCAGGTTATTCCTTGAATGCCACACTGGGAAGAATGAGGTTGACTTGGACGTGGGGCATTTTTGCAAACAATTTTCTGCAGTGCATAATAGATGCAGTTTTCCACTGTTTAATTGATTACAAAACAATGTGCTGCAGTTTGCAAAACTTTATCATTTTCATAACATTTCTTCAAGCTCAGCCATCCTGTGGTAAAAAAGCTGTCATAAGGCCAGAGGTGGCCTCAATGTTCTCCAAAGTTACTTGTGTAACACACAGAAAACAAATGAGTATGCAGAATTACCTGCTTCATATACTTTTACATTTAAATATACATTTACATTTAAATTTATATTTTCACCTTTAGATGCCTTCCTTTGCAACAAAGAGAATTAGATACAACTTTATTTTTCCACTAGTATTTGCTATCTAAATATTGGTGGGGATTTAGGTCATAAGTGTTGGAAGAAATTTTTAAACATTTTTCTTTTTCAAAGAGAAAATATTAACCACATACTTCCCAGGGATCTTACAGTGTCTTCTAAAGTAATTATGCAATTATGAGTAGAATTTTCTATTTGAAATTCTGTTCTAACATTGAAGAAAATGGCCTCAGATGTTTAGCAATAAAGCCTTTCAGACTGTGCCTCCTCACACAGCGCATTTCCTATCCAAAACACATTTCTCTCTAGTACCCATTGTCTCAACTTTGGTTTGGAAAGAAAACCTTGAAGGATGAATCTTCCTGACCTGAAATCCCTTTTTCACCTTATAATTCCCAGTAACATGGCAATGATCATTTTGTTAAAGTTCAGCAAACCAGTTGCTGACTGAAAGTGCTTTGCACCCTTTTGTTAGTTTATATTATCAGGCATGTATAATACTTGTTCCCAATGTTACCTGAGGGTATCAAGCTCTCACTAGCAGAGCCTGCATTTCTTGTTGTTATAAACTGACAATATCAGATGTTCTGAATTAGTTAAAACCACGTAAATGGTATTTATGTAAATTTTACATGCGTGCGCACACATGCAGATAATAGCTAGGCAGCCGGTTTGCTGCTATGCATCACTGCTTATCATGCTGATTATAATCATCTCATCGCTACCTTATTCTTCCCCCATCTGTTTGTTGTATCCATCTGGAGTCTATCGTCTTATAATGAGATTGCAAGTTCTTTGTGGTGGGGAGAATTTCCTTGTTATTTGTTTGTATGCAGTTAGAAAGAATGGTTTGATGCTATTCAAAGTGTTATTGTGCTTTAGATGATGGTAGTAAGAACAATCTAAATAACTTTTTTTCCCCCACTCAAAACAGTTTGTAGGAAAGATTCAGACAGTCATTTTAATATTGGTGTGGTAACATGACTAAGAATGAATTTATTTTAGGAAAGATTTATTTGAAAAACATCTCTTTAAAATAGTTTTTCTCATCCTTTCAAGTTCATGGACTTTCTAGAAAAAAGAAAAATTAAATATGCAAATAAAAGATTTAAAATTCTTTGACTTCAGAGTATGTGCAACAGATGTTTACTCAGATGATACAATGAAATTAATTATTTTTTTCTTTTCTGCTAAATGTGTCTCTCGGGGGTATGTGTTGGAACCAGTGTTATTTCCTATCTTCGTTAATGATGTAGATGAAGGGTTGAGAGCATCCTCAGCAAGTTTGCAGATGGCACCAAGTTTAGGGACTCAACTGATATACCTGAAGGACAGGATGCCATTCTGAAGGATATGGACAAACTCAAGAAGTGGGTCCATGTGAATCTCAAGAGGTTTAACAAGACCAAGCACAAGCTGCTGCACCTGGGTCAAGGCAATGCTCAGTACCGACACGGGCTGGGGGATGAACAGGTCAGAGCAGCCCTGCTGAGAAGGACCTGGGGGTGCTGGTGGATGAAGAGGCTGAGCATGACCTGGCAATGTGCACTCACTGCCCAGAAAGCCAAACATGGCCAGGGCTGCACCCAGAGCAGTGTGGCCACTGCTGTGGGAGAAGAAGGGGATTCTGCCCTTCTGCTCCACTCTGTGTGACCCCACCTGGAGGGCTGTGTCCAGCTCTGGGATCCACAATATAGGAAGGACTGATTTATTGGAGTGAGTCCAGAGGGGGCCATTGAGCTGATTAGAGGGAGGGACTACCACTCCTATAAGGAAAGGCTAAGAGAACTGGGATTGTTTAGCCTAGAGAAGGCTTCAGGGTGATCTAATTTCAGCTTCCCAATGTACCTGAAGGGAACCTCTAAGAAAGATGGAGAAAGATTTTTTACAAGAGCATTTAGTGATGGTACGAAGGGAATAGCTTTAAACTGAAAGAGAGTAGGTTTGAATTAGGTATAGGGAAGAAATTCTTTACTCTGAGGGTGGTGAGGCTCTGGACCAGGTTGATCAAAGAAGCTGTGGAGTCCCCATTCCTGAGAGTGTTCAAGGCCAGACTGGATGGGGCTTTGAGCAATCTGGCATAGTGGAATGTGTCCCTGCCTATGGCAAGGAGATTGAAGCTAGATGATCTCTAACATGGTTGTTAGATTAGGAGACAGCTTCCAATCTGAGCCATTCTATGAATCTATGAGTTAAAGAGAAGCTCGGAAACATTTATTATGTTGGTTTAAAATAAATTTAGCATTTAAGATAACATTTATATTATGATGATTTTATTCTTTTAGGATGATCTGTAATGAAAAAGTGAGTTTTGGCTTAAGGACATCTTGAAGAAAAAATATTCTGATTTTCTGGAAAATTTTTACTTCATTTATTTTCCTTGAACTTGTATGTTTTTAACTGCAGTTGTGGAAGTCACTGCAAGGAAGTGAAACTCAAAAGAACTGGACTGTCTCCTTCATCTGCTTCTCAAGTTCTTTGCCCCCACCCTTCTCAAGCACAAAATTAAATGAATGATAATCATGTCCGGCAGAGTTAAATATTGCCCTTAAAAATCCCTTGAAGCAAAGGGAGGACAGGCAGCTTACAGTTTTCGTGTAACCTCTTGCTTTGGTCCAGTCATAGTTCCCACTCATTTTGCTGTATCAAACTAACATGCAGATTATTTCCCTTTTAAAATTTGTTTTCCCACTCCACATGGGGATTAAAAATGAGGATTAAAAATTAACAATATGTAAATGCCAAGAGGACTACATTTTAAAATCACATTACAAATTTAAACCTTGGAGGTTATCAAGTGACAAAGACACTTAAACTTTTAAACAGCATTATGAATAAGCTGTTTCAGACTTCACAAACTTTTCATGTTATTTTAGGATTAATTGTTCACTGGCAAAAGGACATTTTTCTCGTGTTAGAGTAGCTGCCTACTTTTGATACTGATTAATTTTTTAAGAAATATGAAATTCCTGTATAATTAGTTGATAAGAAACTATTAACTGCAATTCACATCATATTCACAAGCTCATGAAATAAAACCCTACTTTTTATTTCTTATATTTCATGATTTAAGAAATCATGAATTTAAAAAAAAGATATTTTTTAAACCTCACTGATTTTTTAAGAAATCAAATTTTCTTTAAAAATTTAAGAAAAATGTTTAAATCATAAAAATAAATTAAGAAATCTTTTTTAAGCTTAAAAATAAAAAATGAAAAGTATAAAAAAAATCTCTGAAAGTAAAAAATTCAGCTATCATACCTGATCTTTTGTTCTTAAAAACAGATTTGTGATGGAGAGGTGGATGGATATATAGATGGAATGGGTAGATATAGATTTTCCATACAACTTTGCTGTTACATAGATATGAACTTTTAATATATTGATCTCTAAAAATCTCCATGATTTTATTTATTATTACCTTACTACAGAAATGGGGAGTAGCTGGAGAATGTGTGCAGTGTGGCAAAATGCCCATGGATATAGTGCCTACACTGAGGACCAAATTCTTACAAGAGAATAGGCTTTGGCATTGGCTTTTCACATGGCTCTTATATTGACCCAGTCTGGTGCTGAACCAACAACAAGGAGTTCAAAGTGTGGTTGAGGAAATTGTAGCCCAGATGGGGAGTGTAAGAGAGAGAGAGACAGACTGTGTGTGCACACATGTGTGTACAGCTCACACAGAGATGGCACAGCTCCTGAGAGAGAGGAAAACAGGAAGTGATGGGACAAGGGAGCTATTCTTTGCCGTCCCATTAGGAATAATTCATGATTTTACACACCAAAACTACCTGTTCCAGCATAGCCTTGATGTCAAACAATAAGCCTGTGATCTGCAGATACGAATGTCACAGCTCCAGCCCCATCGTGCTGAGAATGAGTAGGGACAGCTCAGCCAAGCTGTCCTCATCTGCCTGAGTGACACTTGTGACACTTGTTATTGTCCTGTTCTATGTCAAAGGGAGATTATCACACTTGAAAGAGTGACAAAACTGCCCTTCACCTTTAATGAAACTTCATTTTGGCTAAGTTAAAGCCGTTTCCATCTGTACTGGATCCTGCAATACAAAATTACAATGCAGCAGTAAGGCCTCTAAGGTATTGAGGGTGGTCAATTGTGTCAGAGGAGGCTAAGAGTAGGTGGGAGCAGCGGGAAGAAATCAGAGGCAGTGTAATCTATGTGAAGGTGGTTACTTTTTAGGCAGGTTTCCAAGGAGACTTGAAGAGATACTGGTGGCTTGAGCAAAGGGGGAGTGAATTTTCAGGGAGATGCAGTAGACTCAGATGTATATTGTGGTTGTGATTTTCCTTCTATTCAGATTTCCAGTAAATTTCTGGGATTTTTGGGCTCATTTTTGGATTTTTTTAAAGAGCATTTTTACAGAGTGTTGTTCCTAAAAAAAAATTAAAATGAAAAAAAAAGACTGACAGTTTACTTAAATATGACTGAATTTTGTTTGCTCAGTTTCTTTCTAAGTGAAGTTTGAGTGCATGGTATGTTTTAACCTGTATACTTACAGCTTGCCTTTGATCTTCCAGAGAGGTTACAAAAGAGAATAAAAATGAGTCAACGTGATTAAAATATGCATCCCTGTGTGTGAACTGGTGTGCTGTTCTGGCACTGATCTGATGTCTATAGTTTCTGTCTCACTCACACAGGAATAACAGTTAGGAAAGCAAAATTTTAAATATATGTAAATATATTGTGTACGCAGATGAATACAAAAATGCAATCAATATTTGTTTCTCCTAGTAATGTTGATTACTTCTGGAAGAAAATCACACTGCATTTCTGAGAGGAATTGCACCATAATTTCTCCCTTTGTGATTATGTTCAAACAAACATTCACCTTACACTAATGTTTGCTGTTAACCCTAAGCTGGTAAATGTCCTATGGCTCTTAACTATGTTATTACAATTAATAAAATTTGAGTTGATAGTTTCCATTAAGTTTGGCCATCTGCTAATTCATTCAGCCATGATCACATTAAAGAATCAATTTATTTTTACTTTGAAATCTAAAATATTCCTTGACCACAGGGAGATTTAAAAGGTGAGATTTAACAGGATATTCAGGAAAGAAAACTGATGTCTGAAACAAAAATTGTTTTCAGACACTCAAATTCAGGCAGCTCTCAGAAACAAGTTAAAACTTCACCAGTAAGATCCTTAAGTTGTATACATTATTTCTTTTGTTTTTATTGCTGTTTGTAAGGAATCATCAGGAATAAAAGGAGAAAACTGTTCTTCAATTTATCACTACAACCAAGGTAGCTGATACACAAGAATTTAATTTACAGCAAAACAATTTTAATTTGGAAAAAGAAATTGTTTGATACTTATGAATATTATGTTTAATCATACATTTTGTTTAATGATGTCTATTATTCATGGGAAGTTGAGAACTGTATTAAAAATATTATAGAAATTATTAGAGCTGTAAAATCTCAAATACTATTTTTGTGTGTTTTTAATCATTAAGAATAAAAGTTTCACTGAAAAAAAAGACAATATGATAATAAATAGAAAACCTTGACTTCCACTAGCATTTTGATACATATTTTCACATGACCTCTTCAGCACAGAGCTACAAACTAAGGAGTTTTACAAACAAGGCAAACTAAAAAGAGATGTGCAAGAGTAAAGCAGAAGTATAAACACGAGTGAAAGTGAGAAGACATTTGAATCTGAATGGTCAGTTAATGATTTAATTAGTTTTTCAGAATGTTAAACTATGATAATCCTTCTCTACTAGGTCTCCATATTAAAGCCTGTTGAAAGAAAGAATGTAAAGTATCTTTAGAGAATTCTAAGAAAGAGTATATATTTTTTTGTAAACTACTTCTGCTTTCCAACAAGATGCTCATTATGAACAATAATGTAGGTGCCAGACAGATATTTCACTGAGTTTAAGATTTTGAACAGGCTTGGTCTGAATAAAAGCTATCAATCTGAATTGATTCCCTCAGTTACACAGGCTGATTGAAGTGCAAGCCTAGGTTCAGGGTTGGTGATACCCTAGTAAATCATACATACTGTGACTTATCTCTTTATCCTTTCTTATTCTGATCACTTGATATTTATCTTTCCACCATACATTTTAACTTTTTTCCATTTTCCACTCTTTCTCCCCTCCTCAGCTTGAAAGTTTCCTTTGGACCTCAATTTCTCCGTATTTCAGAGATATGGAAATAGACCTTTCAAAATGGCACATGCATATCTGTATGTACAGATACATGTATATGAGTATTTTTCCATATGAAGGCTCTGTGAAGATGGCATTCTGATTTGTGGTTTCTGAAAGGCAGATATTCAGATAGGTGGCTGAGACTGTTTATTATAACTGGTGCTAGTGTGTACAAAGGACTGATTAAAATATACAATGGCTGACATTTGGCAACGAGGCAGCACAAAACTCCCAGCTCTTTGTGTTTTGCTGAAATTAAGCAATGGTTACAAGGAGTCAAATAACTGTTAAGCAATGACTTACACTAGTGGATTATTTTAAAATCCTGAGAAGTTATCTGATTACCTCACAGGCCAACAAATAAAGCTGTTTACTCAACTACTTTTCTTGGCAGTCCTGTCATTCCCAACCACAGTATGAATGATTATTAATGAATCATATTATGGTAGCCATGGTGTTAAGTATGGCCTCAGTGTAACTACATAATTTGAATGCTTCATGCAAACAGTTAGACACTTGTGATCTATTGCTTCTATGAGAAAGTAATCATAAGCAGACAATTTATTAGCATTTTTGGATCCCATAATTTGTCTTAACCACTTTCAGTAAGAAGCCAGGTGATGTCTACACATAATCTTTTCCAGCAAGAATAAATGTTTGTTCTGGTATAGTGTAAGACTTCTGAGGATTTCAGGAGCTCCTCAAATTAACCTCAAAGAGCCTTTCTTCTGATAAGAATTAGACTAAAATGATAAGATCTGCCTCATTCATGTTACCTAGTCAATGTATTTTAAACTGACTTACGTTAATTGCCTGCAAGGCTGCTATATAAACCAGGGACAGAAAAAAAAAAGGAGGGTGAAAATTTCCTCTTCTAGGGCATGGGCTGAGCAGCAGACATATGGGAGCTTCAGTCCCTCTCACCTCCTGTGTGGATGAACTGGCTTTTCTCCTGTTCAGCCTCTCACACGGGCTCAGGTTTCCCTATCTCAGTGTTTCTCCTGACACAGCCATGTCATTTGCCACACAGGCCCACCCTCCTTCCCTCCCGTCAGTTTTGCCTTCGGCTATGGTAGCAAATTCTGACTCTGCTAGAGATGGGAGAGTCACATAAGCCACACAAAATGCCTGTTAATGTTTCTAGATTATAATGAAAGTATTGTTTGCCTATTGATCAGATATGCCGCTATATATATATATATTTAAATATATATATATGAAAGGATGGAAAGGAAGCTAGAACAAGAACATTGTAAATAAACTAGCTAACATTGAACTAAAAGCTAACTGAAGCTAACATTGGAACAAAACACTACACAACCCCTCTTCTTAGCACTTAAAATACATAATGAAAAATGTGTGTGGGTGTTCTGCATCAGCTTGAATTTCGCATTTTAAAAATTTCAAATGTTGGTTAAAGCTGTAATTATGCTTCAAAATCCTTTTTTTTTAACATAAAGCTTTTTGGTTTTAATACCATGTATCAAATATCCTCAATTAAATAGCAAATGTGTTATGCAATTGCTATTATTATAAATGCTGTTGGGTACCTTCCAGTGCCCTCTGTAGGAAGAAACACTTTTCATTAAAACAATAAACAAAACTTGTCAGTTCCCTCAACTTTACAAGTAAATGAGATGCATTTTTTTCTTAAGAAGTTAAACTTCCTTTTTAATCACTGCAAGGACATATTTATTTAATTAATCAATCCAGTAAATGCAATTTGGCAATTTGCATTATTGTCAAATTTTTGGTGCTTAATGTAAGATTAATTCTGTTTTCTATTTAGTCTTGTTATCTGACTCATTATATTGTTTTTTTAAATTTTGAATTAACAAATATTTCTTCAAGTAAGAAGGAACATTTCTGACTAGGGATGACTGAAAACCCTTAAGCCAATTCTGAGATGATGAATGTAGTCTTTAAATATCCCAGTGATTAGAAAGACCACAGTTCCTCTCCTAATTTTGGTTTGTGTATGTGTGAAAGGAACATTGCTACAGATGAGCAAAGATGTATACAGAAATATGCATGCTTACATTTGAAAATTTTATAAATATGCTTAAAAGAAAAATAAATCTAATCATAGATTGAAGAAGTTATATAGAAATAAATAGACATGTACTAAAGGCTTTTAAAAAACCCAAAAAGCCCAACAAACCAAATCACAAAAGCAAGGAAATACTAGGCAGTAGAGAGAAGTCAGAAAGTACAACTGTAGCAAATCTTATCTAGTTCCAGGGCCTCTGACATTTGGAAGGCACTAGAAATTTGCAACACAAATAGCCTATTTCATACCAAAATTACTCAGCAAAGTTTCTTCTAGTGCCTTGGTTGTTCAAATATTAATGTGGTGTAGCACTTTTCAGAAACACAGACCTACTATCTAAAAGGGTTAAAAAAATAAAAATAAAAATAAATAAAATAAATATTTCAATTCTGAGAACATTTTAAAATTAAAATCAGTAGTCAATTTTGTGCTGATAGTAATTTCAGTTTGTTCCCTCCCATGCTTATGCTATATTATGCAGTAAAACAACAACTACAAAAACAAATAAAAGGACTATATAGAAATACAAACAAGCTATTTCAGAAGGTCATCTGTGACATTGTTTCAGCCTAATTTAAAAATAGCAAATGAGATCACAAGAAACAACTACTATTTTCCATATTGCTCATTCTTAATTATTCATTTATTTGATATAATTTGCAGCAATGGTTTACATGCAAATTGCAGATTGAAAGTGTTACAAAATAAAACTCAAGCCTTTTCTCAATGACTTTTGGTGGATTATAACATAGATAATTTAGACTCCATCTCTTCTAAGTGGATACAATTATGTTTGATTTAGGTCAGTCACCCTACTACAGGCCAATTAATATTTTCATTTTAAATTGGAGTGGAATTTTTCCAGAGCTAAAGCTTTCAGAATGTGTATAATATAACCCCTATGGATAGTGTTCATAGATATCTTGGCTGTACATATTCTCCTAGAACTCGAAAAATTTCAGTATTTACTTCTAAATGCTTCAATTATTAAGATTCTTTCTTTCTTTCTTTCTTTCTTTCTTTCTTTCTTTCTTTCTTTCTTTAGGTAAATCCTCAGGATCCTTGCTACTAACTGGCTTAATGTCCTGTTTCCAGATGAGATTAAAAAGTAAAACGCTTTTGAATGCAAAGGCAACCAAGAAGATATTCTCAGATGAAGAAATGATGAAGATTAAGTACACAGAAAAATGGGACAAAGAAAATTTGATAGCAGTTGCGGATTTGTGTGTAAATAAAAAGGAGCTCAGGATTCTGTTATATACAAGCAATAAGTTTTTTAAGTACTGTCTTTTGCCCTTTATGTAGAAAAATTGTATTTTTAGGTATTCCTTTTCCATGGGAAAGTATTAATGAGATTTCATGAAACTGGTAGTTCAGCTTATTTATTGTCATTAGCAGCAGCCAGGGAAAGACTAGACTAAGGAGTCCTACTTTAATGGTAAAACAGTCTTTGGTCTAAGCCAAAAACCAAATGAAAATTACAGTCCAAGATAGTATAATACAAGGTGATAATCAGTGGAGGGTAAAGCCCAACAAAATAAAATATTTTCTAGAAAATGTAGCAGATACAACAATCTCTTTTTTCTTGCTCATTGGGACACATAATTGGTATCCTGAGGGAAATATTTATAGAATATTGCACAATAAAGAAATTAAATAAATCTGTCTGAAATACTAAATACCTAAAGTCTGAATTCCTACCATATATTTGAAGTCTATTAGCATGTAGATGCTTGAAAGTCCCAATGATATAAGTATTCACACAGAGAAAAGTTGTCAAATATAAGATTTTCACACTACCATTCAACCACCGGTTTACTATAATTCTTAATGAAAACGTTGACTGTGTTTTCCTGAAATGGTATACTTCAAACATAAATAAATTGTTCACAGCACTTTTTAGTTGCCACGGTCAGACTGATAACTGAGTGATGGATTCATACCATTAGACATGAAAGAATACAGTTTTTAAAGCAAAGTGTAATATTAAGAAAACTCAATGCATACATTCAGAAGCTAAACATTACAAGAGAGGCAGGAATAGCAACAACAACAAAACAACAAAATCCTGATTTCCTGAAGCTGCTGCTACATGCAAGGAAAATTGTGATTCATGGGCAGAAAGAAGCAAGAACTACCAAAGCTGTCTTCACAGAAAGTAAGAAATCCTCAAATTAGAGGTATATTTGAAAAGAAGAACTCTTTAATAGGACCTTTAACAAATTTAGTTTCATAATAAAGCCACAAGCTCTTTTTATGGCCCAAAATCCAGTGGCACACCCTGACTATTAAGATTGCTGGACTGTGTGTGAACTGCCTCTGTGAGACTGACTATCCCTACTCTGGAGTACTACTAATTTCTGGCAGATGTCTGGAAGCAGGTTGAATGATCTATCTGTCTAAGGACAGAAGCTGACTAGTTATCCCTTCAGAAAAGTAATTGGGGAAAATGACCAGATGTTAATATGATTCCAAAGGTGAGAAAAGCTTCCCAGAAAATTTTAATTTGCTTTCAAGATCTATCCATGATGAACGCAGTGAAGGAGTAGTAAACTCAGTACCAAGGCATATGAAGACTCCATCAGGCTTTTACTGAGCTTTTCTGGTATCTTTTCCTCCTCTACTGTATGATATCCATTTGGCATCTCTGTCAGTGTAATCAGTATAAATCCTTTACTGAATGGGAGATTACACAGGATTAAGGCACTGCCTATTCAGCTGGCTGTAGCCTCAGTTTCTTTGTTCTTTTATTTTTTCTCAACTGGCTATTGAAAAAAATAATAGAAATAAAATTTTTCTCCTGGTTCATATAAGACGTCTAGTATGGATTTTATCATGGGTAGTTTTTGTACTTTATAAAAAAACTTCTTTCTATCTCTTAAGAGAGAATTACTGAAAAGAGAAAGCTTCAACTGTTTCTGAAAAATATATTTTATAGTGGAACAACAGAGATACCTGCATTTTTAAAGGTCACTCTGAACATCCCATTTTCAGCTTTTGTTTAAAATATTGTAAATTCCAAGCAAATAATTTCATAATTTAATTTGAGCCTCAGCTTTTGGTCCACAAAATATAATCAATGAAGATTTTCCTCATCTCACTTGTGTCTGTCTTTGAATTTTTTGAGTGCAAAAATCTAGTCTCCAATTTTAAAAATGTATATATATTTACAAAGGGACTGATGCTTCAATAAAAATAAACACCAATGGAAGGATTTTCTTTAAATAATATACACCAATAGCAAAGAAATTACAGGACATATAGCAAGGTAATGACCCATAAAACTTCCAGATTTGCAGTTCTGAAGTTGATTTACAGGCAAAAATTTCTGGGTTAATATGTGCGTTTCTCCTCTTGAGTTGTCCGAGTTTATATAGATATCCTTTCATCTTCACCTCACAATGCAGAAAAAGAAGAGCAAAAAGAGTAGAAAGAAGGTTAATCCTACCTTTTCTCTGTTTTAAAACTTTAAACATTAAAACACAAAATCCCTTGGGTACAGGCTTCATCAGCTGCACACAAAAGCTATTTATATCTGCTCAAAATATTCCCCAAGAGGCATGTCTGCCTCACACAGTGAAGTGTTGTGCAATGATCTCTCTCTTTGAGCAAGTTGGTGCATCTGCCCAGCAGCAAGCAGCTGAGATCGCCAGCGGGTGCGACTTCATCGGAGAATTGCTTAGTGCAGGCATGCCCTGGGTTTGCTGTGCCGCTCTCCTTTGGCGCTTGCCTCTCTGTGCAAACACCTCCACCCACACACACAGATTTTTAGAACAAAAGATGTCAAACTGACAGCAAAACTGAATCAAAAACTGAAGATCACCTGCTTTTAGAATTTGGAAAGTTTCTGTTCAGTTCTAGTGTTTCTGCCTGACTCGGTTTGCTTTATCCATAACCAAAGCTAAATCTTGGACTGGACACATGCAGGTGCTGTGTACATTTGGATCTGCATCTAGGACTTAATAATTTTTATGACTGGTGACACCATTCATTGAGTTCATAGGCCTAGTATAATTTGAACTCTTGTGGGGAGTGTCTAATTGGCTAAATCAGATTAAGTGACTGACTCAGATACTAAATATTTTGCACGATTGAGATAAAGCTGATCCTCAATCATTAGCATATTTGTCAGAGAGAGGCTCAGTGGAGAAGTAGAATTGGTCCAGTTGTCCACACACAGATATCCAGTGACATTTGGGATACCTGCAGCTATTCTTCCGGGTCTTTAGTTTCCCACAAATTTTATGTCATACCTGCCCCTTTTGTGTATATGTCTCAGATTCCCTGAGAAATCTTAAATGACATTGCATGCTTGTGTATGGTCATGACAGACAATTGAATTATGGCCTAAGTGTTTACAATTAACATCTATCATACCTGTAGACAACTGCAAAGATAAAATTTAAGTCTAAATCAAGGCATCTAAATTTAGTGTCCACATATAGTTATTTCAAATAACATCGAGCATTTATATGTAGACAGCTCAGCCAAAACTTCACTTGTTTTGTGACTGCAATTTCTGTGGGAAATTTGTTCTGATTCTCAGTGTCCTGAAAGTCAGGACTGGTGTGCACAATTTTAGCACTTTAACACTTTAAACATGAAACAAACAAAAGGATAATACTTTTAAAATATTAACCAAGTTTTTCTTCCTCTTGTGAAATATTACAGTCCTACTCACTCCTTTGTTGAGATGATAAGCAACTTGTGTATTTAGGCTGATTTCTTCTTTCAGAATGAGTGTATGATTATGTGTGTAGGTGTTTTGGATGAAGAGGACAATCAGCAGAGCTGAAACACACCTTCATTAAGACAAAATGTCAATGAAAGATGTCGTTCCACTCCATACCAAACTTAAAGGCAAAGATTACAAAAGAAAAAAATCATAAAGTAAATAGACAAGATGTTCTTACCAAAGTCTGTGCAAGTAGTTAAAATGGATAACAGATAGTTAAGATTCTGAAAAGTTACTCAGGAACTAACTTTAATTATTTTCTTTTATTTCTTTTCCTTTTCTTTTCCTTTTCTTT
>VWYI01045464.1:0-34643 GCA_013399455.1 Anthoscopus minutus
TCAAACCTAGTGATTCTGTGATTCTGTGATTACACACTTAAAATTCACAGCTCATACTTCCAAAAACTTCAGTAAATCCAGAAAGAATGTAGCTTAAACTATCCATTTTCTATTAATGACATAATGACAATCTAACATATATTCTTTTTATTAGCATGAATCTTACAATCATGAATTATAACAAACACAAATCTCTGGAGATTCAAATTTTCACACAAGTAAATATAATGTTAAAATGTATGCAAAATACCAGTATGTACATTTGGAAACCTCATCATATATAATGTCTCAGTAAGATGTTATGGTTAGGACACCACATCCTGTTGCTACCACAACATACTCTTACATAATTATTTAAGTACAAGCATTTCTGTATTTCCACAGGCCACTGGAATTTAGATTAGTGTCTCAATTAAAATACAAGGTCTTTCAATTCAAAGATTTTGTAGGGTTTTTTTGCTCTAGACTACAGCAGTGGATAACACACAGCATTCATTCTCCTGTCAATGTTCTGCAATAATTGGTATGAGCCCAAATAATTGCCAGTTTCTTGTCTTACAAGTGGATAAAGTTTATCAATCCAATACTGCAAAATGCTCCTTAGAGAAAAAATGATGGCATTAATTGGAGTATCTGATCCTCAAATAACATGAGGGTTTAGGAGAAGAAATTCTACAGAAAATCCAGAAAGCAGGAAAGCAATTGTTTTGGAAGTCTGGGGAGCATTTCAGAGGTAAAAATTTGGTAATTTTATTCCAGTACTCTGTTTCCAATGACCTGACCATATTTTCATGCCGTGAGGATGTGAGTTCAAAACTCCATGAAGGACAAGATAAAGTTCCTGAAGGTACCCCACAGAAGTTGAGCAAGTCTGTGTTCGGTGTCTGGCCACACCTGAGGACACATAAGCAGTTCCTGGACCTTGCAGCTACTTGTGCCTCTCCTCTCTGACTTAACACACAACCTCTTCTTTGCAGAACCTGTCTGAGTCATGTCCTGCTCCAAACCTATCATCAAAGGGCTGTTAATTATTAGATTGCTCTGTCTTCACCCCATTCATTCCTAATTCATGCAGCAGCACTGCTCTTTGAGGATTTATTTATTTGCGACCACCTGTGTATCAGATGCCTGAATATCTAAAATGAGAACAGTTCAAAACAAATCCTCCATGTTGACCTCAAAGTGACATCAAAACCTTGCCCAGTGGATTTCTCTATGCATTGGAAAATTGCTTTTCACAAGAAGCATAATAAATTTTAGCAGATGGTCATCCCTGACACTTGACTTGCTCTATTCATTTTGTTCTCTATGACAAAAGAAATAGATTTTTTAAACTTTCATTTCATTCAAGCAGATCCCTTGTAGTCACCAAGGTGCTTCCACATCACAGCTACAGAACTGTAAGATTTAGTTAAGAGGCATGACTGAGTCCCGGGAAGGGTGGACTCCCCTCTGCCCTGGGAGAGGTATCTTCTAAGCCTGGGAATAGTAAAACTCCACCCTTCCCCTATAAATCCCACCACCCTACCCCTGTTTGGAGTTCTCTGCCTATGGGTTAAGCTGTGTGTTCCTGTATTGGTGTCGCCCCAAATAAATGGATCTTGGGAGTTAAACAAGCAGAAACCCTTCTCGTTGTGTCTCATGCTTGTCACCAGACCTTCCTGGACTTGATCATCGAGCCACAGAATGCAGCAAATGGTGGAGAATGCAGGCACCAGTGAGACACCAAGAAAACAGCACTACCGGCTCCATCAACGCACCAAAAGTCCTCCACTGATGGCTTCACAGGCGGTGAGACCCTCACCTTGAAAAAGGGCTTACAGGGGGAACCAAGACAAGTGATGTACCATCACCCAACCATCTACCATCACCCAACCATCTACCATCACCCAACAAGATGTATTATGGATGGTTTCAGGTTTTTTTATATAAGGGAAGGAGTTTTATGGACAGAATGGATAGTGTTGTTCTTTCCCTTAACTGTTTTTTGGCTTCTATGAAGCTCCCCTTATTTTTTAGGATATACCTCCCTATATCTTCCTGTATCCTTTATTCCTAAAGGGAGGACAAAGGGCAAAAAATGCCAAGACGGCTCAGATCTGCTTCTGACTCTCCGTCACCCAAGTATTTTCCTGCCACCCCATCCCCCATTTTCCTGAAAGCAGGACAAGGGACGGAGAACGTCCAAAGTGGTGCAGGTCTGCTGCCGTCTGCCCACCATCTCGTGTCCTCCTTCAACCCCTATCTTTCCATATTCCCTGCTCCCTGTCCGGGAAAGTCCATCCCAGACCACCCCACTCCTCAAAATGGCACTGACCATGTTTTTTGTGATCCCTCTTTCGCACCTTTCTCCTTCTCTTCCAACCCAAAGCTAAGCCTTGCCTTGCCTTGCTTTGCCTTGCCTTGCCTTGCCTTGGTAACTCTTCCTCTGGTTCCACCTCTTTCTCCAGCTGCACCATATCTAAGGTGCAGCCCCCCTTAGAAATTTGAAACTGTAACAAGCCAGCAACATCTGAAATGACAACGCTCATGGCATTGGTACTGGAGCCAAGGTTGAATACTAAGGACTGCCCTTCATAATGAAGAGATCAAAGAATTACACCCTTCCTAGAGAAGAAAAATCAAAAACTGGAAGAGACTGAACTAAAAAACCTTTTTGCTTTTAATTTTTCTTGGCTACTGTCTGAGTTCTGAGTACTTGTTTCTAGTTTTATTTATTTTCTATTTGTTTTCCTAATGTGTTTTATTGTTAGCTACGACCATTTTTAATGCCCCACAAGGCAAGGTGGGTGCTTTGTGGGGGGTGTTAAGTTCTCTATTATGCAAGTTTTAAAAATATTCTAAGCTCCTAATCAAAAATAAATAAAAACAGGGCAATTGTGGGGTGCTGTGCCCAGGGGAAAAAAAGATTTAGCGAAGAAGCATGGCTTGGAGTCCCAGGAAGGGTGGACCCCGCCCCTCTGCCTTGGGAGAGGTATCTTCTAAGCCTGGGAATGGTAAAACTCCACCCTTCCCCTATAAATCCCACCACCCTGCCCCTAGTCGGAGTTCTCTGTAGGGGATTTTTCCCCCACATTTGTGGGTTGCAAGTGCTGAACAACCCCCGATGAACTGTGTTGCACCCACAAACGAAGCAGAGGGGCCTTGCGGTTCAGTCTTCAAAGATTGTTAATTGTCTCTTATCATCTGTTTTGAGCCTAGAATAACACAGGCTCTGCACTCTTGAAAAACACACCAGCAAGAGCCCTGAGAGGCTCAAAATGTCTGAACTTACACAAGATAAGCAAACCAGTTACTTGATACCAAGTTCTTAAAACGTCTAATGTTATTATTTTGCTACCAATAACTGATTATTTATCTGTTCACATAACATCTGCACTGCAGTTGAGTCTATCCAATAAGGGTGTGCTCTCAATGCTGCAAAAGATGGAGTAAGTGAAGAAGAAGAAGGGAAACTGAGGCAACACCCAGAATTCTCCATCGTGAATCTTCACTTAAATCCATATCATATAAACCCAAATATACCTTTTTAACCAAGTGATAACTAAGAACTACACTAGTATCTAATCCACACTCTGGTTGCTTCCAAGGCTATATCAAAGCTCTGGAAGCTTTCTCCATGAACAGAGGTTAAAAACCGTGTTTTCCTGGGGGTCAGGAACTCCCAGGACAGGCAGAGAAATATTCCCTGTGTCCATGATTCTCACAGTTCTCTGCCTATGGGTTAAGCTTGATTTTGTAACATTTTATGTCGCTATTCTCGCCAGGAGGGAAGACGCACACGACCAATGTGGTTGATAAGCAAGCTTCATTTATTCTTTTAGGTAGGTTATATTTATACTCTTACAGACAACTACTCATTAATAGGCACAACTGGCATTACCTAATTGGCTTACTCTAAAAAGTCAAATGTTTTTCATTCCTAGTTCCCTGTTCTTCTAACTAAAAGCATTCTGTTATCGTATAACTGCTCTGTTCAAGGACATGCTGCCCTGACTACATCTGCACTTTTCAACCCAGCTCTTTCATGTCTATGTGACCTTGTTCATGTAGCCATCCTTCTACAATTTTATATTCAGCCAAAAAGCTGAATACCTGTTGCTTATGTATTTTAGGTGATGATGGTTTTTTTACTGAAATGAAGAACACACTCCCTTGTATTCCTCTAAATACTTTCCTAACACTTGCCATTTTCATAGCACATACAGAACTGTATTTTAAGGACAAGTCATCAGCCCTGCTGACCTCCATCGGCAGCTCCAGCTTCCTTCACACAATGTTTCCAACATTTCTCTGCTCCTTCCACAAACAACATCTTACCAAACCCATCCAAAGATATTTTGAACCTTGCACTGTCCAACCAGTGGTGTCCAAACCCCATCCCAGGAATATAGCAGGGCTTCAGAATTCAGCACACAAAGCTCTTGTGACACCCAACACATGCCACACAGTGGTATGTGACATAGTGAGATTTGCTCAAGGAGGTAGATTCAGCTTCATTATATTCAGCTGACTTTTGGAAAGGTGCATTGGTGCTAAAGATTAAAAACTTGGGAGACAGTAGAGTCACAATAAGTTCTACTCTCTCTTTTTAACCTCATTGCTGAATGGGCAGAAGCTCAGGAACACAGATTTAGCAACACTTCAAAAGTAAATAAAGTACAGGTTCACAAGAGTCTTGTGAAAACTAGCATGCAGTTTACACTTTCTAAACAACAAGTGAACAGAATTAGAGGATTCTATCTCATGCAATGTTGGAAGTCTGTCTCAGATAACTTTCGGTAGTTTAGCTGTCATCCACAACCACATTTCTTGTGTTGGTCTGAAAGACAGATGTCTGCAAGGGAAGGCAAGAGCCTCCCTTGGAATGATAAATGTAAACCCTCTCCCTCCAAACTATAATAATTTTGAAATGAAGGGGTTCTCAGGCAAAGATATGAGGATAGAATAACAGTTCTTTACTAGTATGTATAACAAGTGTGAAAAATAAGGTTCACTCTCTTGGTAAATTTAGAAGTTTAATAAAAGACAACAAGAGACCAAAACAATAAAGGGTTAAAATGGATGGGTGCTTGGCATTTTTCCCAGAGTACACCTGCTGTCTTGGAAACACCCTTTATATACTGTTTCCATTATATCAGCCTGTTGCATATTCACAGACCTTTATGCATATTAAACTTTTTTACTAACTAGTTTACATTTTCTAGGAACTGTTTAGCATGGCCACTCCTTGAGTCCATCTTTTTAGAGCATGATTGCTTCTTGGCTTGTGGTTTTAATCCTCTTACTATCACCTTTTAATTTGGGCCTTAGTCCACTCTGTCTGCAGATGGTAGGTAATGATACTTGGTATGTCAGCAGCAGGGCCCCCATCATCTGTTCACTGGATGTTATCTCAGCTAAGCAGACAGTTCAATCAAAACTATAAGCTATTCCACTACTGTAACGCTTAAGTTAAAATAAAAATTAGAGCAAAACTGCTTTAGCAATATATATATATATAACATTCATTCCAATATTTTGCAAAAAAACAATATTATAATATGTATTTATAACACAAGGTGAACAAAGAACAATAACTACGGCATTAATAACAAAACAGAACCAGGAACTCCATGAAACCCTTCTCAGCCAAGACAAGAAAGTATGGAGGAGAGGCTTTGCTTCACAAACCTCCTGCAGGCAGTCAATCTCAGTACCCTAGCATGACTCTGAGGAACACCCAGCTGGAAGGGCAGCAATGAGCAACCATCCCAGGCTGGTGGATGAGATGTCTCAGAAGCTCGGCAGTGGCTGGTGCTACAGGATGTCCTGGCAGGATAGAAGAAGATGAAGATGACAACGATGAAGAAGATAAAGATAAAAGGAAGAAGAAAGAAGAAGAAGAAAGAAGAAAGAAGAAGAAGAAAGAAGGAGGAGGAGTTTTATAGCATCGCTTCTTGGCCCCCACTCACAAAAGCAACCACCGCCTCATTTCAGAGGCTCAACCACACAGGCGCAATGATCTTTTAAACTCATTATCCTAGATGAAGCAGGAAATGGGCAGTGTTAGTGTGTCATGAGGATGTATTAGCATTTTGGATATTCATGATTGTTACAAATAAATAGATATTGAAATCCTTTGTAAATTCGCAGCGCCTATCTAGGCATTTGCCCAGTGCCATTAATAAATACTCTCTAATCAAAAACTGTTAGAGAGTTATTTGTCCGTCAATGATTGGATATTGATATTCAATCAGTATTCCTATATTTAACAATTCAGTCTATTCAGGGAGGTTTTCAGCAGCCCACTCAGCAAACCCCCTTTGTCCACACTTGTTTGTACATGATAGAGAGTATTTCTAGCATCATGAGAGCTCCACCAAATACTCTTACTATTGAGAAACCAAAATTTTTGCCTTATTTAACCAAATTTCCACTTTAACCTAAATGCTGTACAAGGACTGAGAAGTGTTGTCCTTTCCTCTCTAAGTAATTGGAACAGACTTTAGGATGTCTCACCAGGCAGCTGAAGACATCCCACAGCTGAAACATAAATAAACAGCCAAAGGCTCCTGAAGGATGCAGAGCCCAGTTCATGTATCTGAATGAGGAAAAATAAAAGAAAAAAAGAAAGAAAATAAAAGATAAATCATTACTAGCATGGAATAATAATTATGTCTGATCATTTTTAATTAAAATAATTGCAGGTTGAAAACTAAAAGTTCCATGGGCAGTAGCCAGCTCTGCAAGGAATCTGGCAGATCTTCATTCAGAACCACTCCTGGGTTTCTTGCCCTGTGTTACCGAGGTATGAACACTCTCACTAAGAATGGGGCCAGGGCTGCAGCAGTGCCAGAAAGTGCAAGAGAATCTGGGAGGCTCCAAGGCCTCCGCACCAAGCTGGCAAGCAGGAAAAATGCAGAAGATGCTGTCTGTCCAAAGTCCCCAATTATTCTCTGTGTATAAGAAAGCTGCATGATGTATTTCCCATGTTTAGGGTTGCACAAGCCTGAATAGCTGTTAACGTGTTTAGAAAGAATGTGCCTGTGGTAGAATTCAAGAGTATCTGTTAGTGATGAATTTTACTCCTGCTGAAAAAAAGACAGGGAAAGAGAAAAAAACCTCTGAAGTAAGAGGGTACTGAGCTGAAATAGGACCAGAATTTCTGTTACTACACTGTATGCTGCTGTGCTATATTGCTATGTAGAAACTTTCCTTTTTGTTATATTTATTTCAATGCACTATTCTTCAAGGGAGAATGCTCAGTTCCCTGCAATTGAATTCCTCCTCTTTAGCCTGGTTCTCTCTCCCTGTCCTTTCTTTAATTGATTCTGCCATTCTGCCTTGGTTTCTATGTAGATATTTTCACTTAAGCAAAGCTAACATAATTGAGGACTAAAAGTGGAACCTTCCTTTCCTGGTGGTAAAAAAGTTTTCAATATAAATACCTCCTGGTTCACTTCTTAGGCTTCCCTGGCTGCCCTGCTGATTGCTCTAACACATAGCACAGCTGCTTTTGCACTGTTACCAGGTGAGGTAGAACCCTTTAAAGTGAAAAAGACTCCATGAAGACGTGCAAATCAAGGGCATACTCAGGATTTCTGTGTCTTTGCTATTTTCCTAGAAGCACACCAGCCTTTGAAAATCAAACAATTTATCATTTTACTTCTCCAGGCAGAGTTTTGATTGTGTTAATACACTGGTGCTTCTGGTCATGCCCCAATCAAGTGGATGTGAAAGCTGAGCTGTGACAAAGCCTGGCTGGTTATCAGCCTCCAGTAAGGCATCACTATTCCAAGGGAGAGACTTGGAGCCTCCTTGCTCCAAATGTTGGCATACCAATGTTAAAAATAGACCCAAAAAGCTTCCAGGCAGGGTAAGAAGAAGCTGTGTGTCCTGGTTTAGGGCAGATTTGGGAGAAAACCTCCAAAGGGGGGCCTCTCCAGGCAGCAAACCCACACGGCNGTCCAGGGAAAAAATTTGGACTGCTTAGATCAACTAACTAATGAGCAAAAAGCAAGAGCAAAGCAAAGCCAGAGCCAAGCAAGAGCAGAGCAAAAAGCCAAAGCAAAAGCTGCACTACCTACTGCCCTGTCTCTGTGTCCTGCCAGCCACTGGGGGAGTGAGCAGACTGATAGCAAAAACCAAAACAAAACTTCACTCTTCAAAGCCAGTCTTGAAGACACAGAACATAATATCCAGCGTAAACAGAACACACGATTGGGGATACAAGCACTGTAACATCACCCTAGGACACTGTGAGTTCCAGCTAATTAAATGCCAATGTGTGGTTCCAGTCAGTGGGCCAAATTCCGTAGAAGTCCTGACCGAGGGGAAGTGCTGCACTGGAGACTTGCCTTCTCTCACTGTGAAAAGTGTGATTGTGATTAGTGTCAAAAACAAAAAGAACAAAAGTACACCTGAGAGCTTGGGAGAATGGCAAAAGAATCCTGTTTAAAATGTTGGTGCAATGTTTGTAGAGATTCAGTAGAATCAGCTGGTTTTGTGATCTTGCAATCAAATAAGGTATGAAAATATAGAATGGCTAGGCTGTACCTGCTAAACCTTAACCATAAGAGGAAACTCAAAAAATATATAAAATAAGTATCTAATATGCTTGCACTAAGAAAGGGTGAAACAGAGGGTAATGAAGAAGATTGTTGGCCCTCCTTCCAAAGAGCATCCTGAGAGGGCAAAAGGTTACCAAAGATCCCTAACAACAGCAGGGAGTCTGCGCAAAATGGACTTCACCACGTCAGGAACAAGAATCAAAAGACAATGTAAAGAACATGAATCAAAAGAAGGAGGGAACCAAGGAGAAAAAGAGTATAAAAGGAGGAAGTTTGGACAGTGTGCATGTTGGTGGAGCACAGACTCCACACACCCAGCACTGCTTATTATCCTTATTATAGAATGCATTAAAGCCTTGATTTGCTGCTGCATCAGATTCTGGTGGTCAGCCTGATTTTATTTATATCATCACTACACACTCTGAAAAGGCCACTGAACATAGAGCTATCTCCCTGAAAGGAGCACATTTTACATTCCCTGAGAACACCTCTCCTTCATGAGCAAGCAAATATTAAGGTTGGGTCAAACTTAGAAACTGTCATTAGCATTAACATTATATGTGTCAGCTCCAAGATTTCAGAGACAGCTTGAGCTGAGCTGCTTGAAAACCTTCAGGTTGTTTCAGAAGAGTCTCACAGACTGTGCGAGCTGTTGGGTTTTAATTAGACTGAAAAATGAGTTACACGAATTTTTACTAGCTTTAAGGAAAACTGTAATTTCATCAAAGGTTATGTATAGGCTATGGGTTTAGTTTCATTTGTTAAAAGCTGTAATGGAAAGAAAGGCTTGTCTGAATTGCCTGGATTTCCCATTATAATTACAAGCATATTTTCTTAGGTTACAATGTAAGATGTAACCAAAATATGTGTTCTATCACCATCTTCATAAGATGTTAAAAACAAGTCTGGCAGTGTTATTTATTGCTTCCGTTCACTCTGGGAACGGATTTTCTGCTAATGGGCCACCCAGTCTTACTACATGACTCATAAAATTACATCATTCCATTGCAAAATGCTGCACCCAGGAGGAGGAACCAAGCATTCCTACCTGGATACACTCTGAAGTTTGGAACACCACGGGCAGCCTTACCTACTGGAATGCCAGAGGACAAGAGGTAAATAAACACCAGTAGACCTTCAGAGGAAGACCAGACCCTTTTACAATATCACTGCTTCAAAAGAACCACGTCTATCACTTCAAGAGTACTGCAGCCACTCTTTAATGGGTCTGTTACCATCACCCTGACCAACAGGATTTCAGGTTGTATCCTGACTAAGCCACTGTTTTCTGCCTTTATTTTGATTTTCCTATTAAGTTGTAATTCTGACTTAGAATCTCCCACTGGTTTGTTTTCAAAGTAGTATGTTCATAAACACACAGCTCTAGATCAAGACAAATAGTGACTATTGCTTCAATGCCTGGATTGATCTTTTCCCACTTCACTGTTGCCATCTTCCTCATACAGATCACAAAACAGTATAACTGATAAAAGCAATTATGATATGTCTCTTAGATAATTTTTAAACTGCAGTTTTAATACTAAAGTTTAGTTAAAGTCAGGTTTAAAAGAAATGAAAACAGCCAGCCTGAGGCCATGCTGTCTGTTTACAAAAACATTATTTTTCTTTATAAAAAGGTTGTACAGTACACTATTAATAATAATTACTTCAACCCATGGCAACATCTGTGGTCTAATTGGGTTATTCTGGACTTCTGCTACACGCTAAGGAGAAGTGTGCTGCTGAAGAGGGCTTTGATAAACAAAGCTGCCTGCCATCCAGAGATCACACGGCACTTCACAGGCAAAAAATGCTGCTTTGGGAATTTTTTTCCCAGATAGGTTTAAAAAGGAAAAAAAAAAATCAACCAAAACTGAAACTGTAAAGAACTTTGAATAAAACTTGGAAAGAGGATAGGGAGTGCCTAAGCTCAGTGTTTCACAACACAGGAAGAAAAGGACAGAGGGAAGTGCTCCACTAGTGCGAGCTGGAGATGAAATGTGCCCTGGTGACCCAAGCAGTGTCCCAGGGCATGCACAATCCACAGGTCAGACCACAGTGAAAATTTAAACAGGGCAAGATCTATCACAAGGTTGCATGATCCTGCCCACAGCTCTGCTTTTCTTAAATATTTTGAAGCCACATTTCAGTGTTCAAGCTGGAATTCAACTATATTCAATGGAGGACCACTGCTTTTGCAGATTTAAATCGCAGTGTAACAGTTTTCTGCTTGGATTGAATAGACCCATAATAAATTCCCAAGGGGTTTTGATTGATATGTAACATGATGTTTTTTGGGAATTAATTCTTCCTACCTACAAATTTACATGAACAGGTACTGGGGAAGCCCAAGTGCATATCCTAAATGAGACACCAGTATTTGAGTATCAGAGTATTTGAAAACAAAAGGTTCATGTTGCCCAAGCCCAAGCTTTCATTGTAGCTATTCCTGGTTTGTTTCTTTCTTTTGAGAAGTAAGTTGGCAAAATTACTACTTGGGCGTGGTACCTATTTGACAGCTTCCCATCTGCTGGCCCAATTTATATCCACTGAAACTGCTAAAAAATCAAGTTTCTATTGCCAGCCACATTACAGTTTATATAGCTTGGAAAAATGGTCTGAACTCAGTTACTTCTTATGTTTCTTCAACCAAAAAGCGTGTGCTGACACCAATTCCTTGCCATCCAGGGCAACAGGAGATTGGCTGACCTTCAGATACATCGCACAACACAGAGGTTGGATTTATTTGCTCTATTCAAGGTCAAAGGAAGTGTAGAGATGGCCAGAGGAAAATGTGTATATGGCAGGTATTTTACAGGTCTTATTCTAGATGATATTTATCCTCAAATCTTGCACTAGCCTAAACCACAAACTACAATTACATTTAGAGGAAGTCTACATTTGGGGATGGCAAGAAAGATGAAAAGTATAAGCACAAACAGCAGAGCATCAACAGGAGGTTAAGTGAAATGTCTGATGTTAAAGGCAAGACTTTTAAATGACTCTCTAGACACTCCATTGTTAAGGAAACTTCCCTTCTGAGCATCCAGGACCACTCTGACAATTACTCTTGCACACCACCTGAGCTGGATCAAGGCCCCACCCCACCTGAGCTGGACTGAGCCTGCACCCCACACTGATACTGGGCTCCCTTAACAGGCTTGGACCCAGGTTTCACATGGCAGAGTCTAAGACATTTTAAGAATTATTTGAATTTTAAGAATTAAGATTCTTAAAATGATTTAATCTTGGTGCAATGACCAAATAACAAAATAACTCCAGCTGATTTCTTCAGGGGGGGACTCCAAACAAGGAACCCCTCGGCTTTTATTCCCTCACAGTCTGAGCACAAAAGTCTGAGGTCCTTCACTCCTGCTGCGTCTCTGAATGTCCAGTCCCCTGGCTGGGCCACAGGTCTCCAGGGCCTTTGTTATACAGAGGGTCAGCAGGTCACCGCCTCCTCCCCTAGCGTTCAACCTGCAGCTCCTCTGCAGCTGCCCTTGACCTACCTGCACTGAACAGATTAACACCCATTCACCTCCGACAGCCCCAGTCTTTCTTCCACACAGAAGAGGCACTTCTCTCCCTAAATATGAGCCAAATTGTGGAAGCCAGGAGAGAAGAAAATTATTAATGTGTCAGATAGGTGGGACTAACATTTGGCATCCACTAGGCATCAGTCACTCTGCACAGAGGCAGTGGAATACAAACCCAAGAGCTGTCAGCAGAGACTCACGAGGTCTTTGTGCCAAGAGAATAGTAGGTTTGGTTGTCACACAGGGCCATCCTGACAGCCTGAACTCCGTGTCCCTTCTGGATGGGATGTCCCTATGTGGGGGTTCTATGCAGTTTCCCAGGTCATTTCCACATCTCCCCACATGGCATTTTCCTAGTCTGAGGCACTTCTCAGCCACATCTGCCTCCCTAATGTATTTCACTGTGCAGCTTTTCAAATACAAACGTGTAGGAAAGGAAGGAGAGAGCAGAGAGACAGTAAGCCCGAGCCAGGCAACACCTGTGACAAGTGATTATGAGCAGGCATCAAAGGAGTGTGATTCAACAAGGAAATGGGGATTTCTTTACAAGATTCTTCACTACATAAGCACTAATAATTTTTAAAATTCTAAACACAAAAACCCCTAGATGCTCACAATACTGTGGTTTTTGACAGTTACAGCCTCACCCTATAATTTCTTCCAGTTCTCAAGCATTGAAGAAGGAAGGCTGCACAGAGCCATGGGACAGTACTTAAGATGACTGAACACATTTAGAAAGCTTTTGATAGACAAGCAAGACAACACATCAGAAAAAAAAAAGAAAAATGCCCAACATAATCCCCCTTCAAAACCAAACCAACTTAAAAGTGAAGCACTAAGGCTGTTCCTGCATGCTTTTGGAATTTGGGACCTGATGTTGGATGCAAAAGGACTTGTTATCAACAATGTATACAACCTCTTGTGGTCCCATTAAGGGTTTTCCAGGATGAGTTTAAAGGATTGTGGAATTTCTTTTTTTATTTTAAAGAGATTATTCTTGTATACTCAGCAGGTATTCCCAAGAAACAATGGCAATGGATGCTGTGACAAAAATATGATGTTAAAGCAAACCTGATAAATCCAAGTGAAATCCATTATAGAGGGAAAACATTATAGAGTGCACAGGAAAAAAAAGGAGAAATAAAGAAGGAAAGAAAGATTCATCAATGCAGGTAATAGTCAAGTAAGCTTTTTTCTCAACGATCTTGTATTTAAAAGAAACCAATTATATTTGCAAGTCGCTTGCAGAAAAGTTTAATTTGCCAAATATACAGCTATTAGAATGACCCTAAATATCACCAATAATTAAGTTACAAAAGTTGGTAGATAGTGCAGTACAATGTCTTATAAACATGGCTAATATTAACAATACTCCCTGTGGTCCGGAAATGTCAGAAAATAGCAAATGAAATTACAAACACATAAAGATCAGAAGAGATTGAGGGGCACCTTTAGACACTTAGATAAAAGAAACTGAGACTAGACACATTCATTCAGAATGTAGAACTTTAAATCTCAAAAACTATTAACACAGCATCAAGTGCAATTTCACATTATTTCATGTACATTCCAGTACAGTTCTCAAAGGATTAAAGTGCCTTTGTGCACTGTAGTTTCATTCAGTCACGTGCAAGACATTGTATTTGGAAGTTACTTTCTTTTTTAAAAAGCAACATATGAGATCAAATAACTACTTGAACCAATGTACATTATTCAAACTTAGGTGCTTTGTAGTACCTTTGTTCTGACCTTGCTACTGAATGTCATGTAACAAATTTAACTCCAAATCTACAAAGCCCATCTCCACTAAACAAGACCAGAGTAAAAGATATTATTGAAACATGTTTTCTGCAAACAACCCTTAGTTTGCTTATTTTCCCCTTTCAAACATATTTGCCCTTTGGATGACAATTTTCTACTGCTGCTTCCATTGACAAATTGCTCTGAACATGAAAAAGGAGACAGAATTTGGACCATGGCTATGGTAATGAATGCACTTCCCAGATACCATCCTGTTTTAACCCTATGAATGTAAGCACAACACATTCTCTGTGGGACTATCGAAGATCTGCAGCCTTTGTATCTTACCTGTAGCCATTCTCTCTGCTACAGCATGGACCCAGTGGCCTGCTCAGGGCTCCTTAGGAACTCTCACTGCTCTCTGCTTCACTAAACTGAAAACTCCGTGTGAACTGCAGTGCAGGAAGAAAAACTCCACACAGTTCAGCTGTCACTCACCTTGCCCCCAGAACGTCCTCTTCAACTCATGAGTAAAGAACTCACACAAAGCCCATGATCCAGTCTCCCATAAAATCATGCAGTCCACCAGCAGCCACTCCTGCTCTTTTAGGGGAGAGTGTATTCCCACAGTATTTGAAGCATTTTACTGTGTTTTTCCATAGCAGCACTTCAAACGGATTTATGCAGCATAAGCTTTATAGAAAATACAAATTTCCATCATGATGCCACCTGAGCAAGGGCACTCAGGAGGAAACAGCATGTAGGAAAAAAACCCCCTAAAGAAATTAGGAGGATGAACAACTAATCCTAAACAGCAAGTGTAGATGTGAGTCTCCACTCTTGCAGTGTCTTCCTACATTTGATTGTGCTTCACACCATGAAGTGAGCAGGTCACTCCAATGATTTTAGGTTCATAATGTAAACATTCCTGCACACCTGATATGGCCACCACAGGTGATGCCATTCCTTCACCACTGCTGCTGCTACACCTGAGAAGGCCCATTTTAAACTCTGCACAACGCAGACTTGAATCAGGAGCTCTCTGCAGGTGAGGAAGTTTTACTGGATTCTAGATGTGTGGCATGTTAACATTACTTACAATATTACATGCAGTGAAATATTTTAAATACATACACACTCTTGTTAATCAAATTAGTGGAAATTAGTGATTTCCTAATCTACTCAGTAATTCTTAAAGTTCTCCATGAAACTGTGCAATTATGGAAAAGAACGCTCTGGTTCTGCATTACAGTAGAAAGAAAATGAAACAGTACAAGCTTCATCAGAATCACAACTACAAGTCTCTATTGTTTCATAAAACAAATTGATTAAATAATTTTAAGTACTTCATAGTGGTATAGTAACTTCCAATGCAATTTATGCAACAAATTTCACCCATATTCAAAAATACATTTGTAAATGCTTTTCATACAATTTATATAACTCAAGTTCTCCTTAGGTAAGTCTTAAGTCCAGTTTTCACACCACCTTGGCAGAAAGGCTTCTGAAGCCTGTATTCTCAAGAGTATTCTCATGAGTCCATGAGTGACATCTGCATGAGTTACTCATTTTTGAAAGTTGGCTGTGCTAAACCCAACTCTTATTGCTTCAAATCATCAGTTTCCTCAGCAGGCCTAGCACCCAGCTACACCACACTAGTCTGGGGCAGCAACCCACTGTTTTATGGGTCATAAACACCTACAAGCCTTGTAACCATTCCAGTAAAGATTTCCATGTAATGGCTGCCTGTCCCATATACTTTGTCTAGAGAATGAAAGGGGGACTGCTGAGAGGGAGGGAGATCAATCATTGAGAGTATATCAGTTCAGTGACCCATTGTCTCCCTCTTCATCTTCTAATTATATATTCTGTATAATGATTTCTGTAAATACATTTCCAACTGTAACTGAAAACAACTGGCTCAGACACAAGACACACTGTGTCTAAAATCTGCAAGGACAGTGTGAATATAAGGCCTCTGTAGGCTCAGACTCCCAGTTGGTACTATGCCCAAACATCTCCATGGCAAGCTTTATTTACAGAATTTCCAATGAAAAATACTGTTATTTCTCAAGCTACATTTTAAATTATCAGAAGTACATTCATAATAACTACTGGTACAAAAACCATGATAAAAATTTTTTATTCAAAATATTCTGACAGGTTGACAAAATATTCCAGGCATGTTACAAATACTGCCACAGCCAATAAAACAATACTTAAAGAGCATTCAAACACCAAAGACATGTATCTTAAAGCATAGACAGGAGAGTGCATGGTACTAAGTGCATATTAATCATTTTCCAATAACTGACTTGAGGAAAATGCCTCGTTGCTCTTGGACAAAATTGATTAAAATCCAGAAGAGATGAATTAACAGAGGACAAAAATTATGATGTCTAAATATTTTTGCCCATATTTTCCTATAAAACTTTTTAACTTTATCATACAAGGCCACTACCAGCCTGGACTACTCTAGTGTTGACTAAGGGATAGAACAACAAAACCGTAACACAGAAACAGTGACAAAGCAAACAAAACTACAAACTCTTTCTAGAATATGGCTTAAATTAATTCACAGAGAGTTGAGAATATATTAACTATAAGGTGCAGGACAAATACCAGGCAGGAAAAAAAGTCCCTCTTGTCCTCATATTTTCCCCCTCAGATTTCACTGTATTTCCCATAAAATTTTCAACACACTGGTCTCACCCTTCCTGCAAGACCCTTTCCCCATACTTCTGAAACATCATGTTACTAAAAGGTTGGTTTCAGTCTTGAATGCATTGGCCAATATGAGTTCTGAAGGTTAAACCATATAATTCTACACACAGCTAATACCCTGTTTCTCCCAATTAACCCAACCTCTCAAATAGAGCTAAAAATTCAGCTTTGTTTAAAACAGCGTATTTCCTTGAAAAGTATGAATCTCTTTGTCATGTAGAAAACAGATGTCCAATGAAGAACTTGTCAGGATGTGTACACAGCTGAGTGCATAGCACAGGACAACATACAGAGAGAGCAGCAAGGCCACAGGGTAACTAAGTCCACAGGAAAAAGACACACATTTCCAATGACCAAATCCATTCTAAAACATTTCCATCCTAGAAATGCTTTAAGCATTAAAATCTTGCTCTAGAGATAGCAAGACTCCTCCGTTCCCACTTTTCACACAGCTCACTGTAATATGCATGGCTGCACCTCCACATACACAACATACAGAAGAGACACCAAAACTGATTTGGATACATCATCCTGATCTCAAGTATTCCATACAAAAGTTGAATATTTCTTATGAAAAGGAAGGAAATGGGACAGCTTTCAAATTACACAGCTTGCCTGTGTGTCATTAAAGAAACCTGCAGAGTGTCTGCAGCGCAGGACAGGAGAGCCACAGCACCACTGGCACAAGTGGCGGCACATCTAGTGGCTCCAATGCTGAATGATCTCACAGGAGGCTCCTCCACCTGTATTGCTTGTGGTTCCAGTCAATGCTTCCCAGCAGTGGAAGCAATCAAATGCTCCCTGCAAAAATGCAAGTGGCTTACAGCCAGCAGAGCTCTGCACACTCACCCAAAACACTTGTTTCCCTATTCTACTAGTTTGCTTTTGAAAGCAATGTTGTTGGAGAAGGACCATGAGAACAGAACGAGACATTTTCCTTAATCACAGCATCATATACTCCATTAACAGACTGATAATCTCCTAAACCAAAGTAGTTCCTGGAACATCTTGCATTTGCCTTTGTTCACTCGTTCTTAGAACACACAGTTTTTCCAGAAGTTGTGCAGTTCAAGCCTGTTATGGTATTGTAATCCAGCATTTTCTTAGCACCTCAACAAAAATTACATGGTAGCTCATCTGTGGTGAACATTGACTACAGACATCCACAAAGGGGGAAGGACTGAAAGAATAACAATATTGTCCCATGACATGGAAAAGCACTTTGGGATGCACTGGCTTCAGGTGAGACTGCTGACTCAGAACAGAATTTCTCTCCAAGCAGAGTTACTCCAGTTATGCAAATACAGTTAACACAAGGGCAGTACTGTGGACATCAATCCTGCACCTTAAAACTTTCAGTCTATTTTCTAAACACCTCTTAATGGAGATGTGGCTCAGTGTCAAGGTTAAATGGGCAAAAACATCATCTGTGTTAAAGTCATTAGAGGAACTAACATAACCCTTGCTTCTGGTAGTTCTTGGACTTAATCCAACCACAAATTTCATTCTATTAATTTACCCATCCTGCTTTATCTCAAGTATCTTCATCCTTTCACACTTCCTAATTAACTATCAATATTTTTCCTGAGTGAAACTATAAAAAAGTTAAACCCTTCTACCAAAAGTACAAAGACAAATAAAATATAGAACAATATAAACCCAGTTATACAGCATTACAAGTGCAGAAATTCTTCATGTTGTTGCTCTTTATCATTGGCCCCCAATAAAAAACATAGCAAAGAAATTAGTTATCCAAAATATTTTGCAGTACTGTGATTAGATTCTTCAGACCATAAATATAGCCCTCATCCTTTGTGTTGCTAGGAAACACATGAGCAAAATCAATCATTCGAACTTCGACATTTGCACTTTCCTTGGTCTCTGCTGGCATGTGATAGAAAACTTTTTCCAGTTGGGGTAGAACATTTCCATTCAGGTGCTCCTGCGTAATGCATGTGCTGGTTTTCCACAGACTGTCTTGCTCTGAGTTTTCAACTTTTAGCGAGAGCTGACTATGGTGCCCCTTTGAGCACGCCTTTTTGTGAAGTGCATAAAATTTAGACAAGCCTTTACTTACAGAGGCTTCAATTTTTCCATTCTCTGTAGAATTTATTACATGAATATTATTATTATACTCCAATACATCTCCACCTGGTAACAGGCCTTTGGGCACTCTTCTCTTCTCTGCCAAGGTGACATCACTCAACTGCACAGTTGTCGCTTGACATGAACCTTCATAGACAAACAGCAATGAGCTTGCGTAGAAGTTGAGTTGTGTCTGGCCCTCAAACCACTCCAAAATCTTTTCAACCTTCTGAATGCTGGCAGCTACCACATCTTTTCTCAAGCAGTACCCACTGTGGAAAAACTTTGAGATACCTACAAGAAATATATACATATTTGGATTATTTTCACTTCTGAACAGAAAACAAACAATTTTTATTTCTTTTGGGATGCAAATAGCTCTTATTTGAAGGAATAGACACCATTCAGGTAGTTTCTGTCCAGGCAATTACTAACAAAACCCAAAGTGAACCAAAGAACCCTTGAGACCTTCAGTCACATCACCTGCTGCATAATACTACAGGCTTGGGCTTGGGTTGTAAGTAAAAGTAAATGTATCAAGCACATAGTAAATGAACATGATTCCTGCTCCCACATCAGTTTAACAAGTGTCTGGACAGTTTTGGGCAGGGACACATCAAATTCTCCATGCATAAACAGGCTCAAGAACATTATTATGAGGGTGTTTGTGTGTGTACCTGCTGTCCCTTGCTGGGGGACAGATGAGCAGGTGTCTACTAATAACTAGTCTGCAATAATTGCCACCAAATAGCCCCATGATGGCAGCATTTTTATTAATTGTTAATGTAGAGCAACATGTGGATATTCAACTGATAAAGTCCTTTGAACTGAAAAATGCTTTTTTAGTAGCTTTTTAATAGAAAATACACTTAGATATTCACAGAAGACTACAGACCAAAAAAAAGAATTTATAATAAAAACATACAATACTTCTAAAAGATTTCTATTTCATTATAGTTTCAAATCTGCAAAGAAGTTGAATTCTAGAATTCTCTCCCCCGTATTAGTAGTAAAAGAGATGTGAGGAAGAAATTACTAATGTCTGCACTGCTCTTACAGCCAACTGCACGCTTAATTTCAGATTGACAGGCAGCTCAAATACTACAGGGAACAGCCAACGATCCATCTGACATGAGGACAAAAAAGGACTTTTAAAATGGGAACACCCAAACCACTTTTTCCATACAGGTCTAGAAATAAGTACTTAAATGAAAAAATCCAAGCGCACCAAGTTCTGACACTCCAATCCCCCTGCTTACCATCCTTTACTGTTTCCTTGGTCAAGCTCCTTCCGTAGTGCTGGTTTTGCGTCTCATAGCTGTCTGAAGACATGTGGTACACCTGAAAGAGACAAGGAGAGGGCTCCCTATGTATTTTGAACCACCAGTACTTCTGCAGAGCAAGAGACACCTCACAGAGACAAAACATTTAGCCCTCACAGTTTTTACTGTGCCCAGCACTGCACTCTAGTGCTCTCCAAAACTCTCCCTTCAGCCCTTGGGCTCCAAGCTACAGCTTTCCTGTGCTAGAGACACCCTGGTGCTGACAAAAAGCAGTGTAACCTTACAGGAAACTCTTTTATAAGGCCTTGCAAATCACAACTGAGATCTGAAACTATCAGACATCTATCTGTGTTACTAAGGATGTTAAATTAGGTAAGACAACAAAGCAAAAAATTTCAATGCAATTATTTTGAGTCCATAAAACTAAATAAATAGCACAAGAGCAAAACAGTAAGAATTACTGCATATGACTGCCAAGACCCAGCTCCCTAAGACAACTGTCAGCACAAATAAGGATGCACTAAATGGCATCAAGTTTTTGCAAACAAGCAAAAGCTCGTTCCAGCATCAACAGCAATACTTCAGCTCTCATATGAAAGTGAGGTACCTCACATGGGTACAGGTTTGTCCATATCAGGAATTGTACAATCTTAAGAGCTTTATTCAAAACTACTTCACATATAGACATATTTTCTCTCACACTGAAGTATTTCCATAGCAGAAATGTTCAAGGCAGCAAGGTCCAAGTATAATTTGTTTATGAGAGTGCAGACAATTTTTATTTGCAGAAATAATGGCGTTACCAAGTAGGCAGTTGTCTCTGGCAGGAACTTGGTGCTTGGCACTTGTTCAGACCACCCATCCCTGTGGCATCCACCCCATTCACAGCCCTGCCCTCCCTTCACTGCTGTAAACAGAGAGGATCGCACTTAAAGAGAGTAAGGGCACACTACTGAGGTGTCTGGCTCTGCATCTCTCCTCTGGGGCCTTATCCTTGCTGAAGTCAACCAGTAAGGTCCATGACAGTGAAACAGCAGCAATAAAAAGGAACGGTACAGGAGCATTAAATAAAGAAAATAGAATTCCCTGTTTTCATTACAGCCCATCACCCTGAAATGTCATTCCCCCATCCAAACAACAATAAATCTAGTATGATTATACAGATCTCCACCTCCTGTTTTGCAAAGCAGCTGGCAACAACAGTCTCAAATAGCTTTTACTTTGACAAAAAGATAGAAGTAATTAAACTCAGTCCTCCAAGAACTTCAATCACAGTGTGTCAAAACCAATTTTAAGTCTGAACAGAAGGGGCAGTAAACAGTTCTAATTATTCCAAAAAAACAAGGAGCTGTAAGTCTAAATGTCTGAACTCACTGAGTAGCAGAGACACTTCAAACACTGCTATGATACTGGGAGAAACTAAGGCCTCGTGTCTATGAAATTAAGAAGGCCATAGAAGAGATGAATTATTCTAAAACTGCATCTGACAACTGTGATTTTAGTTTCACAGGAACAGTAGTTTTTCTCCACTTAGTTTTTGCTGGGTTTTTTTCCAACACACATGAAAGAAGTACAGCATATACGAAACAGAAACCCAAAGATTACTTATGTAAACACTTCAAGTACAAAAGTAGCTTTCAAAAACACCAAAAGTTTCAAAATTTTTTAAAGAACTATAAGTCAAAGGCAATTAAATAAACAATAATATTGCTTAGAAAAAGAATCAAGAGTCTGATGACTACAGCTAAGTTTTCGCTAGCTGTGCCTTCATTTTGATGATATTAAGCCTTCTCATGTAGTTGGCCCAGGGGCAGATTTCTGCAGACATCAGCACTGCAGCAGTACATGACCAAATAATCTTGTTCTACCAGAACCTTATCTCTTCCCGTAGGAGCTAGTTTTTGTGACATGGGCATTAGCTCAAACATACTGATTAATATCTGCAAGCTCATTTTGTTTTCCAAAGAACTGCTGGAGCAGCACATCAGACCCTGTGCTTTGGAACTGTGTTTCCCAAGAAGCCACCCCACCTCTTCTCATAATTTGAGCAAAAAAAAGTTTGAAAACCATTCCCCAAAGGTCTTTCTATATAGCTTACAAACATCAAGGCAGATGTTCATGCTGCAAACAGCACATTTTTAACTATACAAAACAGACAGTGACAGAGCACCAAGTTCCAGACCCATAGCATGAGTGTAATATGTGTGTTTAACTGCCTTGTGCACTCAGAAGGCGCTTGGTCACCAAGAGGCTTGGCTACAGCCAGTGGCATTAACTGCTATTACCCTTTCCCAAAATAACATTTTGCCTTTGAACTAAGCTTTTTCTGTATCCTTGTCGTTGCAGCTGTCTGTAACTAGCCCATTTCTGTCAGAACAATGACAAGTAAAATCAGATCTGTAACCTTAACAGCAGCCAAGAAATTATTAGACAGGAAAATCTCATTTCTTGCCCACCTGCCACAGTTTATGTGTTTCCTCTGTACCCACTAGCAGGTTTCTTGCAGAGTGTAAGACAATGAAAACTTTCTATGAGCTACAAAACACTGCACTCAAGAAACCTCCTGCTTCGTTACTCATTCTTATATATTCTTACTATGCAAGATCAGAGCTGTTCTCCGGCTGACAGTGCAAAGGCTTCTCCTTGTGTCTACATGTAGCTTCCACTCAGTTAGCTTCCTGCATAAATGGATCTGGAATTCAGCAAACTAACAGGTGCAGTTCACAATTAGCAGTAGTAGCGACTCTGTATGGGCAGCACATCAAAAAATCCAGACTATTAACTGTTGAAGGAAATTATCTTTAGATGTTATAAACCTGAACTTGGCTTTTGTCTCTCTGTGAGGTGTTCAGTCATTGCTGTTCACATACAAGAACAGCTTTTTGTACACTTTTTAAAATACAGTTCTTTCTTTTCTGTACCTTTTTTTCAGTTACAGTTCCTTCATCTGCTGTTCCTGGACTGATGGAAACCTTGAACTAAAATAAGGAGTCCATCCAGCACAGGCTTTAAAAAAGCACAACCCTTGCAAAGTCTCAGAAAAGATACAGAGTGTGGAAACCTTGCAGCTTTAGCTTCAGGACATTAAACTGAAGGCAAACAGATATCAAATGTTATGTAATGTTAATTATGGTAATTCACTACCAGTGTCCATGGTAAGGCAGAAAAATGTACACATTGTTCAAATACTTACTGCGGCAACTCCCCAACTTCCAGAAAGTACAATTTAAATACACGTCAAGCACTATTTGAGGGAGATACTGCTGGCACAAATAAAAATCCCTTTTCAGCAACTTGCAGAGCTCTTTCACATCTGCAAAAAATATCTGCTAATCCACATCACTGAAACTGTGGAAAAACAACCCCAATCTATTTTAAGCATGCCTGTAGAACACTACAGAGCACCTGGAGAGTGAGGATCAACTCGGCAACATGCACAGTATGGATCTGTGTGACATTCTCATGGTGCCTGGAAAGCAGCTTCCCGTGCAGTTCCCAATGCCCATCCCCACTCCCTTGCATGCCCTGTGCAAGGGCAGTTTGGGATCTGCTGTCCTAAGCAAGAAAACAGATTCAAGATACATGCTCTGATGCTGAGACATCCAGACTCCACAGGGCCAAGGGCCGACCTTTCCACCCATCAGATTTTTTCTGTAAATACACCTACCAGTCACCTACAGGTAGGGGTGAGCCAGTGTTTAAATGTAACACAGAAGTTTCTGTTTCCAAGGCACCTCTGCACTCCTGAGCGCATCTGAAGGTCAGTACCCAGCTGGTACCAAAACTGGGTACTGAAAGCGGGGATAAGCAGGTGGCACCCCAACTCATCCAGGCACATCCAACACCAGCATCCATCCCCCAGCTCTGCAAAGACCCTCCTGGTGCCATGCCAAGACCCACACCCACCCACTTCTGCCTATACCCCATGACTATCCCAATATAAATACATGCTTCCTTCATGCTCAAGTAATACAGGTTTCTCTGCAGGCCCTTCACCCTGACACTCTGCAAGATTTAAAGAGTTTCAAGGGTTTTCTTTTTCAAAAAGAAAGCAAAGCAAGGTTTTGAAGAAAAAAATAACAAAGGGAGAATTTTTGCTAGAAAACATTCGCTTATTTGGTATCTCTGCTTTATAGTAATGCTCTCACATTGCCACTGCGGCTGAGAGCATGGCCAATCATCCAAATCAATTTATCTAAACATCTTATTCCCTAATTTTCACCTTTTTAAACTTAATTTACTGTTGGTAGACCACAGGCGATGAAACTACACACATCCCTGCCTGCTACCACCTTGAAAATTCAGCTCAGGAAGAATGCATCCCTGCTCCCTTATTTCCAAAACTATACTTAGATATTACTCCGCCCATTTTGCTTCTTTGTTTCTCTGGACTACTTTGAATGAGCGCTTAATATGACTAAGTGCACCCCCAAATGCTCTGACAGTCAACATAAAGTGTTAGTGAAGTCCTTAAAAAAATAGGCTGTAGAATGAAATTACGTTGAAATTTACCCAGTGAAAAATAAGACTATTCATCTCCTAAATAAAAGAAACTACTATACTGCAATTAAATTATGAACCATCTTAAAAATAGCTTAATACAGTAGCTTTAGGCTCCCAGAACTTCCATGAAACATCTCATTAGAATAAATTTCTTTTATGTAGTAAAAGACTACCTGCTCCAGCTTGGGAGATTATTTTTTTTTCAGGGTTTTTGTCTGGCTTCTTTAGGTTAGGGTTTTACTTTTTTTTGCTTGTTTGCTTTTAGGTTTTGTTTCACTTTGTGTTCTTAAACATCAAAGTTTGGATTAGACTCATAAATTTAAAAACCCCAGTTCTGGTAATTTTTTAGTGTAGAAGAATCTGAACTAGATGCTAGATTTAATACTGACTTCCCTTGCAAATTTTGCTGCTTACAGATAAGAGCTTGTGAAAATTACCACAATACTAGGAAGAGTTCATAGAAATCTCATATAGTCAACGACAGTCAATTTGAAAATATCCTGCAGAATCATGTGCTATAGATAAGAAAATTCACTTGTAAAACCAGCTTTGATTATTATATATTACTGCCTTCATGTTCATAGGCACAAATAACAGAAGTCAATGATGGATTACACCCGTAAAATTAAATAATCACCAGTTTGTGCTTTTAAAAAAGTGTTTGAGAAGTATTTGAAGTAAGTGAGATTGCAACTGATGTCCTGGAAACAAAAGAAAATCTGCAGAATCTGGGAACTGTGGATTTCAAAAGGACTGTGAATCTGAAGTGAAAGCACAGCCCACACATTGTGCTTGTACTCAACAGCATGCAGTATGCTCTGTATTTAGCATTGCTTGTGCCGCAAAGAGATTTCTTACCTGTTTATATGTCTGCTACTGAAACCATATTACAATTTGTATTTTTTGCTATTGCAAAGAGTTTGCAAGAGTTTCAGTGGTACCTGAAACTTCCAACTTTTATATAAACTCTAACTACTTTCATAACAAATCATGTCAACTCTTGACAGAATCCCTGAACAATCTGGTTTCAAAGGGGCCTTAAAGATATCCCAGTTCCAATCCCCTGCCATGGGCAGGGCCATGTTTCACTAAAATAGGTTGCTCCATGTCTCATCCAACCTGGCCTTGGACACTTCCAGGGATCCAATGGCATCTGTTAAAGAAAGGAACTTCTCCGCTAAATAGAGGATTGTGCTTTTAAACAATGTTATTAAAATAACTGTGCTTTCTAAATGTATTTCCGTGCAAATATTCTGTATATTCAGTGTGTTGAGCTAAATTCAGGTCAAATGCCAGAACTGTGTACATACATTAATACTGGGCTAGACAGGAGACTCCTATTTTTAAGAACACACCATACATATTTTATATATGAAAAGATGACTGCTTGTTTACCAATGCATAAAAAAAAGCTGCTTCAATAGCCTTGGTACACTGTAAATAAATTTTGGGGTAAAACCACCACCTTTAACACTTCTTTGCTTGTATCTCTTCATGACAACTTATGCGATGGGTGCTTTAGAAAAATCGTAGCTACATTCTCTGTTTTTCCTGGCCTTATCCTTCTTGGTCTTGTAAAAATTTACCACACAAGTCCACCTCCCTGGTAAAAAAGAATTTGAATGGAGAGATTAAAACCAAACCTCTGTACTTCCTCTTATATCATGTTTTGTCCAACAAACAGTAACAACCTTCATCCAGCACATGAGCTGTTCTGGGCAGTACATATCTGTATCAGAGTGTATTATAGTATGGCCAGAATGTTGCAAAAATAAAGCTAGCAGACAAGCTGAAAACACCCCATAATGCAAAGGCAGAGAACATGCCTTATGAATTCAGACTTTGCCAAGTGCTGTGTGAGGGCAGGAAGAACCTTTTCAGTTCTCTTTGGAAAACAACTTCCAACAACCAAAGGCAAAAATCCAAATCTCATCTAGTTAAACACTGGATAGAAAACTGCACTACTTGGGAGACTCATCATTATACATCCAGTTTGAGTTAGGGAACTGAAAAAAATTCTGCAACAGGACAAAGACACACATAAGTGACAATGTTAGAAACAATAGTCAAAAGCATACCATAGAAGCTATCATTCCTTTTGCACTGTCACAAAACAAAGGACATGTAGCACATTGTTTTACAAATGAAATAAGAAATGTTACATAATGACATCAACCAAATCCAAATCTATAATCTCTAACCTTCCTTTTCAATCCAAACTGTTTGGATGTTTTTTTGACTAAACTCCCACATTCTTGCTCATAGGCTTACATAATTACTACTCATGATCACTATATAGCAGTTTACCTCAAGGCGGAGTTAAGGGCTGGGAGGCTGGGCAGTTATGCACAGAACATTACAGAGATATTAGAATTGTCTTGAACAATGGTGCAATCTGGCTGCTGTTACTATTGAACAGTGAAGGAGAAGCTTATCAAAGTCTCCAGCCATTTATGAATGTTGATGCAGAGCTTGAGGAGCCCTGGCTTTGTGTGTGAGAAGAAAAACAAAAATCTCACATGAAAAAGAAAACTATTTCTGTATCTATCATTGCAGAAAATTTTTGAATTCCATTAGCTCTGTAAAATCAACATATTTCTCTTACTGAGCCGTAAGTGTTCTGTACAGCTTTTCTTTACATTGAAGCTTTAAAGTAGCCAATACCCACAATATTGACTCATAGTATTTTTAAGAGTACTGAGAGTTAATAGGGATGACTGCATGCCCAACTAACCTTCCCTGACAGCTATTCCTTGAGTGTGCCAATATCAACAGTTTCCTTCTGATGGAAAGCTTTTTAAAATGTGAAACATAAGCAGCTGTTTATGGTTATACACATCACCTCTGCATAACATAAGCAACTGTTCATTGCTATATGCACCACCTTTGAGAACTTACTTATTTTTCCCTATGTAGAAAACTTATGTAAAATCATTTTTATTTAAAAATGGAGTATCAAGATGAAACATGTGGAGGATACAGCTCATTATTAAATTACTAGAAAGACTGGTTCAGGATGTAAATCTCTGATATAAGCCTGAAAGAAAACACAAAAATCCTCTTAATATTTTTCAATATCTGTTGTGGTGGTAAAGAATTAATTGCAACTATATTGAGTTTTAAATACCCAGCCCCTCTCTTGTATATAAATACAGTGCCCAGGTAGCAAATAGCTTGCCGTAATGCGCAGAAAAATTAAATAATGGTTTTGAAGCAGAGCAGTGCTTTGGAACAGATTTCACATGACAGATGATACCAGCACTACCAAGACATTAACACTGTATTTGTGTAAAACTCAACAGTATTGTTGTTTGCCAGGAAAACCAGTTGCTGTACCTGGTGTGGGACAAGAGGCCTGAGCATAAACTGGAAGTGAAGACAAAACAAGTTCTTACCCTCATTCCAAGAACCAAAAAGCCAATCTCTTCCATCAGGGGGTACTTGCTGACTTGCTGCTGTATCTTCTCCGCTGAAGCATATGGATCATAACTTTTCTTACCTATTTTTACATCCATTATGCATGGCTTATTAAACTTACGGGTCACATCTTCCAGTTTTAGGTATGTATCTGTCAAAAAACCAAAACTTGTGTTAACAGTGAGTCAAAGCAAAATAATTACATAGCTTCTGTTGAGTACCTGTGGAGGAATGGGAATATTTTAAGGCTTAACATCACATTAATTAAGAGTCAAATTTGTATCTGAATGCAGACTAAATCATGGTCACTGACACCCACAAATTCTACTGCTATGAAAATCTAAATGCTTTACTGTTTAGAAAATTGCATACAATTAACGTGTTAACCTAGCATTCAAATTCAAATTATTGTCCAGATAAATCCATGAGTACGTTTTATTAAGTCATTACCATATCACAAAGAGCATTACTAACCACATTTAAATACAGGTTTTGCAGCTGTGTGGCTGGTTTTGCAATTCAGATGGTCTCTTGTGTAATTTCAAAAATGAAGCAAACATTTCAGTCCTAGCCTTCAGGGGTTGAACTGCAGCTCATTTTACTTATTTTTATCCCCCTCCCATTTGTACTCATTTCTCATGGCACACCTTTTGGAGAAAATGCTCTTGTAATCCTAGGCTGCCTTTCATCCATTTCTAACACTCCCTTTGGGAGGGTGGCTGAACTAATGGAACCCTAAAAGTACTTGGAGTGCCTGAAAGTTTAAAGGAGTATCTAAAATTTGATGAAAATTATCACTATCAGCATGACCCCCGCACTGACTATCAGAACACAACAAGGGAATGGACTTCAGTACCTGCCCAGCTCTAAGATGATTCTGCTTGGGAGACAGCTGCACCCACCTCCAGCCCTTGCCAGGACACAACATAAGCAAGGCAACAAACAGCATCAGCTCTGGTCTCATTCTTCGTATGTGCTTTGTAAATCCACTGCCACCAGGCACGAACATCAAGTCTGCTTTTCTTTCCAGTACAGCCTATTCCATAAATGTATTTCTTTGGCTTTAATGCAGTCCGAATACAAAATAACATTGTATTATACCCTGTTCTTGCAGCATGATCTAAAATAGGATTGTGAGAGAAAGCAAAACTAGTCCAAGTTTAAAAAGGGGCACAAAGTGCCTTGTTTGAAAGCTGTACAGACAGGTAACTAAACTAATCCAAGTCAAGATAAGGCGAACAAATCTAACAGTAGACAGCATTGCCAGCAGACTCCCAGCTACTCAGAGACTCTGACTGCAGGCTTCCCTAGCATACTTTGACTACAGACTCCAACTCCTCACAACAGGGCCCACAAAAAAAAATAAACCAACAAAAAAAACCGCAGCAACAACAAAAAGCCAAAAAACCCCACAAACCAACAATAACAACAAAACTCTACCTCCTCTGTGCATCCACCCCTCGACTAGCTAACCCACTTTTTTGTAACACCCATCCTCTCACTGGACATAGGTGTGACCCATTAATGGCAAGATTGTTCCTCCTCTTTGGTAATTAGTACAGCTGCAGTCCATCAGGGGTGAGGTTACTTGCAATCCATTCTCCTACAAACAAGCAACATTTCATTTACACTTAGTAAGTACAAATACTTTCTCAAAAAAAAGAAATGAAAAGGACTTAACTACTTTAAGTTCTACTGAGAGCTTCAGTTTTTATACCATCATGATCAAATGTCCTAATTTCTCACAAAGTATGTATGTATTAATTTAAACAGGTTTGATTTACTCCTTTGATGCCTGCCTTCCGTGTAAATGGAATGAAGAATCTTGTTAATGTAGTCATTTTCAGGAAAACATGTCAATCCAATATAGTAATAAAAGAAAAAACCTACTCTTCCACTAACTCACTTTACCAGCTCTCAATATCCTTTGGGCTACAGGATCAATAAAACTACAGCAAAAAGAGTTTTGTTTTAGGCTAGCTCACCCACTAACTACAACTGAATACATCCAAGCTGAAATAACTCATGGTTAACTTCGAGGAGTCCTAGGCAGCCAACATACTTGATATTTGTTCATGGAATATCCTGAAAGATAAAGCAGGACAAATACTCTCTGTAGTGGCCGAGGATAAAGACAGCGGTCTGACCATCCTTCCCTTGAGGAAAGAGACCCATTAGGGTAGAGCTTGTCACACTCTCCTTAGGGGAGAAACCTTCGCTGGCTGCTTTTCAGGTACAGCAAGGTAAAAAAAGCTGCCTGCCAGCAATGCCTTTCAGTTCAAGTAGATTCTGTGTTTCTTGATGGTTGTCCCCTCTGACCTGCCCTGACATCAGCAGGCTCCCTCTGATCCCAGCAGCTTTTGTTTCTGGATACTCTGGAAAGAAAGAGCTGAATTAAACCTCCTATAGAGAACTCCAGCGAGGCTCTGACTCTCTCTCTTCTATCGCCTGAGAGCTGTTTTCACTCAACCAGTCCTTGTAAGGGATAGCGAGCTGAAACCACAAAAGCAGCTGCTGAGGTGCCCAAGCCCCAAGAGATCTTGGCACCCCACCACCCAGGTGACTTTAACTCTCCCTACCAGGCAGCATATTCTGTATCACCTGAACTGCAGGTGCCACTTTCACTCTTCAAAGCTGTTATAAAGAGATCTAATTCAGTCAGATATTAGCATAGCTTTGCCAGGACTTTGAGAAACCACTACCAATACCTGGGGAGTCCATAAAATCTGTTAGCTACCTCTTATTAAAAAAAAAAATCTAAGTGTCATCCTTCTTACTCTTTTTGCATAATACAGAAATCACTGCAATCAACAGATTTGCATCATCAGTCTAAAACAATGCAGAAAATAATTAAATAAAGTTCAAGTTTTAGGTACAAAGCTCTCAAAAGCAAAGAGCCACAGGTTTACATGGGAGGTGAAGAAAGACAGTAAATGCAAAATATCGCAGAAAAGGGCTGCAGTCCTTCACCATCCATCCCAAAATACTTTGGAGCATGTTGCAAGCACTCCAGAATCAAACTGATACAAATTGTTTAGATGCAATGTTTTCATCAGCCCTAAAATAAAACCATACAGAAAGTAGTATAAAATATCTATTTCCATATGTACCCATGGGTATATGCTGTCCCCTACTGCACCCGTCTAACTCTCACTTTTTATCCATACAGCACCAACATTCAACACCTCCCAAACACTTAAAAGTTCTAAATATCTGTCACTTTGTTATTCCCCATCCTTTTCAGGTTTCTTAAACTAGACTATCTTACCAACCTCCTAAAAATGTAACAATAACTATTTTTTTTTAATTAGGCATTAAATTACCTTTGTAGGTAACACCAACCCTGGGAAACCACTAATTATTTGGCAAAGCCTGTAAATTATCCAGAAATTTCTCATCTCTCTCCCACTTTTTAGAATAAAATATTTCTTGTTAAGTAACCACTAGCTCAGAATCAGGCCTGTTATATCTATTAACACACCTCTCTGCTTTCACAAAGCTGTCTGGCCTAACTGACACAGCAATGCTATCCACATAGAGCATCATACCAAGTTACTTTTTCTCATTATTGCTTCAAATGAATAGATCAATTGTTTACACTCCATTTTTCCTGTCACTCTTTGGTGCTTTTCTGCACTGTAGTCAATAGTCTAATCTACATCGACAATATTAGCACATATATAACTTTCACTTCCAGTAGTTACCTCTATCATATCTCCAAGCACTAAGGCAAACAAAGTTAAGCCTCAGATACCTATCACCTGCTCTCCATTTTCAATTCAGTATGCAAGTCTCTGAAGCTCTGACCATAAGTGTCCCTCTCATCAAGAGCATTAGTGAGTCTGCACCTCAGCCCAGGTAACTAGGGCACTCTCCTCCCTTCTCCTTGCTTTGTTAAACAAAAACCTGCAGATTTTTCAAGCAATTCAGACTTCCTAAATTTTTATGTAGTGCCCTGCTAACCCAGTTTGCTCCAGGAAATGATGTAGTTGCCATCTAAAACTAGATTAAATTAAAAACCCCCACGGAGAGAGGAATTAATGAAGATTTTTACATTAAAACTTGCATTGGTAGATACTCTTGACCATACATTTCAAGGATTTAAATAAATCATTCATCAGAGACTTGCCCTGCTCTTTTCTATTTACCAGTAGCAGGAAGGTGTGGCTTAACATTTTATTTACATCTTTTTATAGTCCCAAAGAAAATAAACCAAAAGACCACCAAAATTCAGCAAGTATCCATGCATGGCATGAACCACTGCAGACTTCAGCACAGACATGCAGTTTATTCAGTCCTCACTGGAGACAGAAGAGACAAAAATCACTTAAGGCATCTGATTCCTTTTCAAAACTTAGGAGACATCTCTCAAATCACAGGAATAAGCAAGGAAGAGCCTCAACTGCCCACAGCAACAAAGTAAGAAAAGAAAGGTTTGAAGTCGGGTTATGCGTATCTATCCTGTTCTCAGGTACGGCAACAAAATTACTCAACAGTATGAAATGAGAAGCAGGGAAGTTATTAAAAAAAAACAAAACAAAAAAACATGAGCAATAACTACGCAGCCACACCCAGAAAACTCAGGAGGCAGATGGCTCTTACATCTTTTATAACAACTTTTCCACTGCTTTGTGAATAAACTCCAAATACCCACAATGTCACCGAAGCTAAATTTCAAATCCAACCCATTTTAGATGAGCTAAGGAAAACAGCATCCCACCTCTACCTCTATTTCCTCTGCAGTAGCACAGGATATGTGGTTTCAGCAGAATGGGAGTTATTTTACAAATTGTATTGATACTGAGAGTTTATCTTTTCTGTCACATTTCCTACATTCTCATTTACACTTCATACACTTCACCTCTTTTAGTTAGCAATTTCATCCACTTACGTATTTTTTCAGTATAGAATGCTGATGCTTCCCCCTAAATATTTAAGGAAATAAATTATGTTCTTCACCTTACAAACTGCAGTTCCTGCTTACCTCTCACACGGAAACTCAGAGAGGGTCACAAATCCAGTTGAGAGTAGACTAAGTTTTGTTTTTTTCAAAAGTCACCTCTGACCAATTTAACAGCAATAGGGAATTACTGTGTTCACTACTACTGAGTGTATGGAGCTGTGATCCCAAAGCCTGCAGAGCAATGATTGCCAAGGGAAAAGTCATGTTTCCAACGTCAAGACTGCAGTAAACCTACAAATATATCTTCAATGTACATTTAAGAACAAGATACACATACACTCTGCTAAGCTCCATCATCTCCAGTGACTTTGACTTCTATCAAGACTACACAAAGCTCATAAATACTATAGCGTTGAGTGCAGTGTTTTTGTTGAACTATCACCACAGCTTTCTATGAAGAGGACACTTGATAGTGTACAGCCTTTTCAAGAAGCAAAACAAACAAAATCAAAAGTTTCTCGTCCTTTAAACAGTTATTCCTACTGCCTATGTTTGAATGACTGGTGGCGACCTTCCAAAATCCAGCCGCATGGTACACAGTGCTTTTGAATCCCCAAAGCAAATGAGCAATGTGTTGAATTACTGTCTCTTAGACCACATATTTTCACACCTTAAGACCATACTTCAAATAGAAAAAAATTATTTGCAATTGAGAGGGAATATTAAGTGAACTCCATTAACACATTAAATTGTGAGAGAAGGAAAAAGATAGCTCTTGTAGAGCTATTTGAGTCAGTGCCAAACAGGAAAGCATGAAGGTAAATATGAGCTAAGAAACTGCTGATACCACCACAATCTTCCTTTCATTTTTTTCTGTAGATATTACACCAAGTCTTTGGATACTCTCTTACTACTTCTCTGGAAAAAACTCTATCAAGCTACAACATGAGCAGAAGACAGAGTTACTTTAAAGGACCATGGCATCTAGTTTGATGCCCACATATTCAAATAGACTCCATGGCATCCCTCTTTTTCTGTGTGTTCCAGAAGCTCCATGTCCCCAGCATGAATTCAAAAGTCCCCAGAAGAAAATCTAGTTTCTAATACAACAGTATCCATTTTCTCTTGAAGAGACAATCTTCCAATTGTTTTAACAAAACACTCTTTTCTTTCTGACTCCTAATTTTACACAAACACAAATTTTAAGACACTAGATGTTTGTTTCATTCAAACCAGTAACAGGGGATGACAAGCAGAACTCCCCACTATGGCACCTGCTGAAATAAGTGCTTTGAGTGGTAAGGCACAGTGATGGGATCCAGCTTCTGGAGAAATAGCAAAAGATTCCAGTTTGAATGCTTCCTCAGCCTCAGAGTATCCATCCTTCCTTTCTTTCACACCCACAAAGTGCTTCTCGCTTTGATCACCTGGTTGGACATAACCATGCAACTCCTCCACCACGACCCATCCAGAGCAGGAGATTTGGGGCAATGTACATCAGGCACATCTACTCAGGAAACCTTTGTTGTACAAACAGCCACACACACCCCATCTTCCCTGGGAGGAAGACTCCAAAGACCTAATCCAGCCACACAAGTGCAAACTGGAACCAGTTGGGTTAGAGGGAATGTCAGTGGGTTCCAAAACAAGTCCAAAAACACCCTATGGAGTTCACAACTGCCAAAAATTGGTCTCTAGAAAATTTTTCCAGGAGGTTTGGATTAAGAGATAAAATTAGAACAGTACCATTTGGTGCAGTAGGTGGTGACCAGACACCAAAGTATTTTGGCAGATACTCCCGCAGTTCCAGAAGAATGCTGTCGCAACAGTCGGAGTCATAAACCTGAAATAAAATAGGGAGGGTTGGAGATCACCATTTCAAACATTCATTTTTGCTGGT
>VWYI01045465.1:5747-18106 GCA_013399455.1 Anthoscopus minutus
CTTAGAAGATTGCAGGCTGTGCTATCCACCCTATCTATGCCAGCAGGACCCAGAATGTCAGGTACTCTGGGACAAAGAGAGAGAGGAAAGTAGACTGCTCCACAGTGGTTCCATATCCATACTCAAACTGCATCCAGCCCTATTCAGAACAACATGAATGTCTTATATTTTTAGTCCTTACCACATTTTTATCTGACTTTTTAATTAGTACTTATGTACCTTTTCATTCTTTTGTAGGCATGCACAGATCATGGGCAGCTGCATAAGTGAAATAAAGGCAGATCATGAGGAATGTGTCACAGTGAATCACTGTTTATTCTATCTCTAAAAATGCCCAGAGCCACATAATTTGACTTCAATATTTTCTGTGCTCTTCAGTGAATATACTATCACTAGTCATCTTTTCAGTACAATGTTAGTACCAATTACTCTGATGAAAACAATACAATTATTACACCTGGATTAACTTTAACCTGTTGGTTGCTGAACTAAGCTTTCTTGCCTTCTGTACCATCCCAAAGAATTGCTGTTTAAATCAATAAGGTAAGTAACAACAAAAATATATAAAGCAAACTTACTAAAGTAACTTTAAGAAACTCATTGAAAGAAATCAAGATTTATTTTTCATAGAAATATAGAATGGTTTGATTTGAAAGGGACATTAGAGACTGTCCCCTTCCAGACTCCTTGTCATGGGCAGGGTCACCTTTCACGAGACCAGGTTGCTCAAAGCCTCATCCAGCCTGGCCTTGAGCACCTCCAAGGATGGAGAATCCACAGCTTCTCTGGGCAACTTGTTACAGTGTCTCACTACATTCATGTGAAGAACTTCTTCCTAATATCTAGTCTAAATCTACCTTCTCTCAGATTAGAGCCTTCTCCCTTGTCTTATCTCTATGTCCCCTTGCAAAAAGCCTCTCTCCAGGTCTCTTGTCAGCCCTCATTAGGTACTGGAAGGCTGCTTTCGGGTATTATCAGAACTTTCTCTTCTCCAAGCTGAATAACCCATCTCTCTCAGCCAGTCCTAATAGGAGAGGTGCTGCAGCCCTCTGCATCTTTAAGTGTAAATATTATTCCAATTAGTGAGAAGTTCTTTGGTTTAATTTTTCTTTTCTTTTTTTTTTTTTTCCAATTTTAAAGCCTTCAGGGTGTAATCATTATCAAAAATTAAACTGGAATATTCTTAGTGCTTAGGTGCTGAATGGTTCAGTTTAGCTATGATATATCTGTCAAGTGAACGTGTCTCTTATGTCTAAGCATATTAATAAACTGCTAGGAAAAGTATTTTAAAACTTAGGAAAAAGTAAAATATTTCTTTTCAGGTCATCTAGACCTTGCCTAGAGCACTGTTCTTACAATATTGAGTTGTAAAGGGATTTATTGGGGTAACTGCAATGAGCAATTTTTATGTCTCAGCCTCAGATTGAAAGAAGTTTCGCATGCAGTAGGTGTCTTCATGGCCTTCAGTGGCTCATTTCCCTTTCCCAGGCAAGATATAAAAATTCCTTAGCTTAAGACTACGTGATTCCTAGATTAGATTTGCCTAGGAACTGCTGTGTTTTTCTGCTTTTTAATCTCCACACATAAACACACAAAAAGAAAACCAATTAATTTTATTTTCTTGAAAAGTTATCTTCATACTTTTAGCTATCAAAAAAGAAGCTTAAAGCTTAGCAAGTAAAGATGGTTATTTCTAGGAAAAGATTTTCTATTAGAGAAATTTAGAAATTATTCCACCAAATTTTATATACCACCTTATATAAATAGATAGCAATTCCCATTGGAAACATACTGTAAATCACTTTTTTGAGTGTTACTGGTAATTTATCAGTAAGTCTTAAGTGAAGACTTGAGACTTTCAATTGCAGAAAAAAAAATTATTATGGATATTTTTCAGAAGCAGAACTTAAAATTCTATTTTCACAAGCTTCCATACCAGCAAAATTTCATCCTGCTCTAAAGAGGGTAATTTTCCACTATTAAGCACATAAATAATATGTTGGGAGGGAACATATTGCTGCTCCCCCAATGAGATATTGATTTAATATCACTATTCTACAGGATCACTCAGTCTAAATTAAAGCTAAGAGACTGACTAGTTTCTGAAAGCTCTTTAGGGACTCCAAGTCAATGACAGTAATGCTAGGCATTAGTATAGCACAAGCTGCTGAGATACCTTATAGATGTTAATTATGCCTCAAAATAACCCTTGTATCTATAAATAAGCTATGTAACGCATTCACTAGTTAAAAGTCAACAACATCAAGTTTTTTTCAGGTACTGTATTCCTAGAGAGAAGACTGCAAGAGGGGAAGAAAAAATGTCTTGTGAGATCCTTCTGAGTTCCCCAAATCACGCTTTCTTCAAAGATGCTGGTATTTTCTTTAGTGGTTTTCTACTTCCACATCTGTCTTTTGAAAAAATAGAAAGAAAAAAACAAGTTAAGAAAAGGTAGAGGAAATAAGGTCCTAATGGAAAGAAGAAAATAGAAAAGAAAGCAGTATTTCACATGGATATGAAAAAAATGTATGTAATCCTAGGAAACTTGCTATATTTTGAAGGGTGATGTATTTTGAAGGATGGTATGTGGGGTCCCCAGCACAAGAAGGACAATGACTTGTTGGACCAGATCTAGAAGAGGGTCACAAAAACCTTATTAGGGGGATGGACTACAACTTTTGTGAGGCAGAAAGCAGGAGAATTGGAATTGTTGATCCTGGAGAAGTCTTTGGGGGTGACCTGGTTTTGGCTTCCCAGTACTTTCAAGGAAGAGGAAGAGAGATTATTTACAAAGATATGTAGTGAGAGTACCATGGAAATGCCTCCAACCTGTAAGACTGTAGGTTAGATATTAGAAAGAAATTCTTTACTGTAAGAGTAATGAAGCACTGGAACTGGTTGCCCAGATTGTGGATTTTGCATCCCTGGAAGTGTTTTAGGCCAGATTGGATGGGGTTCTGAGTAACCAGGTCTAGTGGGAGATGTCCCTGTCCACATCATCAGGGGTGTAGGAACTAGATGATCTTTAAGGTTCCTTCTGACCTAGGCCATTCTATGATTCAATAATTCTATGATAAACAGAAATTTTAAAATCAAAAAGTGTAAGCATGTGTAAAATTTTACATGTTTTCTAGTAAACTCTATTTATTAGGTTCTAGCATTTTATGATGCTGTGGTACACACTGACATATTAAATTAGTGTTTTTCTAATAAAAATACTGTTAGCTTCTCAACAAGGGAGACCAGAAGCTGGATTGCCAGAGAGACCTGGATGCAGTGCCAGTCTTTCACCTATCTATTCTCTGGACTGTTCTGTTCTGCATGGTCTTTTTGGTTGCCAAAAAAAAGGCTAGGAATTTATTTCAAGATGCGTGCCTAATTTTATGACATTTTCCTGTGTTGCCCCATGAAAGCCTGAGGTGGAAAGCTCTTTATTTGTGAACCAGACCGGGTTATAAAACAAGTATTGCCAGTTTCTCCTCACATTAGCATTCATTTCATGATTTTTATTTTTTTCTCTGATAGAAGAACTGCCTACACCCCTCCTCACCATGGCAACTGAAGAATCTAGCAGCAGACTCAGGGTAGGAAAAACATAAGAAAAAGAAAATAACTCAAAAATATCCCCTGATACTAAAACTGGTTTTGTTTTCACAGCAACACTCTATGAAATTGCGAGAGAAAGAGAGATACCTACCTATATTTCAGATGGAATCACCCAGCATGGGAGGAGTACAACAAATAGTGTGTCTGTTTGCATGTTACACTGGAGTATGTTGAGGGTAGGTGGCACTTATTTCCAAAGCATGTTTTGACTGCTGAGGGAGGATGAGATGCTGACAATGACATGTTAGTGGATGTTTCGGTGGAAGAGAAGACACTCATGTGTATTGGATGGAAATCACAGCAATTTTGTTTGAAAAGTTTTCTTCCTGTTCCTGAGTAAGTGCAATGCACATAACTGGTGACTAATATTTATCAGCATGTCTAAACACCCATAAAGAGTGAAGCAAGGTCTTTCAGCTGTTGTCAGAATGAAAACAGACACCCATGTTTTCTAACAGCATAGTCAAATGCTACACAGGAATATCAGCCTCAGAGGTTTTAGCTACTTAAAAAAAAAAGAATATAAGTTTATGGGAGTAATTGTTAAAACAAGGCATTTCAAAAATTACTTAGGCACAAACACAAAATTTGCAATAATAAAATTATATTTAATTATATTGGTATTTTATTGGTATGTTCAGAAAAAAATGGAGGAATTTTTGTATGCTTTTGGTAGCATTCAGCTTACTGTATTTTAATTTCATAAAGTAGCTTTCTGTTGCTATTTATTTTGCTAATTATCTGAGTTATCCTCTCTCGGTGAATGTAGGTTGCAGGAGAATGAGGGACAGGGTCAACAAAATGTAGAAAGTAGATCTAATATTACAGGAAATGGAGCCAGAGTTGAAGACAATCAAACTCAAATATGACTAAAACAGAGGAATGGAAAGGTATGTATTGATAAGGAAAGACAACAGAGAAAATAATGAGGTAGCATTGTAAATTAATGGTATGAAATATTGGTTAAAAAACAAAGTAAAAAATTGGTTAAAAAAAAATTCTATTTTTTAATAGAATACTTAACTTAAAACCACTTGAGGAATGAGTGACCTAGAATGTATCTTCAGGCAATTTTAGAACAATATTCTATACCGACATGCAAATTCTGCTGTAATTAGAAGTCCTGTGAGACAAAGGTCCTCGGATGTACAATCAGCTTGGAATACCAAGATAAAAACATTGAGCTAGCTAGAGTTTGCATTTAAAGCAGTGGGAAAAATGTAGAAATGCTCCAGAAATAGTGTAAGAAAATCAGCTGAAGAAAGGCAAGTTTGCCAAGAGACATTAGAGAAATGGAAAAAGGATTCATCAAAAAAATGCAAGAATAAAGAGAGACATGCCAAAAGTTGAAGGATAAAAGTTATTTTATTTATGCAAATAAAGGGGGAATAATGTGTAAATGTATCCCTCTCTGCAATTATATTCATCTTCCTGACATTAAAGATAATCAGTGTATAGCACTAAAACTAAAGTAATCATTTGCATCTGTGTTCAAGAAGCAAGGATATGGACTTGGGTGTTGAGTCAGCTTTGATAATATTGAAATCTCTGAAATGTTCATAAAACATCCTTTCCTGATTTAGCAAGGGTTTGAAATAGATTATTTACTCTTAAGTATGTCTGACCTATCTTTTACTTAATGTTTTCAGTTTCTTTTAATGATAACTTTATCATGGGAAGATGACTGCACATTTCCTCAAATATATTTTGTAAACACTGAAGAAGCGCTTAAGTGGAAGAACTTCTCTAGTTTCCAAAGGTACTGCTGAGTAATGAGCGGTGTCACTAAGGTTTTAAGCATGCATACTTGCCCAGGGAGAACTGGGTTTTTATGTCACACTTTTCCATATCTGTTACCTAAGAAATATAGTTGTTGTAGTCAATTGCACTGTATTTGTACTGTGTCAAAAAGAAACCATTCTATTTCTTATAATTAGATCCTTGTCATCAGTGTAGCAGTAGGAACTTTGGATAAACTCTTCAGTTTGATGTCCTAGGATGAGTAATGCAAAATATGAAGATTCTATATCCTTTATTTACATTCATCTGCAAGTACTTACTACCACTTTAACTTACTATTTTAATCCACTTTTTTTTTAACTTAAATTAAATTTTCTGGATCAAGGTTGAATTTGACATTAAAAATGAGGTGAGGGAAAGCATATAGAAATATAGAGTCAAACTGCCAAAATGAGTAGAATTTTATTTGGGAAAATTTCATGGGAATTTGCCTCTAAAGAGAAAAAAAATATTTGCTGGAAATTTGCATTCCTGTTACCCTTTTTCATTATGCAAAATGACATCTCCGAATGCCTTGGGCAGATATTTCTAATAGAAACCAAAAGAAAAAGTGATAAAGAAATTTAAATCTAATAACATACTTTGGTAGAATGTTTATAAGTGATCAACAGTGTATTAAGCTGTTGAGAATACTCATCACAGTCACTCTGGCTTGTTATATTCTTTCATGCAGAACTACCTAACCCAAGGCTAGATGGCTCTGGAATTTGAAAGCAGATTTCTGAGCATTAGACAGTGAACTTATTATCATCAAGAGTATGTGAGTGTGCATATATACTAAATTAAGCAAGGCGTTATCTGCAAATTTCCTTATTTACAGACACGCCTTTCCTCTGGGTTTTAAATATTTTTTTAATGAGTGATATAAAGAGGATAATTTTAGTATAAACGAACAAAGACTGTGAGTCAATCCTTGCATGGCATTAATCAGAGAAACTACACTGAGCACCAGCTGAGAATCTACTCAGAAACATAAATGCTTTTATTCATAACAATGTAATATCCCAAAACCTTCATCCCCCTTTTGGAAAGGAAAAGGTAAATTTGAACTGCTGATTACTTATTTTTACATTTTCAGACACGCCTCATTCATAGTCATTGTCCATAAATTAAGGCATCTTTAAAAGTTCCAAATTTATTTTAAAGTTTTAGGTTTTCCTTATAGCCTGAATTTCCAATAGTGGATTTGCAGAAGGTACTTTAGTGTGGAGTTGCTATTTTAAAACATTTAATTTAAATTTTGTTTCTATAAATCAATCCTGAGCTATGTTGACTTGTTGTTTGCCAAGATAAGGACATAAAAAAACTATTTTAGGTTGAAAAGTTCAGCAATAGTACACACCAGGTCTCTGACAGTACACTAGAAATGCCAGAAAAGCATACCCTCAGCAATCCTCAGCCATTGTTGAGAAATGGATAATGCCTCACCTTTGGAACTGTTCAAAAAATTTAGTGAATATCCTGTAAAAACTTTGGCCTGGAGTACTTCAAGAAGCTAGAGATGGTACTGATATATGGGCAGGATCTGATGAGGTTATTTCCAGAAAATCTGAAAGGATATTTTGGAATTATGATTGCTAGAAAATATGCTTGCTACCTAAAAGAACTCTCAAAAAAACCAAAAGAGATTTAGTGGAAATATGAATTAACCATTTCTTTATTGCTCTCTGAACATGACTAATTTCCACTTATTCCTTTCCTTTCAACTAAATTGTTTTCTAATCACCCTGCAACTGGCAGCTCTAGCAGAATGATTTTCTTAGTTATCCTCCTATTACTTATAATAAGTGAGGAGGAGGTGGAACTCTGTATTTAGAGGAAAACACTAACAATTGAAATATTTGAAAAGGATTTGGGAGTAGGGGGACCCCTGCGTGACTGCTTGCTCTGGGTGAAATACAAAAATTGGAGACAATTAGAATTATATCTGGTGAAAGAGGAAACTCAAAAGGGAAAGTTATAACCTCTCACAGCCCCGAGAGCAGCAACATGCTTGCCTCTTGCTGCCCAGCCTCCCCCAGTGACTTCCTTCTCTCTCTCCATTTCAGCCCATCCCAGGCCAGCACTCCCTGCCCACTTATGCTCTCGGAGTGCCTGTCCCCAGCTCTGTCCCTGCCAGCCCTGACTTGCTCACTGAACTTCTCAGGCTGACCCTGGACTTCACTGACCTTCTCACTTTGTCCAAGGAATATCTTGTTACCCCAATCCTGGACCTGTGTGGGATAACAAAGCAAGCTTCCCACTGGGTCCTCCCTGACAATAACCAGAAAACATATACTGAGGAACAAAATGAAATGTTAAGAAACTAGCTCTACAGCTGGGATGCTGCAAGTAAGGCATAAGATAGGAGCCTGAAAGGGGAAAGAAAGAGAGCAGGTGAGAAAGAAATCCATCTTCAATGTTGTTTCCATAGTTTTACTGTACTGCTGCTACTGATTCAAACTTGATTTGATTCAGAGGCATTTCATCCAGAAAGAATTGTTTGTGGTTTGTAATTGTTCTTCATAGAGGAGAGTTAAATCAAATAAATATTTTACAAGCTAAAAACACTCCTTCAGATCACAGGCCTATAAACACAGATGAGAATTAACCTTGTGGAAAAGGATAGAAGTCTGCAAAAGCAGAATAAGTTTGGAGTATCTGTTTTAGTTTTTCTGACCAATGAGGAGCAAGTAGAGATTGTGTGAACAATATTTATACGCAGTTGGTTCTATGTACAGCAAAACCTGAGGAGCCTGGGGAGAATGAGGCATAACTGCCTCTGTATAAGGCATACCTGCATCAATGCAATATTTTGTTTAAATAGTTCATAATTATTTATTTCCTAAACAAAAATGTCATTATTTTTCCACTCTGGTTTGCCAGACAATGTGAAATATGAACATGGATAGGAGCAAGAGTAAGTGGCTTACCTCTGTTAGACTGTGGTGTCACAGAGCATTAAACCTATTAAGCACCCTGTGTGTCATCATCGAGTCCATCACCTCCAGCTCTGCTTGAGCTGAAGACACAGCCACTTCAGTGTGAGTGGAGCCATATATTTAGCATAATTTGGTTGTCCATGAAACAAAAGCGTGCTAATTTGTCCTCTTTTACTAAAGGAGATCTGTCACCGGATTTTCTCATTCTTTGATGGACAGGATTGTCCATCAACGAGACAGATCTTCAATCAGATCCAGCTGTCAGCTGTTTATCTTGTAGAAACTTTTGGGCAGCAAATATCACACTGAAAATAGCAGTTTTCCTCACCTGCTTTTGGAAGTACTGTGATCCAGGTATTTGGATATGTCACTCCCAATCTCCTTCTGAACTGACAAACTAAATTAATCAAAACCTCAATTACTCTCTGGTTTTCTTCGAGAAAAGCTGGGGATTTTTCAAGTTTGAGGCTTTCTCAATAACGATTGATTTTCTCTCTTAAAAAGACATAGTAAGTAAAAGAAATGATCAATAAAACCTTTTTTTGCTGGAGTTAACCCAGCTGACATCACATTTGAGCTCAAACTTGGACAGCTTCATGTTTGAAGCTCAAACTTGGACAGCAATGTTTCATAATTTCAGCAGAGATTTGGTGCAATAGGTACTGAATTTTAACAGCCTTAGGCAAAACTTCTGGTCTTATTTAAATCTCTGCATAAGGTCTGGGGCTTGTTTGGCTCTTTTTAACTCATTTGCAAATAATTTCATAAATCCTTTATATTGTGAAAGATGGAAGTGAAAAATTTGTATGCCTAGAATTTAAAAACGATTTTTTAAACATTGAACAATTTTCAGTGAGTGTGTTTTTTAACTTCCAAAAGGAGAATCAAAGGGCAAATCTCCCAGTCCTATAGACATTTCTGGGATTCACCTTGCATGAACACAGAGATCTTCAGGGGGTAATTGAATAACAAAAAGAAATGTCAGTATATACTGAATATTACAAGGAAAAGTGCATTCTCTTCAGCTGAAAAACAACATGTCCAAAGTCAACAATATTAGTTCTTTGCCATGTCATTTTGGGCTTTAAAACCTATTGCACTCTCCTTATATTTTTCATTAATTGTAAAATCTACATTTATATTTCATTATATGCAGGTAAGATATTCTCCCTATAAATAGTGGCAGATATTCATAGACATGATAATGATGAATACAAATATACACCCACATAAACTCTCTTTTGCTTTTTAAGTTTCTGTGTTTTATGTAAGGTAAGATACAGAGCAGGTTAAGTGCCACTGTGAAGTTGCCACACATACAGCACAGCCTGAGGTACCTTTTTTTGGGTTTTGTTCATTCTCTCTATAGGCCTTACATTTTCAGCAAGTGCCATATGGACAAAGCAGTTCCTGGTAAAATTTTGGACAACAATTAACATAAGCACAGCAGGAGATTCCAACTGTTGACCCCTAAAAGGTGGTTAATCAACAACATATGGGTTTATTTATCCCAGCAAGCCCTTTTAATTAACAGTTCTGGAAAGTGTACTTTTTAATGAACACTTTGTTATAATATATTGAGAAAACTCTAAATAGTGCAAATGAAACTCCAGCTTGAAAGAAAATGACATGGTTTATAAGAAAAAAAATTCTGTCACAAAATCAGTGTGTGAAAAACCTTAATGCTAACCTCAAGAAAGGCAATAGTCACAATGTTTGAGCCTGGAATCAGATCTGGATTTATAAGATCTCTAAAATGCAGAAAGATTGCATTTGGTATTAAACTCATCTTTAAAAAATAAATATACATTGTAAAGTTTATGTTTAGAGTAAAAAATGCCTGTAGGACAGGAGCCTGGTTTGAGCCCACCCTCTGAATACACCATAACGTTTACTTTCAAGCAGACAGAAGAAATTTGATGTTAAGGTAGGCTGAAAGGAAGTTAGGATAAAAAATAAACAGTGATGCCAAACTAGAGAAGAGAAACAAACACTAAAAAATGGGCACACAGCACAGAATAAGTAAACACAAGAAAAGTAACAAACATTAATAATACCTTTTACTAATGCAATGCAAATTATTGAAGGTAAGCCTGATGTAAACCAAAAAGCCTTAAGGTATATCAAAGATATTAAATGCAAATTATTTAAGGAAAAAAGAAAATTAAATTTTCAGTTGGTGTAACTTGAAACAACTACTTATAAAAAAACTGATTTACATGTGTCTTGGAATCATAATCAAGGTCTTCTTCCTACTAAAGAAATTGAGACAACAAACCAGACAGCATTTTCTTTATTTCTGATCAACTGAAAAAGAAAAATTTCTTTGACAGTATTTCATCTGCTTATATGACCTCCTGCTGAACTTCTTGTAAATTATGTCCCAATGATTAATGCACTGGGATGTCTTAAGGCATTCAAACATTTCTAATTAAGAAGCCATGAAAACTAAAACAACTACTAAGTACCTTGGAGTATACTCATTCTTCACCTCTGAGCACTGGATTCCACCCTGTTTTGAAAGTAACTGCTACACCAGGAAGACTATTTCATATACGCTTATTCATCAGCAAAACTTCATCTGTTCTAGGAGGCAGAAACATAGAAACATTTCACTCTTTTACATCATTCTGTGCTAAATTAAAGGCACTTTTCCTCTTAGAGAGTTATCTTTTTAATATTAAAAGTATTGGAGTCTCCTTAGCTGAGATCTCTGCCTAGAGTAAAATGGAAGAATGTTGATTTTAAGTATTGTGAACATCAGGCCAATTCCAGGGCAATTGTAGCTATAGCTACAACCTTCTAAAAATGTTTGCCAAAGAATCTGTTAGTCAGCTGAGATTCCACTAAGTGAGGTGTTATATTTGTCTTCAAAACAAAACAGAAAATGTTTTTGCTTAATCATTAACTTATTTTGCCACATTAGGAAATAAGAGAAAATAACCTAAATTGACAATCATTATCTATCCTGTATTATGTGCTAACAAGGAACAAGAACACAACCACAATATGAGGACTCCAATAGAAGTCAAGATGGCCATCTCCTAAGGAGCCAGCATAGGGGATTGTCTCTCTCTGTGGAATACTGTACAAAACCTGCTCAGAGCAGCAAGGTTTTAGACTGCTAACCCTTGAGACTCTGTAAGACTGTCAGAAGTAACTACACATCACAAAGCTTAGAGTAAATATTGAAAGCAGGGACAGAAAGATATCCTGATAGGCAGATATCCGTATTGTCCTCTATAGTACACATCACCATGCCATGTAGTGGAAGTTAATGGGAAGCTTCAAGGAATGACCTTCTACATCAAGAAGGATTTTCAGGATTAGCCACTACTAAATAAAGACTCTACCTTTAATTAGAAAGTGTTGTTTTCTAAGATGGATGTGTCTGATTGTTCCAATTTTACAAAAAGACCATTGTGCTATGCCCATAAAGAATATGATTAATCACTGAATACAGTTTACAACCTCTGAGTAAATGTGACTGTCTTCAACTATGCAGATAGTGCAATGAAAGTAGTCTTGAATTTATTTGAAGGGGGAAAAGAAAGAAAATAGAAGGAAAATCTAAGTGCTGCATAAATTACAGGAGCTATCAACACCCTGCACATTGAAGACTAATTCTTATAAAAAAGATAAAAAAGCCATAGATTATTCCAATATGTTACCCTAAGTGAACACTTAATTTCATAAAACTGAAGACAGTATCTTACATAAAAATACAGAAAAATGAAATCTTTTGTGACAATTAAGCTAAGTGATTCATGCAGAGCTGTTGATTTCATTCTCAAAAGAAGATCAATGATTAAAAAAATCTTCTGTCCTGGATTTTCTCTGTCATTGTTAGTGAAACTTTTTATTTTTAAAAGATCTTTTGTTCCAATAGAAGATATTTTTGGCTTTATTTTTAAAGGATAAGAGATTAATAAGGGCATACTTGTTTAGATAGAAGTACGGTCCATAATGTATGTTATAAAGATGCCGCCATTATCAGGTTTTGTTTTCTTTCTTTCTCTCTCTCTTTCTTTC
>VWYI01045467.1:8467-31073 GCA_013399455.1 Anthoscopus minutus
AACCTGTGGGGTTATATCTGCATTTTAGGTTTTTTTTTTTTTTTTTTTTTATTCCCTTAGTTTTCCAAAATTGCTCACATAAAGAGAGTTTATTTTGCCTCTATTCAGGAATGTCTTCCAGAATTAAGTAATATTTTCCCTTTAAAACAAAGAAGAGTTCAAAATTACACAGGAAAGTTCCAATAAATCATGTCAGTAAGTGGATGCTATGCTGATGTTTTTCTTGTTCTTCCAGGAGGAGCTATCATTCCTCCAAGGGCTTGATCATGCTTTACAGTATTGCCCTGAGTAGTGAGTGACAAGATATTAAAACCATTCAAAAGAAGGTACTGAAAATCTTGATGTCAGACTGGTAATGGACAAAGACCAGCCTTAAGTGGCTTATAATATATCATGTAGTGTGAAAGCACGTCCTGCGCCAACAGTCACGTTTTATTTTGCAGGTAATGGCATTGGATCAGACAGAAAACACCCCTCTGTTGGAACCACTTCTATCCCTTGCAGGACTTCCTTCAAGCAGTCATGAGGAGTGGCAAATTCCTCTGAGTGTGGGAGACAGTGCAAGGTGAAGGAGTGCCTGAATATAAGTTCTGGAGAAGGTGACAATGACAAGATTCTGCAAGACTGTAGCAATTTTTGTAGATGTCATTTGGAACCAACAGGTGCATCACTATTGCTACGGTTGTGTTTTGATCTACTTGCCTACTCATGTAAATACATTCTACAATTCTCAAGGAGCGCTGTTCCCATTTTAAATGTATATATTTATATAATGTTGACAACTTAATGCAAGTGAAATCTACAATCTCATGTATCCTGACACATCTAAGGCCTCAATCTGACTTCATTTTATTTTTAGCATCCCACAATGGTATGTCATGGATTTTCAACACCATGGGTTTAACATACAAGTGGTGTTTAGCAGCTTTGCCTCATGCCTAATCTTAGAAACAGTTTAGAGAGTTAACATTCCATCAAAAAGAAAAAAAATGCTTATGTCTGGACCCATTTGTCCTGCATCTTGCTTAGCCACCATATGACTTCAGTTTTGTGCCTTAGCTATCTTAGTTTATTCAGGATGAGACTGCATTGGGGATAAGATACTACCTCCTTTTAAGGATTTTATTTTACATTTTTCACCTATCATGATACTCTTGGACACCACATATAACTATTCTTTCTTTCTTTCTTTCTTTCTTTCTTTCTTTCTTTCTTTCTTTCTTTCTTTCTTTCTTTCTTTCTTTCTTTCTTTCTTTCTTTCTTTTTCTTTTCTTTCTTTCTTTCTTTCTTTCTTTCTTTCTTTCTCTCTTTCCCTCTTTCTTTCCCTCTTTCTTTCCCTCTCTCTTTCTTTCCCTCTTTCTTTCCCTCTTTCTTTTTCTCTTTCTTACTCTCTTTCTCTCTCTCTTTCTCTTTCTCTCTTTCTCTCTGTCTTTCTCTCCCTTTCTCTCTCTATTTTTCTCTCTCTCTTTCTCCCTTTCTTTCTCTCTCTCTCTTTCTCTCTCTCTTCCTTTTTGTTTCATTAATTTCATTTGTTTCCATGATTGCATATTTATTGTTTCATCATCTGGGTTAGATGGGTGCTATTTCCAAACCTAATAACCGTTCTGGTCTGAGCTTCAGAGGAAGAAAAAGTTATTAGCATTATAGTCCAGCCAGCTTACTGGCTGCTCTGAAACAAGGATTTAAGTGGTTTTTTTCATGTATGTATTTTATGCTTTGCAGGTTGTACAGATAACCTGCTTCCAGTACCTTCAGCAGCTAAACTTACTTAGCATGACATTCCTAGGCTACCTGAAATCTGTGTATTTCACAGATTATACTGGGCACCTGGACATTATATACCTCAGTGGTTAAGTCCCATCGAGTCACTTCCCTATTTTATGTGGTAAAATGTGTTTTATGGGAATACTTCCCTATTTTTTTTTTAAATTCAACAAAACAGCAGGTTTGCCAGAAGGTTTCTTTTAGCACGTGTAAATAACCAAAAATGGGATTTTTCTGTAGCCTTCAGCTGTTAAAGTTACTACTGTTGTGACTGCTTTAATGACAAATCTAGACAATTTACAGATACTTTAACATGTAATTGCATGAAATATATATCCTACCATTTTAGGTACACCTGTTTTCACTTGCAGGAAATACACCAATACAAGGACCTAAAGAAATAATCTACACCTTAATTTAATCAATAAAATATCCATAGGGGTAGATTAATCAACAAATAATACATTCTAACATGAACATGAATATTTCTTTTTATTAAGCAAGTAAAATTATTATGACAGAAAAAAAATCACTGACATTTTTACTATACTATTTATTTTAAAAGGGAAATAAGTTTCACTGCTACTTAGGTCATTATCATTATTTCTCTTTACAAACCTGCTTTTTGAGAAACTTAAATTCCATCATAACTGAGCACTTGAGATTAAGATGCAGAAAAAAAGAAATTATTTTGTTTTGCCACATTTAATGCTCATTTTGTGTAAGCAGCATGACTGCATTTTGAAGTTTCTACTTTAAAAATAAATCCCTAATAAATTTTGGGTTTGCTTTAGTTTTTCTGAAATTATAAACCTTTGTAATTTCTATTTTTATTGTTCCTATAAAATAAGGTGTTTTGCTTCTATAAAAAAAGAGCCACCAGCTGCCCATTTAAAAATGCTAACAAACCACACAGCTATAAGGCAGAAAAATAGGGGGGAAATTATTTCTATTTTGAGTCTGTAGGAAGCATAATTTCAATATAATTTGCCTATGCCTTAAGTATATTCCCTTTTTCCATCTGAGTAATGGTGTGGTGTGTTGGCCTTGGCTGGTCACCAGATATCTACCAAGCAGCTCAGTCTCTCACCCACATCAAAAAGGCAGAGGAGAAAATATGATGAAAATCTCATGGGTTGAGGTAAAGACAGGAAGAGATCACTGGCTAATTACCACCACAGGCAAAACAGACTCAATTTGGAGAAATTATTTCAATTTATTGACAATCAATAGCATACGGGGATAGTGAGAAGTAGGAACAAATGTAAAAACACCTTCCCCCCAATGCCCATCATCCTGGGCTCAGCTTCACTCACAACTGCTTGACCTCCTCTCTCCAAGTGGCACAGGGAAATGGAGAATGAGGATTACAGTCACTTCTTGATGTTTTCTGTCTGCTCCCACTCTTTTCTTGCTGTTGCATGGGATCCATCCCATGGGAGGGAAAGTCTTTCATGACTTTCTCCAACATAGATACTTTCCACAGGCCTGCAGTCCCTCAGGAACCAGCTGCTCCAGTGTGGGACCATGCGGTCACAAACAGTGGCAGCTAACCTGGTCCAGAGTGGGCTCCTCTCTCCATGGGCCCATAAGTCCTTCCTGGAGCCTGCTGCAGCATGAACTTCCCATGGGATCACAGCCTCCTTCAGGAATCTTCCTGCTCTGGCATGGGGGTCCTCCATGGGATGCAGGTGGATTTCTGTTTCACTCTGCACCTCCACAGGCTGCAGGGGTACAGGTGTCTCATCATGGTCTGCACCAAGGGCTGCAGGGGAATTTCAGCACCAGCACCTGAAGCACCTTCTCCCTTCCTTCACTGACCTTGGTATCTTGAGGGCTGCTTGTTTTATCTTTTCCCACTTCTCTCTCCTGGCTGGTTGCTCTGTAGCAGTTTCTACCATTTCTGAAATATGATACTCCAGAGTTGCTACCAATGGGGCTGACTGGCCCACCTTTGGCCAGAGATGGGTCCATCCTGCAGTGGTGGAAACTGTTTCTGTCTGATGGGCAGATTTTTAGTGCCTTCTAACAGAAACCACTCCTGCAGTGCCCCCACTACCAAAACCTTGCTTGGAAACCCAATACACAGAAAAGGGATGTGGTTTTGGCAGATGTTTCTCTTGTTTGCACTGTGAACAACCAAAGTTCCTTTCTGTTCTTACCCAAGCTTTTGTCATGCTTGTACTCCTGCTGAGGTATCTCAAAGAAGGAAATACAACTATAAATCTAAAAGATTCTTTAGAAGTTCCTTAAGCAGCTAGATTAGGGAAGAAATGGCAGGAATGGGGTATTGGTTTGGGGTTTGTTTTGTTTTGCTGGGGGTTTTGGGGGTGAGGTATGTTGGGTTTTTTGTGGAAAATGATTATTTTCCAATATTGTTTCCTCAGTAAACATTAATCTTGTGCTTGATCAGCACTAAGTATGTGGTCATGCTATAAGCCTGCTACCTCTCAGATGAGAAGAATTGCAGAATGTGTCCTGGTGTGGACAGAACAGCAGAAGTTCTATGAATTCCCCAGATTAAAGGTCAAGGTTCAAGTTCTGGATGAACATTCAGTACAGAACAGCTTTGGTTTTTTATTGAATGAGTCATACAAAGGTGGGAATTAAAAAATAAAGAAATTGTGAAATAACAAAGCACAGAGCTGAAACACAGGGCTGGCAATAGAAACCAGATGTCAAAGGAGAACATTGCCAAGAGTAAATAAATAAATAAATAAATAAATAACATTATATATACAATTATACTTCAAGACAAACCGTTAGGTTTACCACATTTTTAAAATTATGTTCTATTCAGCTCTTCTTCAGATTCTCACTGTAATGGATTCTTTGCACATGTAGTTAGAGAGACCCTTTTTATAATGTATATATATATAATGTATAGGGAGTAAGTGTCCAAATTAAAGAAAAAAAAAGAAAAAAGGAAAAGGTAACAGTACTATGAAAGCTATTAAAATAACTGAAATTAAAAATATATACAAATTTCATACGACAAAGCTATGACCTTATTGTCAAAAGGAAACATACATTTAGCTTTTATTGTAAGAGCAAATTAAATTAAAATGCTTTTGAGTTTCTGGAAAACTTTTAAGGCAAAAGCCATATTTGCTGAGTTTTGCTTGTTTCATGTACCTGCTGTGGCAAGTAAGAAGTTAACAGTTTCACTGACTTTCATACATTCCTAGTAGAACTTGCTGTAAATCAGTGTTTTATTTTCAGAAGCAGCAATTCTGATAGATTTTGCACAAGTCTTAGTTTGAAAGAGATAAAGTGACTATATGATGTTTTTAAAGCCAGGCCAGCCTTCACACTTGTAAAACAAATGGCAACAGCAGCAGCAGCAACAACAAAGAGAAGGAGAAGGAGGAGAAGGAGAAGAGGAGAAAAAATGAGCAGCCTAGAACAGCATAGGCATGATGAATAACAAACTCTGTGCCTTAAGTGTAAAAGAAAGGTCCCAGAGACACAGCTGTGGCTATATTTATAGCTTGTTCAGTGAGCAGACCTGAGCAGATTTCCAGGCTCATGACACTGGTGGTCATTCCTTTCTACATTCACTTTCTGTCCTCAAAGGGAAAGGCAAGGAAGCTGACAAGGTACCCAGTACAAACAGTAAGGAGACAGATGGAGCTCAAGGCTGACTTTGTTCCTTCATTTGGTATTTTTAGCTTCACCCTCCCTGCTGAGATGAGATTCTTCTGCCTGAGTAGATCTGGGTATGTCCCTCAAGTCACAGGGAAACTGACTGGCTGAAGAGCAGGACCATGGGACCTGGCTTTTCGTTGCAGGATCCTGGCAATTCAACAAGGATGAGTACCACAGATTTTTTAATGTCACAATGTCTGAGGAATTGTCCTGAAGTCTTCTTGGGCATCTGGAGGCAACGTCATTGAAAAGATACTTATGAATTTTAAATCAACCTTTTTATTGAGATATTCCATACTTACATTACTAACTCAAATACTACACAGTGCTTCTAACAGATTCTATCTGTTAGACTCTGTGTGCTTTTTTGGGGGAATTTAAAGAGTGGAAGAGCTCCTTCACTATTTCTTGAGAAAAAACCCTATTGCATAAAAATGAAAATATGTCTACAAATTCTGTTTTAAGAGACAATTTTTGAATACATTTTAAATTAATTTTTTTAAAAAGACAGAAGAAATAATTATTTCTGGTACCTTGAGTCATCTGAGCAAGCAGTTTCAAAATTAGACTGTTATCTACACTTAGGCTACATATTCTTTATCAAATTGCACTAATTTTATATGTTTTGAAAACCTAGTGCTGATGATTTTTCCAACCTAAAATTTACAATGAAGTAGTTGAAAACATTTTGGTGTTCAGTTTACAAAATCTAGTTTTAGTTGTCAGTAGTATACTTATTACTACAGGAGTGTAATTAAGGATGAAAAAATCTGAAGTTTGAATGAGTGAAACCACGTTACAAATTAAGTATATAATTAAGTACTTTGACAATAGAACAGGTAGCCCAACTTTTAGGATTTGTTTTAAAGAAAGAAAATACGAACTTTCTTTCAAAGTCTGGATTCTTTTACATATGTATACGTGTGTGTGTGTATGCGTGTCATGAATACATAAGACACCGGTACAAAGGAATCAACTTAAATGAAAATAAAAGCAGAAATTTAAATTTTTGCAAAATATTTTGATTTAGCAAACTTTTGACCAAGAAGTAATTTTGATAACTGTGAATGAATATAAGAATTATAATCTTTTGGAAAAAAGAAAATATTTCACTAATACTTCCAGATAATGAGTTCTCAGAATAAATATGATGAGTAGAATATTTCAGATCCCTCTTGATCATTTCCACAGTTTGGATCCACTGTACTTGAGAAGTTGCTACTTCATAGCAAAGGCAAGAAAACCCTTGATTGGTAACCACTGACTGATACCACCTGTACACCTTGCAATAACTCAACATTTTTGCTCACTAAGCAAACAGATGAAGCTAGGTGAGTGATTTTCAGAGAGGTAAAATTAACTCAAGAGGTTCAGAAGGCTCAGATGTGCAGTCTTTTGAGAATGAAGGGACATTCTCATATACTTATTATATTTTGCAAAATATTTCATTGAAAATCATAGCATTTCTTATAAAATAAACCTCTAAATCAACTTTTTTGTCTTTAACACCCAATGTATCAGATTCCTTCTAAGTTTTTTTTATTTTATTCTGAGAAGAGTCAGCCGAAATTCACAGCCAAGGTACATAAGTTCTTCTTTTACATACTTTGAATTATAGAGTGTTCTTTAGGAAATGCTTGCCAACATTAAAGTTTCCAAGAGCACCCATAAATTTTTCAGCTATAAAGCAAAGAACTTTTCTTCCCGATGAGTACAACTTACTATTTTAATATTATCACTTCATATCTGACCTAATTAAATTCCATCATATAATACTTAAGTTATGGCTGTATAACCCCTCCTGTAAAGTGCTAACATAAAATCTATCCTATGAGGTTGATGTTCACTATTAATGTTGGCTGGAAACTTAAACAGAATGTATTTCAAAAAATAATGCTGCAACAGAATAGAAACCTTGTTGATTCTGATGACTATTGCAACACAATGGTTTCTTACTCCTGAGAAATAAAAGAATAAGTCTCTGGCAAACCTAATCAGATTCAACACAAGAAGAGAATAAGAAAAACAGGTAGGGTAAGTAAGACTGCAGGGATTTCTTTCCTGTTACAAGTGAGGAAAAAAAAAAAGATCTTTCAACCATGTTATGGGGTTTTTTGGGGGGGGTGGGGTGTTTGTTTTCCAGGAATTCCTGTAAAAGCTTTTGTCTTCATTCAAAAAAAAAACCAAAAATAAATGACAAAACCATGGAAGATGCTGACTCTCTAAGTCTTAGTTCCATTTGGAGGTTCTGTGTAAGATTCAGAATTAACAGCTTTCTGTTAAGATGGTAGCTGGTTAGAACCAGTCCGTGTTTGAGAAGCATTATAGATACAAATGTTGAGCGGAAACTTTGTAAATCTGCAGATTTTCCTGCTGGCCTGACTATTCTGAAACTGGTGACGCCTTCAGAATACAACAGAAATCAGCCTTCTTGCCGTTTCACTGGGAACATTGGTACTTTGAAAGTCTTGCATAAATCTACAGTTCTAAGGAGTCTTAATCTGAATGTGAAAGTGTTTAGACTTCTCATTAATTATCTATAATACTTAGTATCATAGAAGAAGAAAGCTTGTTTCTGATTAATCCTGACTTCTGCAGCTGAACAGAAATTTGCAAGCAAATTAAAGTCATGTACCACAACATCAAGTCTTGCATTAAGCCTCACAAAATGCAATGAACAAATTTTTGCTTGGAATGAAGACAAAATTCAAAAGTAAGATACAAGGATTATTATTAACTTGCCCCATTATATTTTATGTATGCAAGAGAAGATCTTATGAGGTAAAATATGTGTATATTTCTAGCATTAATATTTTATTTTCTTGCATCTGCACTGATATCCCAGTTTATAAGTTATCATTTTAATATTTTTTAAAAATTGTATTTACATGTTCAAAAAAAAGTACCTGAAATAGAAATACAAAACTAACATATGCTATTTCTCTGTGTAGTCAATAATAACGTTTAAGCTCTTAAATGCCCTGTGGACTAGTATCACTATATAAGAAAGCATGAAAGTGTCATTTTCTGGCACAAACATTTAATGCTGTAGATTTGAGGAAAATGTGTTTTTCTGTAAACACAGATGAAGCAAAGTAAATACCCTGAAAATCACTTCAGTGCAACATGAACTACAAGTAAAACTGCTCCAAATATGGAAATAACAATTGAAAATTCTGCTTCAAGTAGTAGGATCATTGTTGGGTGCTGTTTACCTCTGCACAAAACTTGAGATTCACTTCCCTGTCTTCTTTATTTACCGTACACACGCACAAACAAGCTTACTTCTAGTTTCTTAAGGTTTTCTAGGACAGAGTATATAAAATGGACAGTTATGTAGTAACACCACAAATTCTTTCCCAGCCTCTCACAAATTATGAGTTAGGAATCTTCTGTTTTGACCCTGAGATTGGCTCAGCTGGCCAGGGCATGATGCTTATAACACCAAGATTGTGTGTTCAATCCCTGTATGGGCCATTTACCTCAGACCTGGACTTGATAGGTCCCTTCCAACTCACAATATCCTCTGATATGCAAAATAATCAGTGAATTATTTTTAGGATCTTTCCTGTTACTTTTAATTTAATATACATTTTAACCATGAAGTTTTCTCTAGCAGTAACTTCAACAACTATGAGGACTTATTCTACTGATCTTGAAACTGCCTTGTTTTTGAATTTATTTCTTTTCTTGCTTTTGAATGGACAACATGCATGTGCCATTGTACCTTCAACACACATCAATGACAGCAAAGAATCCCATTATTTATTCCCTCAGTTGTGTCATTTGCTGGTCCCAATTTACAGCCTTATATTTTTCTGCAATGATGACCATAGGCAAGTGAAACTGTGAAACCAAGATAAAGATCCTGATGTGATTAGCCCACTCAAACTTCAGTCTGAAAGAAGTACAATCAATCTCTACAATTGTACTAGAGATTCTAATGCCAAAGATAAATTTGCTACATCAAAAATGAATATGAACTATGAACATGAATAGCCGAAAATAAATAAAAAGTTTTCATACCACAACAGCTCTTTGAACAACAAGCGCAGACGCAAATAACAAATAAACAAACAAAAAACCCTAACACCTTTAAAAAAAATCAGTGTGATTGTGAAAGGTAAAAGATGATGTAGTTCTTAAGGAGTGGAGGAGTAAAAATATTCTAGCTCTACATCACAGTCTTGTAAATGTTCAAAGCTGGGAACTATTTTGCTATGTTAATTTAATATAATCTGTATTATTATTATTATTATTAATGCGGCTACAAATAATTTACTGTTAGTCTGTGTTTTTAGCACTAAAAATTCATGATCCCAGAGGCTACTAGAAGATAAAGATACATTTAAAAAGATCTTAAAATTAGAATGTTTGATGTTAGAATTGCCTGTACAAGAATTGCTTTGCAAGTAAATTGCAAACCTTTCAGACATGTTAATTTGGCATTTCTTATGAGCATTAAACTCAACTAAAAAGAAACATAATCAGTAAATATAACAAAGTGATAAAAGGCGTTCTTTATATTCATGTAAGACATACAAAGTATCAAAGAAGTACTTAATGCCTATATTTTGTTTGCTCCAATATCCTCATATTTAGTCCAAATATACTCTTTAATGGTTTTTGTGGAAGGAAAATCAGCTCTGGTTTATAGCCTTTGCTGCCAATTTTGAGCCTGAAGGAAATTTTTACAGCTGAGTTATAAACTCCTAAATATCAGCATTTATAATGGCAAGGCTGACAGACCTTTAATTTCAACACTACGCAGTGACAGTATAATAATTTGAAAAAGATAATAATTTCACTGAGGTCAAAATCAAGTTTAAAAAATGTGCCTGGATCTTGCTAGCCCACAAGTGCACATATATATCCTTAATTGCAACCTCACCTAATTTAGGTCTGCCTAAAAAAATATGATACTTTGATTTTTTAACTATATCATTATACCCAAATATTTCCATGTCCTGACATTTTCTGGCCAGACTATAGTCAAAATCCTGAATGTGTTTTTTATGTAATCTTGACTGCTTGGTTTTGGATCTCCTGCTATTTATTCTTCTGCTTCCTTTCTGTATAAATAAAGCATATGGTAATTTATTGAGTAATTAAGAGTTATAAAACATGTAAGTCACACACGCATTTAGTCATAAAAACACCCTCTTCTTTACTACATCATGTGGCATAATCTTATTGATGTTACTGCCATTTTTCCTTCTACAGCTCCCACACAACTTTCTAGTTTCCCCCTCATTTCATCACCTCAGGGTAGTGAGCCTACAAGCATCCTAGGTGAGGCAATGCCCTGTCTGGCTTTGGAGAACTGTAATGATGTTCTGAATGCTGGCAGAAATATCAAACATAGATCTTACTAAGAACCTCTAGTCCCCTCAGACAGAGACACGTTCCCCCATTAAAGATTCTAAGAAGCTTTCCAAGCTGTCCCTAAACATACGAAACATTCTTCTCTGCCAATAAAATAAAATCTGACACTTCTGTGAGTGGGTCTGTACATTTTTCTAGGGAATGGATGACCTTTTTGAGGGATTCCAGTTTACTCATTAGGAGTGACATCTCTGATTATGGACCGCCTTGATGTTACTCGTCTCAGCTACCAAAAGATAAAATGCAGAAAAATCTTCTTATTATAAATAACCCAAACACACAAAGAAACTCCATGTATTTATAAAAGGCATATGTGGGTTAATGAAACAATGCTTCTTCTAGTCTACTTATACAAAGATTTTATCTAAAAGATACAGTCTCCTTGTGTGCATTCTGTTGCCTTGCTGTACACTGTTGCGGTGCATTTGTGCTCCAGTGTTGTAAATATCATGTTGGTTCGCTCTGTCACCCCCCAGTTCAGCTGGTTTGCCCCAGGGCGCGCCTCCTCTCAATCCTTGTTGCAACCCCACCTCTTCTCCCAGAATGTTCCCTCCCCCTGCAGTGTCAATCCTGTATTATGCCTTTCGCCTTGAGTATCAATCCACCTTGATCCCTGCCCCTTGTTCCACTGAGTTCCCTGACAATCCTCCCTGGTATCCCCACCCGGCTTGAACTTCCCCCATGGAAACTCCCTAATTTACGACACCCCAGTGGATCATCTCCCCGCCTGTCAACCTGTGTCCCCACCCTGTGTTTCTGCATTTGCTGGAGCATTGTAAATCCACCTTCTAGGCCCCCTCTGGTTCTCTCTGATTGGCTGTAAAATTGTAACCGCCCCCTGACCCTTCCCAATATAAGAGCCCCTGCAAAGCCTTGCTCCTGGCTTTTTGCTCTTGGATCTTTGCTCCTGGCTCTTTGCTCCTGACCTTTTCAGTTAATAAACCAGTTCCTGGAACCCATACAAAAAGCCTCCTCCTCAGTCCTTGCCTCCACACTCAGCACTGACAGCAAGATCTTGCCGCAGAGCATTGCCTCTAGGTCGCCCCTCTGCCCCTGCTTCAGAGGGGTGTCCCACTCCTGGCGTGGTACCGTGGGATAGAGCTGGCTCTGGCACCGTGTCAGTACGCAGATTCATGGACTTTGTAGGTCAAGGACTCTTCCTCTAGCAAGACTGAGAGGTCCAAGGAACTTGAACAATGGGAACTCTTGTTAACATATTTTTTTCCCTTTTCCTTTCTTTTGGATTTTGATTTTTCATGTCATAGTTTAGGGATACTTTGCTGTTGTTGTGTTGGGGGTTGTGTAGAGTTATTTTTTTAGAAGGGCTTTTCTTTTTCTATTTTCTTTTTCCCCGTGGAAACTTCCTTTCTAAATCAAATATTTCTTCAAAGGAAAACATATTGTATAGTCATGCTAGGTGTGGAAACTTAGCACACCTTTCTTAAAAAGTTTTTTAACATTCAAAGAGATCAAAAGGCTTTAAAAAGCAGGACTACCTGTTTTTATAACATTATTAAATAATGTTTTGATACTTGTCTGATTTGAAAAAACTAAAGTGTAAAGCGACTTCTTGGACAACTGTATAAACACAGGTGTATTTATTAGTATTTTTTAATATATTGAGAAGAATGCCTTTTGCTACTTTTTTGGTGAGGGTTTTGGGGTATTTTTGGGTGAGGGGCTGTAATATATATGAAAAGGACATTCAACTTCTTCCTGAACCATCTTTAGATGGTTTAGGCCAGATCTAGATTTCCATCACGGCAGAAGGAACTAGAAATAATATACTAGAATTTGCCTATGTTGTCTTAGACAAGTTGTAAGACAATGAGATGACAAAATAAGAACCTGGACTAGAAAATAACTTGAGAATAAGTCTGCATATCTCCCCAAATATATTCACTGCTGTGGCTGGTAAATGAAAAGTTAGATTCTTTTGCTTTGGGTCAGCTAGCTCCAATGTCTATATGATTTAAGTGCATGTCTAAGGTTTTCAAAGGTACAAACCTAAACAGTTGAAATTGATGGACTCCTGTAAATTTTTGACACTGTGAAATTTCATTCTTGAGGAAATTTTTTTCTGGTTGGTTGTATTTATAACTTCTACTCATCCAATCATGTGCTGTTGAGAATTGCAAAAAACTTCAATAAACCACAACTCTCCAGGCTTGTCTTACGGTTTTTTTTGTTATTCGAGGTAGCTTTGGAAAATCTGCTGTATAAATAAAAATTTAAATATCGAAGAAGATTACTATGAAATAGCAATTATCAGTTATCCACTGAAAAATTGCATTCTCAAACAAAAGTATCTTGTGAAAAATCAGTTAAGGAAATCAGATACATATGTCTTCGGCTTATATTCAGGGACAGGTAAAAATACAGAGTCAAGCTATTTCAACTTTCACCACTATTATTTTTATAACAGGACTATTCTAACAATTTAAAAAACCCAAACAAACAAAAAAACCTTCCTTTTAGGAAGCTTCTATGACAGTACAAACTTGTTTGAAGTGTATGCACTCTTCACCCACAGAACAGATATGCCTGCTCAGACAATACATATTTTTAAGATAAAAGAATTATCAATAGATAGTAGAATGTGGGTAGTTAATGAATCAGTTATTCTTACTTGTAAATGATAAAGCAAATTTGCTTTTCTTTTATGTTTTTGGGTACTATGTTCTCATTTAGAAAATGTCTGTTCTGCGGTTTGTTCCTGTCTTTCCTTCCATCCTTTGCCCATATTTCATTGCATTTGAACAAAAAAACCTACAACCAATTAACAAAACAACTCCCAGACAGATCAAAAATATCTATGTGTTCTTATTTGGAGTATTTTTTTTCATTAATTTAATATTGATTTCTAACCAAGAGTTTATCTGTCTAGAAGAATGGAACATGTAGGCTGAATTTTTCTTTTTCAAAGTCAACTTTTTTCATTACAGACCTATTGAAGGAAGAAAAATTAAAATAAACTAAACACACATCTTGCAATTGCTTACACTTATTCATACCTTTAACTGATTCCAGTGGGGTTATTCTATCTCAGAAAAATCTTGCATGAGAATACATGTACTGAAGATAATATTGGCAAGTGTAAACATGAGGAAACAGAGGTCACTTTGCTAATCAAAAAGCATCATTCCTGTGTCCCTAGTAGATACTTGGCACTTTCTACTGCTGTCAATCTATTACCTTTCAAGTGTATTAAACACACATTTAAGAAAGGAAAAAATAATCATAAAATTTTTACTGAAAATGGAAACTGCATTAAGCAAAAGCCTCCATGACCTTTTTAATTATTTTCCAGAGTACAAGCTTTCTTCTCAGTAAGAGACATAAATATTGACTTTAAATATGCTTCAAATGTCCTGACTGTTGGCTTGCACTGTCTCTGTGCAAGTTTTTCATACCTAAATAACCTTTTAAACCACCCATAGCATCTCAACTTTGAGCATATAATTCTTAATTTCAATCTAAAATTTTATTATTTTCATGATATTTGATACAGTTCTTTTGTGGCACATAATGCTACATTGGAATCAGTTAATACAACCTAAAGTGAAATGGAATATTGGTGAATTAATAATCTACTAATGAATAGAAGATGACAGTGTGGCTTGGAAGGATATAGATGTCTCTAACATATTCAAGTTCAGACAATCTTTATGTACTTAAAGCATAATAGTTTCTATAGTCAATGTCATGTCAAAGATGACAGCTTTGGGCTCCACTTACTTTGAATATGAAGTGTAAACAATGAAGCAGCCTTTGACAGCTTACTTGGTTAGAAAGACCATTTATGTTTCCAAAGCTATAACTAGATTCCTCATGTTCTCTAGCAGTGTTTAGGGTTGTATACCATTACATTTTAAAAAGAAAAGTGAAGACTAGAAATGAAGATATAAAGGAAAATCCAGAGTAAAATATCTAGTTATGAGATATATTTTTTACTCTTCAGTGTTTGTAAAATTTGTATTTGTAAACTGATAAAGACAAGTTCGGTCTGTTTACTCAATTGCACTTTGGACTCTTAATTTAAAGTAATGATCTATAGCATCTTTGCTGACCTCCTTAGATGCACAAAAATTAACAGGCAACTCTCTCCAAAATAATTCCTGGCCTAATCTCTTTCCCAGTCTGTATACTGATGCTGTCTGACAAATTGCTAGCTGGCCTAAGACAAAAATGCCAGCAAGCTTGATGGACAATTTTAATTCTTGCTTCTTCTTAGTTTATGGTGTAGACATAGCTTAAGAAAGCTGTGGTAGTGTTTTTTCTGTATAAAGTGACTTCAGACACTTCAGGAAAATAGATCTTTCATGTAATATTTTCCAAGTATCTTCTAACAAAATAAGTCTGTGACATTTCAGGAAAACACTTCAGTTATATTTATTTAGTACATTAAATACATAAGAGCTTCTGATTTACTGTTGTTATATTGTAAATTGAGTGTTGCTTTCATGGAAGAGGCAATAAGCAAAAACACCTCAAACCAGCTAGAAAATAGAATCTAGTGAAAACTTCTCTTCCTCTTTTTAATTCTTGGATAACAGACTAAGGGTGAGCTGAACAACTAATCATAAAGAGTGTTCTGGGAATACTTCCAGAAACTTCCTGGCTGTGACCTGCCTCCTATTCCAACTACATGAAAATCTGCCGGGGGCCACCTGAGCTATGGCTGTGGCACGCACCCAAGAGCTTTGAGATGTGCCTCAGGCAGCACCTGCTCCTGAGGGACTTCAAGGTCTCCCGACCCAAGCAGAAGTATGGGAGTATTCATCACTTCTCTGCAGCCCAAATATATATATAAGAAGTCTCACTCTAAGAAAAGCAAACTGAACATTTTTTGTATTTGTTTTTCTCTTTTCTGGTCAAAAGGTGAGAATGACAGTTAAGTTCTATTCTGCGTCAAAATAAAATACATTGCAACTAGAAATGGAGTGTATTTCTTTAAATTTCTTACAAAATACACTTATCTTTTTTGGGCCATGTTTAAAAAAGATAAATAATGAGAAAGAATTCACTATTGTTCTGTATCACTATAGATCCATCTCTAAATATCACTGCTAAACTTGTACTTACATGAAGGTTTTAAAGTTAGAATTTTCTGCAGAAGTCACTGATGAATTATTTTTGCTGTCAGCTACAGGTGCATGTTCACTTGTATTCACATGAATGCTGCTAGAGATTTACTAACTGGTGATAGCAGAACATCTCCAGTGCCAAAAAAGGAAAGAATTTTCTCTGCCAAAATAAATCAGAAAGGGTCCTGTCTTCCACTTGTGTAAGTTGTAGTAACTCAGTAAAAGTCAATGGATCTTCAGCATATTTTACAAGTATGGGATTTCATCCAGTTTGTTTCTTTATTTCCTTGAAAAAAGGAATCCTTCAAACCTTCAACCTTCCTCTTCTCAGGAAAGAGAAATTTGCAAATAATTGATTAAAAAAATCTCAATAAAAGCAACTTAGCATATCCTTTAGTACAAGACACTTTTACAGCATGTTTGATAGCTAATTGAATATAAAATTTATGTATTAAAAGTGCTTTAAAACAGGCATGTATCTTCCCTTCTGAATTGTAATCAGAGTGAAGTGTGTATTCTAACCAAAGGTATGATTACTGTTTTTTAATAACTAAAACAAATTTCATACATTATGATTTAGAGACCTAGGAGGTATTTTGTTGAGGTTTTGTTCCAAATAATAGACATGCTCTTTTTCCTTTCTTTTTTTTAAAAGTTGTGTAATGTCATATCTGAAAGCAATTAGTCAATGAAATATTTGCTGTGAAATTGAAGTAAATTTTGAGCTCAAAGGAATGCTTCCAACATTGGCATTTAGAATAAGATCTTATTTAATCTCAGTGTGGTAGCAAGATCCCTTAGTTACGATTATTTTTATGCATTTATTACTTGTTGTTCATTTACATTTGTAGCTGATCAAAAACTTGATTCATCATTGCACACTAAATGACAGTCAAACACAGGCATTACTTGGGTCAATATGTAATTGATTGAGAATTAATGTAAAAGAAAACAGACTCTTTCATATATGTCTGGGTCAATATTGCATGGGTTCATATTTTGACTGTCTATTGTGAGAGATCATAAACTCTCATGAGATTTGAGAAGCTCAGCGAGATTTGAGAAGCACATATGCCCTTTCCTCACATATATTGTACACTGTTTTATTTCACATAATTAATATAATATTTATACCAAATTTAGTGCCATATCTTTGTAAAAAATCAAGTTTTAAGCTGATTTTATCAAGATTATGATAAAGCAGTTTAAAAAGAGGAAAATATTAACTTGTCTAATATGTAGTGGAAATTTATACAGCCACAAGCTGTCTGTAATAAATGTTAATTGATTACAATTTATATTTTTGGTCTTCTTCCCAGAGACTCCAAGCTATTAATCTGTCTTGAACACAGCCAGAATACTGTAACAATTTTTAGTCACTAAAAGCCTTAAGGGGAATTCAAATCTGTTGGAACAAATGTAATAGCTTTATCCACCTTGAAGTAGGGAGTAAGGCAGAGAGGGAAAGGAAAAAAAACCCCAAAAAACAAAAGAAAACATTAAAAAATATTGTTTATACCTAATAAATTTTAATAAAAGCCTGATGAGAATGTATGTTGTGTACTGTACTGCTAATGAAGAGCTGGATGCAACATTTCAGTAAAGGGGTGCATACCAAACAAATGGCTACCTCTGGTAGTTATTGAACATTTTACTATAAGTAGTGCTCATATACAGTATTGTAGATTATTTTAAACTCTATTGAGTCATTGTCAAGTTTCCAAATGTTCTCCTTGGTTTGCAGTCCTTGGTATCTCTTGTAGGCTGGAGATAGCTGAAATCATGATGCTTAGTTCTGATCTCATACATTTTCTTTTTCATACACGGTAGAAGATCATTGGTGATCACGAAATTATCTCTGAGCAGTGTATGTATCTCAGAGTTCTTCCTTCTCAGAGATAATTGTCTTTCTGTCGCTGGAGAGCACAAAGGAGACACAGCACTCAGGCTCTCGTCAAGACACGAAAAGAGAATCTTTTTTCTGACCTCGCTAATTATATACATTCTGAACAATGACCAGGGATTGGAGAATGAGGTGACTTCCTCTCCAGTTCCACTGGTCAAGGGGACAGTCCATCAAGTGACATCCTCAGAGAGGAATGTGGAAAACAACCTTTGTTTAGGTTACAGTTCATGGGAACATGCACTACAAATATGAAAACATGAGAGAACTTAAAGAAGAACAGGGACTCCAAAGAACATCAGAGAAAATCAGAAGGCTTGTCATTTTCAGGGTGACATCTTTCCTATTTAATGGCTTTTAACTGAAGTTATATATGCTACAGCATCTTTGTCTAAATGAACTTTTTATGTCTCAAGGTTATCAAAGTTTAAAAATGCAAACAAATATTAACAGTAATATGTATATTATTCTATTAGTATATATTATTATACACTATACCAGTCATCCGAATTTATCAAAAGGTTTGGGTTGGGTTTTTGTAGTTGTTTGTTTGTTTATTGGTTAGTTGGTTGGCTTATTTTTTTTCATTATTATTTTTATAAAGGTTTCCACTCTGAAACAACATGATCAATTGCATGTAAATGTGACCGGTCTACTGCATAGTGAAATTAAGTGTTACCTTTACCTCTTTCCATTTTGTATATGTGGATTTATTGCCAGTGGCCATCATTTTATCTACCTCACACAATTTTTTTAAAAATATAAATGAAAAGTATAGTATCTCACTGAACATTTAACAGCCTGGCCTCTTCTCCTTTGCTCACAGACTTTCAGACGGTGAGTTCAGACCTGCATTTGATATCTACACTCAGCAAAAATCTGAAATTATCTGCACAAAGAAGGAGGATGGGTTATTCTTTCTAATAAACCTGTGAAAATGGTACAGAAGAAAGAGCATAGGTCTAAGAAAGTATTCAGGGATGAGGTGCAGTTTCCCAGAGGAAATGGTGATGTGCAGCAGCAGTCCCCGGGTGCTTGCTCTGAGGTGTTGAGAGGCACTGGCTCCAGCCACAGCAGTCGGGCAACTAAATACTTCCTGTCAAGCATGAGGTGAGCAAGACATCCCCAGAGGGGAAACTGAAGGGAAAAAAATAAGCTTGTTGGTTTTGTTGGCAGGAGACAGCTGAAAAAGTAGTCTTATGTTCCTCAGTCTGACCACTTTAGCTGGAAAGTAGTGGGAGGTCAATTCCCTTCCAATTCTGAATATTTTCTCATTCATCTCTTCTAAGTCATGAAAGAATTAGTTAAATTGCTCTGTATGTGCTTTTTTGGGGTGTAGTGATCAGGGTGAAAGGTAAATTAGGGGGCTGTTGTTGGTGTCCTACTCAGTAGAGAGAAATCAGAGAATAATTTGAAGAAGAGACAGAGACAGAAAGGTATGCAAGCAAACATAATAACAACAACACAATATTATGCAAGCAAACGTAATAACAAACTAAGATAATGAGAGCATTTTCTTTGGAGAGGAAGCAATTTGCATTTGCTGCAGTTCAAGGTCTGACCCATCACAACTGTTCCCAGGATAGCAGAGGTGATCACCAGCAGCATACACAGCCAGTAACTGCCTGAGCTTGCTTGAAAGTTTCAGGGGACCCAGGAAATGCATCCAGCTCTTCTGCAGTCTACCATAAGAGTGTAAATGAATCATTTCTTATTAGAAAGTCTAAATGGAGTTATTGAGATTTTATCTCAATATAGGCTTCACACAGTACATTGTTTCCATTAAACAGATAGATTAAAAGGGTTGATGCTGATAGGGAAATTTTGAAAATAAACAGTAAAATGAAAATGAAAACAAATCAAACATATGGACATATAAGCCTTTGACTTATATAGACAAGTTTGAAATTATTATAGTGCAGACAGGAATTGTTTTAGCTGTTTAACTTGATAAATAAATTTTAGGTACTGTCTCATACACCCCAGACCTGTTGTTTCTGATGTGAAATGGTGAATTCTGATGTGAATGGACCATCTCTGCCTCTAACATGTATTGTCCTATTATTAGAGATCACATATACCTATGTTTTTCCAAAGAAAATGCTAAATTGCGACAGTTCTTATCAACTTTCTTATGATTCCAGTGTATTGATTAATTATAAAGGCTCGTGTTGGACATAGTTATGCATATTCATGACAATGATAATGTTTTAAAAGAATCTGGAAAAACACGTCACAGTGAGGTTGCCCACAGAATCATTAAACATGAATCATCCTTGGGTACCTATTCAAATTTAATTAGTGGAATGTAATTAGCATCTAATTATAATATCCCATATGAAAAATCTTGGCTGCCTTTTGCCATACTCTAGCCAAAATGTGAAGGCACTGAGAGTCGGTAAGACACTCTCCTTTTGGCCAAAGAGAGAATTCAGAAATATGCTTGCTTGCTTTCTTGGATTTAGCACTTCCTGTTTTCATGTTATTATCTGAGGACTCATTGGGTGGTATCAAGAATCCAAAGTGGTTAAATAAATAACTACTAGAATAATATAGTAAGTACAATCCTAGCAAGGAGAGTGACATAAAGTCAGGACCACCCTGTAAGTGTCACTGTGGAGACAAACCCCCAGTGGGGCATGACTGCTTGGCTACGGGAAGCCCTTTCTGTAACAGAAATAGCTTAATGACCTGTGTAAATTATAACAACAAAATCAATCCAGTTAGTGCCAAAGCATTTACAATGTGAATATGATTTTTCAATGGATTCAGGCAATTTTATCTAATAAACTGACAGTGCTGTTGATTTCTCCCCTCGCTCAGACAAGGTGAAAGAATAAGAAATCACTTTGAAGGTAAATTAAAAGAAATGGAAAAAGTGAGAAATTAAGCAGAGACATGGTGGATAACAGAGAAAAAGGAATTACATTAAAAAGTTACTTGGTTACTTGTTTTATTGTTTCCATTAAACTGGAGTCTTAAAGAGCATAGTTTAATAAATGCTCCCTGCATGATATACAAGAAAACAAAGAACAACATCCTACTAAAATGAGTCATTAAATTCTAAAATAAAGAAGAATGGTTTAGCAGGTTTGGGTGACAAGGTTTTGGCAGCAGAACTACAGGGATGGCTTCTGCAAGAAGCTGCTAGAAACTTCCTTCATATCCAGGAAAGGCAATGCCACCCAGCTCCCAGCTGCGTCTGCAACAAGCCAGGCAGCTAAGCTCAGCAGCAATGGTGATAGTGCCTCTGGGACAGCAGATATACAAAGGGAGAAAACTTTTGGTGCAAAAGCAAGTACAGTCAGAGAAGAGATGAGTGAAAATGTGTGAGAGAAGCAGCATTGCAGACACCAAGGTCAGTGTAGAAGGACAGGCAGGAGGTGCTCCCAGTACTGGAGCTGAGATTCTCCTGCAGCCCATGGTGCAGACCATGGTGAGACAGGACGTGCCCTTGGAGATCCCCAGGAGAACCAATAGCCACTTGCAGCCTCTGAAGGAGCCCACACTGGTGCAGGTGAATGCCTGAAGGAGGCTGTGACCCTGTAGGAAGCCCATGCTAGGTAAGGTCCTTGAAGGACAAGTGGACCTACTCCCGTCCTTGAAGGACAAGTGGACCTACTCCCAAGGAGCTTTTGCTGGCAGGACTTGTGGTTGTGTGGGGAGCCCACACTGGAGCAGTCTGATGTACTGCTTCCCATGGAAGGGACACACACTAGGACAGTTCATGAAGAGCTGCAGCCAGGGGAAGTCTTGAGGTTTCCTGTGGTCAAGATGACCCCGAGATGTGTAAAAAGTCTCTGCTCTCCAACTCGACTGTCCAAGAATGAGTCTGAAGTCTTTGGCTTTCAGTNGAATTCTAACTCTACACTTTTGTGACTTTTACTTCTTCATACAGTGATGGTAATTTGTTCCATGGCTCAAGCTCAAAGTCACAGGGATCCCTGATTGCATGCCAGGGTCTCTGACACCCCTGCCAAGGCTTTAAACACCCCTGGCCTGGGCTCAGATCACCCAGGACTGTCAGACAGACGTCCTGGGTTCCCACAGGGAAGGACTCACATTGGAGAAGTCTGTAGAGGACTGTCTCCTGTGGGAGAGACCCCCACCAGGGCATGGAAAGGTGTAAGGGGTCCTCCTCCTGAGGAGGAAGGAGGCACAGAGACAACATGTGCCCCCCTCTCTTTTTGTGATGAAGGGAGGATGTTGAGAATTAGGAATAAAGCAAAGCTGAGAAAAAAGAAAGGTTAGGCAGAAGGTGTTTTCAAGACTTGAGTTTACTTCTCGTTATCTTAATCTAATTTGAATGATTATAAATTAAATAATTTATTCAATTTCAGTCTGTTTTGTCTCTGACAGTAACTGGTTAGTGATATCTCCCTGTCCTTATGCCAGCTCACAAGTCTTTTGTGATATTTTCTGTCCCATGCCCAGTTGAGGTCGGGAGTGATAGTGGCTTCAGTGGGCATCTGGTGTTCAGCCATGTAAACCTACTATAATCACCATTCCATTCACATGAAAATGAAAATATTTCCCTACAAACATTCAATTAACTGTATGAATGCTTAATTCCCAATTCCTGGAATCTGGTTTAGGGTTTTGATGTTGAGTTCTCATTGCTGATGGATTGAGGACTGCATCTGCTTATTTGTTTGTGGAGGGTACCTGCTTTTGTTTGTTACAAGTAGAATCACTGAAAAAATGTGAGATCACAATAAAAACATTTAGGCTAAATCAAACAGTTACAATGAAGTCAATATCATGCATACTTTATATTTTATATAGTTATACATTTTAAATTATGTAATTTGGGAAAATG
>VWYI01045468.1:0-172578 GCA_013399455.1 Anthoscopus minutus
TTATTATTATTATTGCCCATAAGGACATCTTCCCTGTGTGAAATTCGTGCACCAGAGTCAAGGGCAGGAATATCCCACCGAGGCAGCCCTGCCCAAGTTCCCCCCCTGCCCAGGGAGCAGCTGACGTTGGGAAAGCAGAGAAGGGAGCATTAGAGTGGGGTTTGGGATTGACACTGACCTAGGGCTGCCATCCCACATTGTCCTGCCATCTGCACAGACCTGAACTTTGCCTCCAAAATTTGGCTTCTCAATTAACATGTCCAGCTGGGGGGAGAATTCCGTCATTTGCCTAATATCATTATTGCCACTGCTCTGACATATTAATATTAAAAATATATGTGAACAGATCAAGGATTTGCCTAAGCACTTCTCTTTTTATTTCACATAATAGGCAGGGGGTGAAAGAAGACACAATATAATTTGAAAAGCATAACCCTGATTAGGCAGTGATTGGTACACAGCTAGAGCTTACATTTAAAAACATTTTCATTATTAGCAGTGCCTGTCAAATACAATGTTTTTTATTTTTTCTAGCTGTTGTGCAAGTAGATGCAAGGTCATATGATCTTTCGAGGTTTCAGTAAACAGAAAATTATTTATATCCTACCCAGGTTTTTGCAGAATAGACATCTTAAGATGGTATTTTTGCCAATGGATATTCTTTTTTAATTGATGATTTTGAGAAAGCAAGACTAGGACTTCATTCCTGTTGTGGTACGGTGGAATCAGTGACTTCTCTGGAGTAGGCCTTGAACGCTCCAAGCTTGGTTTTACAGAATTTGCAGATCTTTTCGCCCTCCCAACAGTAGCAACCTAATAAGATAATGAATGAGACCTTAGATGTTGGGATCTGGGGAGATTGGAGATAGAGTATAATTGTAAAGCTTGGCACAAGACAGCTCCTTTTAAGCTCAAAGACGTTTTAAATGGATAAGTAACAATAATATGTTTATATCCAGTCCCCTCTGGAGAAAATAGCACATTTTCCATACTCTCAGCAGCATTGTACTGTGTACAACTTAATGCTGCCTTCAAAATATACTTCTAAAATGAAGAAGTCACCTTGAAAATATTCATATTCTGCCTGTCTCTGAGTCCTGAGTTGTTTTCAATCTCAAGCCTACTCATGTGTGTGTACTGCTTACTTTTTATGCCTCAGAGTAATCACATTGAGCTCTTAACAACTCGTGAGTAAATCTAAATCTGCCAATAGCTGGACATGTATCAGTAAAATCAACAAGTTCCTTTGAAAATTGCTGCTGTAACGTGTTTGGAAAAGGTGGGAGGTTTTACAAACTTCTCAGTTGCAGGAAAACCTCTTTTCCCTACAATGTGGAGTTTTTCACAGGTGTTTCCTCATGGCTTTTGAAGTTAAGGGTAATTCACTTCTCTGTTACAAGGAGTCTTTTTGGAGTGAGATGAAATGATGCAAGTTTCCACACACTAATGTGAGTCTTTGTACTGAATGTAATTTTTCCTGGTCTTGTCTTAAATCAGTATTAGTGCAATACATAGACGGGAACTGATAAATAATAACCATTAATAAAAGTTCTTAAAAGAGGATTAAATTTTTTTTTTAGGTATATCACATACTTTTATCATAACAAAACAGGGCTGTGCTGTTCTCTCATTGAATTATGCTTGTCTCTGATTTAATTGTAAAGGAAAGAAATTCTACATCCTTATATTCTAGATGCAGTGGATGACTTGTGGCAATTCTGTTAGCTCTGACACAATGGAATTCTTTCCAGAGTTTTCCCATGCTGTGACTTTAGTGACATTACAGCTTCTTCTCAGAGCATTTTTAACCCTGTCTAATGCCAAGTATCAAGGGCAATAGAGGAAAAGAACCAAATTAATTGCAGCAGGGCCTTGCAGATATTAGCTGTAGAAGCAGAAATTCCGTCTCACTGTTTCTCCAAACTAACTGCAAGCTCTGGGAAGCTGAGAGTGCTGCTGAGCACACCAAGCCAGGGGCTGCAAGGAGATGAGAACAGCTGATAAACCCGTGGCACATTCCCAGCAAGGCAGTTTGTGTCCCTGGGGTGTCGGGGTGGCCTTTTGTGACTTGAAACATTATCAGTGTTTCGAGCTGCTTTTAAATCTTGCTTCAAACAAATTGGATTTGCTGTTGGATCTTCACTGTAAACTCTCCCTACTGAAAAAGTTATTGGGTGGACCAGTGGTAAAAAGAGTGACGGCAGGGAGGCAGCTTTGGGATATAGACCCTGATATTTTGGGAGGAATGTCTCACACACCACCCTTATCCCCTCCATGATCTCTTTTTTCCTTCTCAGTGAGAACAAATTTACCAGAAATGCTTCAAGCTTGGCTTTACAGCATTTGCAGCTCTCCTCTCCCTCCAGTGTTATTTTTCTTTGGGAGGTAGATGATATCCCTCCTCTCTTTGGTTTATTTCCCCTAGTGAAAAATAAATCTGTTTTCAGAAATGCTTCAGATACTTCCCTGTGAGCAATTCTGTCTTCTGCCTCATGCCCCAAAGGCACTCTGAGCTGAGCTGATTTAAGGATTTTAAAGGAAGACACTGGGAATGTTGATATACCCTATAACTCTAAGACATCTTCTTAAGTATATGCTGAAAATGGATTATGGTTTTTATTCCTTACTCACACTTCATCTTTCCAAATGGCTGATTACGATTTTCATCTGCTTATTTCAACATCATTTAGTGGGTAAGAGGAGGAAATACACATCCTGTTCCTGCTCCCATCTTCTAATCATTATAATATGGTTGTGATCCCACTGTTAAGGTCCATACTTGAGAACTATCCAGGAGCTGGTCTGGGTTTTGGAGCCCAGGGTGTCACATGTAGAATGTTTGAGCATCAACAAATGCAGCTGAAGCTGAATGAACCCAGGACTCTTAGAATTATCTCCATCTCTATAGTAAAAATAAAGCAAAAATGAATGGAAATTTCTGGAAACGGAAACCTGTACATTCCTGCTGTCCCCATTTACTATGATAAACAAGGATCCCAAATAATTTTATTGACACAGGTGAATTAGGGCTAAAAGATTATTAGAAAAGTATTCAGGGCCACTGCCAGCTGGTTTGCCCTATTACATTTTTCACCACTTTGAAAGAGGAAAACATGGAAATAATCTGATTTAGTGGAAGGTGTCCCTGCCCATGGCAGGAGGGTGGAATCAAATGATCTTTGAGGCCCCTTTTAACCCAAGCAATTCTATGATTCTCTGATTCTTAGATCATAGGACATAGACATTTTTTGAATACAAATCACATCTTTTATACAAACTCTGGTTCATAGTCAACAAAAAAATTCTTCAATAAATCAAATAGTTGGTTTCTTCAGGCACTTAAGGAGAGGCAGAGAACACGTTTTGGTTTGACAATGCACATTCCAACAGGAGTTATGAAATTTTCCTGTGGATATTTATGCTGAATCACTGGAACATTATGAGAAGAGCAGCACACCACCACATTTGTGAAAATCACACTCTCAGAATTAATAAAAGTCACAAATGTTAGGAGTTAAACTGAAACTGGGATCACATCTGAAGCTGGCTCTTCACCCAGGTGCTTTATTATCTGTAGTGTATTTGTTACCTTACTGGTGTGCCCAAAACCAGGGCTTTTTTCTTGATTCAGAATCTCATCTATTATCTGTTACAGCTTAGAAACAATTAACACATCTTCCCACCTCCTTACTCAGTACTTACTCAAATAACTCTTCTGACAGTTTCAAGGGCTGTAACTTCACATTATTTTTTCATCTTTCGCACATGAACTTCTCTGCCTTGGTTTTATTAAATGGAAATGCTACATAACCATTGCAAGGAGACTCAGGCTGAATGTGGACCAGAAGCATTAACTAGCTCAAATGAGAACTACAAACTAAAAAGCTGTCTGTCCATTTTGGGAACATGCAGATAATGTGTGTGTCACTTGAAATTCACATGCATTTGGGATTGGCAAAGAAAAGTAATATACAGCAATGATATCTTTGATCATCGAAGGAACTCAGAAACATAGGAACTGTGTCGAGTGTGGTTATCATCAACCCATTTTCTATTCCCAGTGCACAAATCATTTCATGCATTCTACAACCCAAGCCACGATGCTGGGCTTCAAAAGCAATTTCAGCAGCAAAATAAGGTGCTTTTCTTCAATTTTCAAGCCATTTGTACGAGGTTAGTGTTGTTTACCCACCTGGTACACTGATATTTACATACCCCTTTAAAGAAAATTGGTAGGTATGATTTATGGAGTACTGTAAGAGCACAATTTTCCATGTAGTGCACCTAATCTGAAAGGGCACTTGCAAAGGTCACTCTGGCCATACAAATACCAAGTCTTCTCTTTGGAATAAGTTAGGATATTCATTTTTCTTGGAAAATGTCAGCAGTACCCTACTCCAGGGGTTAGTTTATGCAGATAAATGCGTAAGCCTTTAATCTTAAGGCAAAAATACTCTACACAAATGTAAGAGAAGTCCATCTATCACTGTTAAGACCTGTAATTTGTTTTTATTTAAATCCCAAGCCAGGGCAGTCTGGGCAACAAAATTGTTAACATGGTAGCTCACATCTGAGCCAAGATTAAAGTATATAAACATACATCTGCTTTCAACCTGGGTGAACAATACAGGATGTCTTCTGAAAGCCATAATCTGGATTTCCAGCATCTCAAATATCTGCTCTTGTTGTGCTACTGTGAAGTCTCAGAGTGCCTGACCTGAGCATGTTAAATTGTCCAATAAGTGCACCGTGTATTTCCAGCATTTTATCTTTCAATGAAGAACAGTGACAAATGTTTTTATAGTAAACACACCATAATAAAAAAAGATTCATTTTCCAACTTTGGAAAAAAAGGACATAAACCTAAGAATTGCTCAAAATTATTCCAGCACCACTTTTCATATAAAGGATTGATTTATATATATTCTTTTTTTATGAAAGGAACGCTCCAAGGGCTTTTTTATTCCATTTATATTGGCCCATCTTTATCATTACTAGAAGTTGTTATTGACAACAAGAAACACTTCCATCTTGGTTGTTAATCATATCCATGTGGGAAGTTGCTTTTATAGATAGTTTTTCATGCCTGGTTTTAAATCATTTGTCAGAATATTTTATAATGAGGAGTCTCAGCTTTATTTGAGTTGTCTCAATAGCCAGAAACAAAGACTGTGATCTTAATGAGGTCTAGGAGATTTTAAAATGGAAATGATGTTCAAGTGCTTTTTAGAAGTGGTGTTTTAAATGTCTGAACTGGGAAAACTAATACATTAGGAGTTTTTTTCAGAAAACGCTGGTCAGTACTACTAAAATTTGTCAAGGTGCATAAGGATGATAGATATGGTTGGTAGATCCAAATCCGCTGCTATTATATTCCCATTTATTTTTTTCCTATTTAAACAAGGAAAGGGTGATGCAACATACGGTGCATCCTTATTTCACATGAGCTGCCTTTAAACAAATCTGGACACTGTAATTGATTACAACAATTGAAAAGATGTGTGGTTCAAGCAAGGTGAACCAATGAGCTGGGAGCTCCTCAGGATTGGATGCAACACAGTGATCTGTTCTGGGAGAATAATTCTCTTACATCTGTTGTAGGATGTGCAAAATAGAACTTATAAATAAAATCTTAAAGCATGTTTTTGTTAACTATCTTGTATTTTCTCCAGTGTGGTTTTTGTCAGCTATTGCTAAAGGCAGAGGCACTTTGTCTGGTAACATACAAGGAAATCTCATCCAATCCTTTCAGTCACCTTGGATGATATCCTGGGCTATCATATACCTGTGTATGAACACTGAGATTGGCCAGCTCATAGACCATGACAAGGAAGCTTTGCAAGGGGCTTTTAATTGCAGAGAACAAGAGGTACATTCTTTTCCCTTCCAGATTTGTGGGTACTGATTTTTTATAGGATTTGGAAAAATTTATATTCCTCAGAGCCTTTTTTTTTTTCAGACTGTTTTGTTGTATTTGCCTCATCACAACAAACTTAATATAGGGAAATGAAGTCCTTCAACAGAGGCATGAAATACTGGTCAAAACAATGAAATTTTATTTTTGCTAGTACCCCTAAAAGTGATGTTCAAAATTTCTACTGCTAGAGAACCTAAATCTTTCACTATGGACCACATTGAAATCTTCTGCAGCATCTCCATACTGCCATTAAAAAAAAAGTAACACAAACTGGATGAGATTCCAAACAGGCGATTAGTTTGCCATTGAAGCATAACCAAATGCCTCAACTAAAACAAGCAAACAAGCAGTCAAACATGTGAACATAATTTTCTATCATTTCTTTTTGATGTGGATTGGATAGAAAAAATCTGGGATGCAAGCCATGATGTAGATTTTCAAAATTGATTAGCATTTTTGGACAGTGGCAGCAATTTCCGTGGTGGCGTAATTTATTTTAAGCTAAAATTGATTAGTGGGGTTTTTCTTTTTTTCTTTTTTTCTTTTTTTAAACATGCACCAAAATCACTATGCAAATCAAGGTAAATGGAGCCACTGAAATGATGGTGAAAGCACAAATTATAGAAAAATTTTAACTCAGGCTAGCGAAGGCCAGTCAATGTTGCAATGTACATAGGATGACTGGGAATGGTTTTCCTTGGGTTTAGAGGAGCAATTTATAATTGTGAAAGAGTTCCTGTGGAAGAAAGATTGTTCTGTCGATTGGTACAGCATTAACCATGGATAAATTCTCTTCAATTCTACTGTAGGTATAGAAATTCTGTAGAAATTCCATTGTAGCTTAGTGTTAATGTCCACTTTAATGTTTTGGTGTCTTTAAGAGTTGGTTTTGCAACTGTTCAGTCTATCCCTGCTGACTGCTGGTGTAAATGGATCGTATTTTTACAGCTCTTTGACTTCCCCTCTATTTCCAATACAGAGAACCCTTCTGTGCAGAAACTCTGTTCTTTTGGTGTTATCAAACGCAAACAGAAAGTTAAGGAGTGAGTCGTACCAGGGCAATTCTCAGAAGAATGAGATCCTGCAAAGGTCAGCTTTTCTTGCTCGTCAATTGTTGACATTTAAGCATTTATTTCAGACGTTGCTGATAATGTTTTCTGAGATAGTGGGGAAGAATTGCTGTGGTGGTATGCAATTATGAGCATAATGAAATGCAAAAATGCAAATAAGGTGATACGTGCCAGTCCTTTTGAGTGCCTTTTGTCAGAATTGCAGGCACCATGAGACTTTGATAGATACCATGTCAGTACTCATTGCTAGAGCTGTGATATCTTTTAAAGAAGCATCTCTAACATGTTATCACTAGATGCTAATTAGGAGTAACCTTTGAAGATGAAAAATGCAGAGGTCATATTCAGTAAACTCTAAAAACAGCATCGAACTAATTGTGTTGGTATCATTTTGCTGCACAAGACAGCATTACCCTTTTTTATGCTGTATTTATACATCAGCTCTGTAATTCCCAGTTCAGTGATACTTAGCATCTCTTCTGCCCCAGGGATTTTTTTTCAAGGGGCTGTATCCTGTTCAATAAAGCCTCTGCATTTTGAGTAAACCTTCAAGATACACTCTTGAATATTTCTTTAAAAATTTAGCCATTACCCAAGGTCTTTGTAAGTCAGGATAATACTAGATCAGGGAAAGAACAGCTAGACAGAGTGGACAGGATAAACTACAAATACAGAGAGGTTGGAAATCAGAAGAGCAACTGTTGTAGTGCAGTGATGAAGCAATAGGGCTGAAATGCTTTGGTAGGGTTAAGATGGAATGTGAACTACTTTTAAATTGCTTTTAATGACAGAGTTGCCTGCAGTAACTGGGACAAGACTTTGCTGAGCCAGAACGTCCTGGGTTCCTTATAAAGTGCTGGATTTTCACAGCCAGGTATCATATCTGCCATACAGTTAAAATGGAAAGAAATATCCCATGTATTTAATACTTCTGACTAGAATGATTTTGGAGCTGGAGCATGATGGTATGATAATGATGGTTTTTCAAAGCAAATGCTTTAAATTCGCATTAAATCATTCTATTAAGTTTAGCATTCATAATTGCACTTACTGTAATGACTCCATACAAAGGGGGACATTAAAAAGTTCGCTGCTGCTTTGGAGCCACTGTTTCAGCCCATCACAGAATTAGGCTGAAGAGCCTGTGTGATTATTCCACTTTGCAACATTGGATACAAGTAATCTTTTTTTTCTTTGGTCGTTTAAGTAAGCATAATATAGAAATAATTATTAAAAATTTGTATCCATGAGTTTTACCTGTCAAAGAAGCAGGACTCGGGCATATGAAATGTTCAGACTTTGTGTGATTTCTTCCAGCTGGATTTTCTGTTCCAAATTCAAAACACATTAAGATGTCAGACCCAGAGAAGGACTGCAGGAAAATGTGAAATAAAAGCAGAAAACAAAAGGAGGAAATACTTTCAAACAGTGGACTGGCTTAATCAGCCCATATACCAGTTAGCTCCGGTAATTCCCCTAGAATCAAGGATGAATCAGTTCCTGAAAAGATTTCTTGAAAAATTGTTTCTATTGCCAAATGTTCCTGTGAAACTGAGAAGAAAATTCCAAAGGCAAACGTAGTTGTTCAACAGCCACTGAAAAAGGGGGCACGTTGAACTTAATTGCATGGAATAGCTACAGCTGTCAATACTTTCTTCTCTTTTGCAGCATCTAATGTATTGTGATTTTAAGTTTTTGACATGGAAACCTTAAAAGAATTAGAATAATTTTACTGTTTGTGAGTTGTTTTGCATACAATATATATCAGCTTTGATGTTATTTCACTGGGAAACTAGTTGTCAATCCCTGTGTGTAATTTTTTTTTCCAGTACTTTTAATGTGGTTTTCTTTTATGATGCTCTCTCACATATAAAGCTACTCTACTTTGGCTACCAACTTAATAAGTCCTCATTATAATTATATTCAGCATATTATCAACTTTGTATTGCACTCAAAATTACTTGCCCCTGAGGAATGATGCCAATAAGAATATGAAACAGATCTCAGGCAAAACTTGTCTCTCATGTTCCTTGCAGATTTAATTTTTTGAGGGCTATCTCTGACATTTGAAATAGAAGATGCTGCATTCAGAAAACTCCTTTCTTGCTCTGTCTTTTGTATTTGTTTGTGATAGGTTCTAGTTGTCAGTGAAGGCTGCCATGTGCTATGATAATGTAAGTGATAATAATTTTTAGTGGTACTGTAAGATTGTTTTGTCTCTGTCTCAAAGGCTTGGCTGTAATAGAAAATCTCTATTATACCTGGACTCACTAAATGAGTTAAAGAAATGAGCATATACCTGCTGCTTTAGTCCTGCTCTCTGCAGCATGTCAGCAAATTTAGCTTATGGGACTGGTAAAATAAAAAGGTATGAAGTAAAATACTTGCTGAACTCAATGGAAAAAAATACATTCACTGCACATGTTTGCAAAGCTTTTTTGCAGTTGTCTAAATGAACTGTGTGGAAATCAACTGGTTTTACTACCATACCTTCAGTTTCCCATTTTCTTATCAAATTATGACCATAATGTGATTACCCAGGTAATTAAGGTTTGTCCTGCATGGGGATCACTGCTCTGAGAGGGATGCTGGACATCCTGGAACTGGATCTGAGTCTCATCACTGTTCATTTCTAAATATACCAGTTCAGTTCTACTACTGGGTGTAGAGACACAAAGTCCAGCCTGTGCCTCATTCTGCCAGTTTTGTTTCTCTTCCAGGAAAACACGAGCATCTGCCAGGACTGGGTTCAACATGGAGTGATTCAGTTTTGGAACTTGCTGCATTTATTTGTGACATTGCAGCAAGTACAATTAATGTTTAAGCTTAATTCAGGACCTGAGAACTAGATGAGTATTTCTGGTGGAGGCACATGCTGTAACCAAAACACAAAAACCCACGAGGGTGCATTGCCTGTCTTCTTTGGTCTAGCAGTCTGTCTGTACAGATTTCCTCACAGATATAAGGAGACTGCTTCTGACTGTTTTCCAGTGAAACAGACTCCAGCCTGATTTTAGATCTAATCCCCAGTTGGTCTGACATTTTTATGTGACATATAGTTTGAAGAAAAATCTGCGCAAGTTGCCAATGGTTTGTCTTCAGAAAGGGTGGGAACACTGTGATTCTTTGTCCTTGATTACCACTGAAGCTTACAGGTGTTTTTCTGATGCTGCTGCTGCTGCTTGGATAGGGTAGACATGAAATCCACAGAGTGCTGCTCCAAAATTCAGTGCACTTAAGAAAAAGATAAACATCCCAAGTTTATACAGTTCAGTTTGAGTCAGAACAAGATAAATGTGACTTAGCTTTCTTCCTGTTTGGACCAGTGTGTTTTTAAAAGATGTGCTTATAATTCCCATCACTCAAAAGAGTTTGGATCTGTTTTTCAGTTGAGGAAAAGCCCAGCATCCCACATACTTACAGAAATACTTCAAATCCTTTTAAATCATGTTATTTAATGTAGTCGAGGGAACCCATACAAGAGAGGGGCCACCTGACAGACTACATTTCCCAGGTTCCCACACAGGTGGAAGCAGAGGGTACCACCCATTCCCAGACAGAAAAGGTGGTGAGCTCTGTCTTTTGCTGCAAAGGCAGATGTGGCTCTGTGTGGAGGTAATTTTCTGTCAATTATAACACATCTTTCCCAATCTGTGCTTTCTCCACTGTCTGCTTTTCTTTTAATTAACACCTTTGCTGTTTTAACAGCTGTAAAAACATAACCTTTTTAAGATATCCCTTTCCTTGGTGCTCACTGCTTTGTGTTTTGCTCCAAGCTTCCTGTATATTCTGGGCTTTAGCAGGACAAAATGAGTGTTGTGTTGGCTCTGCTGGCTCTGCTGGTGCTGCCTGGTAGCAGCAGAGTTATGAGCACCTGTGTGTGTGTGTGTGTGTGTACTGGCAGTGACCTGTGTTTCTGCTGCCAGGTATTTCCACCCCTTGGTCTAGGCAGTTAGTGGATGCTGTAATTACAGAAAGCTGTTGCATCCCAATAAACGTTAGGTTGTGAGCTAATGAGGCTCAGCCCTCTCATGGAGGGAGAGACCCTTCTGTGCAGTGAGCAGCGATACCCCGGGGTGGTGCCTGCTCCAGGGGTGCAGGAGGAGTGTGGTAAACATCAGCTCTTTGAAGACTTTGCTTCCTTGCTGGTTTCCCTGCCATATAGTTGGGAGAGAATGAGAACACGTGCAGTCCACCCAGCTCAGACGTGGCCTGTGACCCAGCTAATGCTGCTGGCACTGCATGATTTCTTCCTCCAGATCCTCCAGTGTAAGCAGCCAATTTATGGTTCCTTCTTCCACTGAAGGGGGAAGCAGCTCTATGTGCCCTTTATGCCCCACTCGTAAAAGTCTGGACTTAATTTGGCCCATGTGAATTAGGGCTGTAAAAACAAAAGGCAGGTGAGGTTTCCAACGCTGGGCTGACCGAATAAATCACTTCTATTCTTTCTTTTTTCTTTTTTTTCTTTTTTTTCCCCTTCTTTTTCTTTTTTTAATATGTTAGTGTGATACTGTGAGCCTTAAATAAAAATCCTCATTAATGAAGGAAAAGGAAGGCGGCTCCTGAACCGTGTGCCACAGCCATGTGTGTGACACTCCTCCACTTTATTAGCCTGCTCCAGAGCTCACTGGTGCTCCCAGCCTGCCCATGTGTTCCCTGGGATGGGAGGGTAATTAGTTCCCCATGCTGGCTGTGTCCTGGGCCTCTCCTGAGCAGAAGCTGACAGCCATGTGTAGCATTGTGATGTGGAATACTGGTCATTAGGGACAGAGCTGAGATTACCTATCTTATTTCCTTCCTGACCTTAGGTCAGAGCTGAAGCACAGTCCCTGAGGGGAAGGGCTTTTGCTTTATACCCAGCACTGCCATGCTAAGCAGCTCCCTCAGAGCTGGCACCTCAGGGAGATGGCAAATCTTAAATAAACAGCAGAACTAACATGGGTAATGGGAATGAAATGGCCCTCTCCCAACAGAAACACTCTTTGTCCCTTGAGGTCTGTGTTACCAGGAGGGCAGGGAGAGACCCCACCATGCTTGTTTGACATTTCTTGCATTAATTGTAGCCTCAAGTCCACATTCTTCACAGTGCAATTCCAATGCAGGGGGAGAAAACCCAACCCTAAACTTGTGCAAAAGTTGAAAAATGCCGAATTTCTGGTGTAAAAAGGCTGGGATGGATATTTTCCCAGTGCAGGAAATCCCAGGGTGGGGCTGAGCTGGGCAGGGATGCAGGATGGAGGTGCTGTGGAACAGAGCTCTGTGGGATGCTCCCACTGTGCCACGTCTGTACTTGCTGGCAGTCAGCAGCACTGGCTCTGCAGGAGAGGTTTTCCTGCTCCCTGCAGATGTCGAGAGGGAGGCTGGAGGAGCAAGCTGATGACATCAGGGACCTGAGAGGGAAAGGAAATTCAAGGAAAAGGACTGTAAGTCATGTCTGTGCAAACAGTGGCCCAGAGCAGCACTGAGCCTGGACTGAAGTGAGATGGCTCCTCTATAACTGGCTCCTCTAAGAACTTTCAGGGCCCAGGGAAGTTGTAACTAAACCATTGTAAGTGATATAAACTCTCAGTGAGATCTTCCTAATAATCTGACTCTAATATAAAAATTTCAAATTAAAGAATAACACATAAAGGACTATTTTTTTTCCCTTTTTTATTTTACTAATTTCTCTCCATTAGTGGATTTACACAAGTTTTATATTCCAAGTATGGCAGAAACACATGCACAAATAAATATCAGCAGATGAATTACAGGATCACCTCTTAAGATTCCTAGAGCTACAATTAAAACCATGTTTGTTTTACTGAAATTTAGGTTTAGTGAATCTTTACATAATACAAGATTTTTATCTCTGTATCTATATAATTTATATAATACAAGATTTTTGTTTCTCTATCTATATAATTTATGTAATACAATGTACTAGATTAGCTAATGTTAGTTTAAATTCTTCATGGTATTCACTGATTTCATAGCAGTGACTATTTTGTCCCAATTCAGCCTGTTATTTTACAGCTGGCTCCTACCACTGCTGGTAGGTAACTATGTGATATATAACTTGCAAGTAGTCCTGCTGTTTGTTACTGGCAATTAATTTCTCTGGTGCCTTTCTTCCATTCAGGCCAGGCCTTTATGTTCTAAATCCAGCTATTCTAATACTCCCCACTTCTGCTGTGTAGAAAAGACTCAGACTGACAGATTATCGCAGGGCAGTTAAGCATGTAATTGCTCAAATGAGTTAAAATCCCTTCAAATATCTGTCTTTGTACCTCATCACACCACTTCATGGACTCAAATATTTGACAATTGATGAAGATAAACTAAAAGGATCTTCATTAGCTACCAACCACCGTGACAAGCTTCTTTCAGCTAAAGGCTGGTGAAGTTTGGGACTTATTATCTACTTAAAAACTGCAGGAAAGCAGAAAAATACTTCAGTGTACTTTAGACTAGAGAAAACTAGAAGCTTACACGGTAGCTGGGGTCAAACAAAACCGTGGTTTGCTAATCTAGAGCTGTACTCATTACAAATGTGCAGTAAAACACCCATGGAATCTTACAGGATAAAAACAGAAAGGAAATATTTCAAGCTTCTGAGAGCAGCAATCATCACAGCCTCCCAGCTGATGGTAAATACAGGGATCTTATTCATTGCAAAGCAAGTGTGCAGCAGAAATCCAGTTGTTAAATGATGCCCCCCTTTTTATTGCTTTGCAGTTGTGCCCGTGGGAATGAAAACTTTGACTTTTAGTGCAGCCACCTGGATTTCAGGTGCTGTGTGTGAGGATGCTGAACATCTTTACACACAACAGAAAATTCAGGCCAAGGCGGGCTGGGCAGGCTGTGAGCTCACAGGCAGAGTATCTGAAGATGCCCCAAGTCATCTTAAATTTTAGACACACAAATTTTATGATGGCTAGGGGTTTTAAAATCAGCTGATCTTCATGTTGAAGTGGACTGTTGGAGCAGTGCCAGTGTTACTGGGTGAAAATGTAGCTACACTTGAGTAAGATGGGGCTGGTGTGTCACTTAGCAGGGGAAAATAATTGTGGCATCTCTGCATAGTTCTGCACCAAGTGGAAGAATCTTATCAAACAACAATTCTCTTCACATTTCTTCTTGAAATTCAGTAGTTTGGGGTGGGCTGCATGGGGTTGCATGGGGTGGCTCCTGAGGGTGTCCCGTGGGTTGCTCAGGGGCTGCCATCCCTCAGGGATGTGTGTGATACTGTGGGATCCTCCAAGGTGTCCTCTAAAGGGTCCCCCCTTGGCACCTGTGGCTTTCCCTTATCCCTTACCAGTGCAGCCACTGAAATCTGTCAGATGAGGATTTTCCTTGTGTTCTGTGACACTGTGGTACCAAAATTGCCCTAGGGTAAAAAGAAATAAAGCATTACAGTCCATTTATCTAGGTGCAGATTATTTTTTCTGTTTCAACTCTCTCCATCACATTTTTTTGGGAATATAGGATTTTATATAATTCATAAATAACACATATATGTGTGGAAGGTTCTTGTACTGTTTATTTTGGTGTGTTCAGAATGGTTTCTGAGGTGATCAGAGCAGGGACAGGACACCTCCAGTGCACCTCTGACCATATTGAAACAGGGAGCTCTGCCAGACTTCTGCTACTGCTGACTCACGGCCAGAGAAACTGAATCCCTTGTCTGTGCTGGAACACTGGACTTGTTGTGTTTTCACCTCCCATCTAAAATTAAAATACAGTACTGCACATTTCAAATATATTTCAAAAAAAAGTGAGATGCATAAATAGCTCTTTCTGATCCTTTCAAGTGTTGCACATTCTTTCATCATCTTATTCACCACGTTTTTAAAATGAAACAAAACCAAGCCAACAACTTATCAATGTTTTTTTTTCCCTAGATCCTGACCCACGTTCTCAGTGACCAGTGTAAAACCCTCCACTTGTTCAAATTTCCTCACACAGAGATGAAGCTTGGAGTGTTTTGCCAAGGACTCTGCTCGATTCCCTCTGCTCATAGTAAGTTGAACTTTAAGCTTTCTATTGAAGTTAATCACACTTTCTCTCATGAGTAAAAATGTTTTTAACATGAAACAACAGTCCACTGAGGTTTGACAAACTATATTTTAATTGTAATTGATTTATACCAAAAGATAAAATGAGTTAATTAGGGCATGCTATCAGAATTAGTGGCAAGGGAAATGCTCTGTAAAGCTGGCAGGTAGGGGGGTAGGAGATGAGAGATTTTGAAAGGGAGTAGGACACTGGCATTTGTAACCTCCTAGTGCTGAACTGAGGAATGAAAATATGCTACCTCTGGCTTGTGCACAGATTCCATGTGTGGATTTTCTATACTAGAGTCTAGATGGAGGCTGAGTGTAATCCAAGGAGATTTAATTGGATCTGTGTGACTGGTACTCCTTCACATGATATGGAAAGTATTTTCTTTGTTCCATCAACAAAGTGCTTCATTGCCCTCAGAGTTTCTGCCTGGTGTGAAGGTAGGCTCTGGTTCTGTGGGGCTGCCAAGCTGGGCCTGATCCAATAGGAGCAAGTTTTGGAAAAAAAAGCCACTTATTTATTGGTTATGTTTCTGGTGGTACCAACAAGTCCCCTTTCAAGCTGTTGTAGACAGGTGTCACTTTATGCTGTTGGCAGTGGTGTGCAGTGTGTCATGATTACGGCTGTAATTTGGTCATGGCAAGCTTAGCAGAAATCCAGTTATCATGGTGGAGGCATTACAAGGGGTTATCTCATCATCAGAAATGTGTCTTGTGCTTCTCATTGTGGGGACACAAGTCATGAGGATCTGACGTGTGCTTGGCTTCCCTCAGCTCTTCACGTGTGGGTAGGGCTGTGTCAGCAGCCTGAGGTAAACCCCTTTTTCAACCTAAGCCCAGCAGTGATTGCTGCTGTGTGAGGTGACATAAAAGGGAGTTGTGCACAGTGATGCTTTTTGTCTGAAATAAAGAACCCTTTTTGTTCCGTTTTACACGGAGCGGTTTTCAAGGTGTGCTGAGGTTTAACAATTCCAGCTGTTCTCCTGGTGTCAGACCATTCAAAACATGGGTAGCTGTGTGGTATTGAAGCCAAATTTAATTCTATCCCTTGAAGAAATGAGCCTGGAAAGACCGCAATTTATACTGTCAGTTCCTATGTGATATTATTTCTTCTGTGAGGTATCTCCAGAAGATGCTGCACTTCTGGTATCCCTGTATGCAGACCACATGTGAAAGTCACTGGGAAGAACATTTTCCCCCCAGAGAACTCTTGCAAATAATTTGTACACTTCTTTAGCAGATATGCTTGCATAACCTGGTTTAATATTGCAAGGCTGAAATTTGATGTAAAGATCTGAGGAAGTATCTCTTCAGGGATGATGGTCTAATTCACTCTTTTTATGGGACTCTGTCAGATCATGCCAATATAATGTTTGTCATTTTATTCCTGATTTAGGTAACTGGGCCCCTGCTGTTGTAATATCTGATATAAAATGATTATTTATGAGGTTTGATCAGTATAGACTTTAAAATGTTATGGAAGTATTTCCATATGTGAAGAAATCGCCATCCCTGGGAAAGGCTGAAAACCCACAAATGTTAATTTTGCAAATGAATCTGGGCCATCTGCATATTCCTGCTTGTTGGGTTCAGTTGCCTTGAGACCCTATAGCATTAGAAGAACTGGGTGACTTGGTAAATTTATAGGAGAAATCTCTTCTTAAAATTACAGACTTTTTCTAATCAAAGAGAGCTGGTTTGCAAAATACACAGGACAACAGAGAAGGGATTTTGGTGAAATTTAGTGCTGCCCTTTGCATTTCACCTTTGTCCTTCTCATCCATTTGTGGAGTCGTTTCCCCCGTTCCCATTCTCCTCCTGCATGACAGGTGAGGTTGGATGTGAGACAGTCAATACACTTCTCATGTATATTGCAAAGAACAGCAGTCAATTAACCTTGGGAGAGTTGGACATTCTCTTGTCTATAACAATAGGCTGAGATGCTAAATGCAGTATGGGGACAGAAGAGAAGAGCTTGAGTCTCTCACATGCAAATAAGTCATACTGAGATCCTCATCCTGCTTTTAAAATCACATTTTAAAAAATGTAATATCTTTAGAAAGAAGTGTTCTGATTTGTAGCACTTTTTTTTCCTGGTGTGGCAGGGCATTATTATTGCTGTTTCAATAGCATCATGTTAAACCCATCTTTTATGAGTATGAGGACAGACAGGGTCATTGATCTGAGTGTATCTAAACTAAACTTGATCAAAGATGCAACAAGGCAGTTGTCAGTGGGGTGAGGAAATGGGCTGCATAATCATCCAAAGCCAAGCTTATTAATATTTCTACTGATATGGCCAAATTTTGAGTGTTCAGGCTTCTTGCAAGAGCAGCTCAAAGAGCTTTGCAATTTAAAAATCTGGTAAAAACCAGTGCTACTACTAAGGCAGGGAGAAGAGTCACTTACCCTAAACTTCCCCCTTGCAATTTGGAAGTTTAGCATTATCTTTTGAGCTATTTACCCATAACATTGTCACGGCAGAATAGTTCCTGTTTATTTCTTCTTTGTTACAATTGTAGCAGTCACGTTTTAAAAAGACTAGAGGTATAAAAGCAACGGATTATGCTCTTAGAGGAAAAAAGTTGGTTTTAGGATCTGACTCATCCCTAAATCAAAGATGGGGAGAGTATTAGAGTGGGCTGTGTTGTGTTTCAGGAAGTATTGCTCTCAGGTGAGGAGTCCTGTGTGTGTATATGTCTGTGAAAAGCATTTTATATGCAGAAAGGATCACAGGAAAGTAGCAGAATGAAAATTACTTTTTCATATCTGTTAGAAAGAAACCCCTGTAGACGTTGATATCCTTGCAAGGACTCATCTTCACCTTATATAAGGACTGCACTCATCTAGTTATTTTAAATTGGTTGCAAAATACAATTACACATAAAGAAGCACAGTAAAGAGCTCTATCAAATGCAGTAGAGCAGTAAATACTGTTTTCAATTAAACACTAATCTAAAGGATATTATTTCACTGTCCAAGACCTCTCCAGATTTATTTTTTTTTAAAACAAACATGTTTTAATCACAGAATTTCATTTGCTGGCTCTGAAAGTTTGTCCTTTTAATGAAGAAGATATTTTAAAATTACTCTCTATAGTTACTTGCAGAAGGCCTCATCATGAATTTCATTAAGCACTCAAAAACCCCTTTGAAGTTTTCTTTTTCAGTGAAAACATTATCAGGCTCAGAGTTGATATGCTACTAAAAAAGAGTGTGGGTCAGAATCTCATACTGGGCAAATCAGCACATCTCTGATTTACATGAAGTTACACTAATTTAATTCAAATGGGACCCTGAACAACTATTTTAATGTCTAAAGATGTAGTATAAGATTGTTAAATGTTTTAAAAGCACAAACCCATGTATTTTTCAGCACCTGCATTTTGGTTCAAACAAGATACAAAATACTGAGTTGGCTTCTGCCATTCTTGGAGCTGCTTCCCTCCTTTCCTCATGCTGTATCTAATTATACTGTATTTTTTAAGAGTTGATTAAGCAGTTATCCAATAATGAGATTCAACTGTGAACTACCTCAGGAAAAAAATAGGTAATTAGAACTGTTCTCACCTCAGTGCAACAGCATGGACAAACACCCCTTTTTCTCCAGGTCACTGTGGGAGGCTGCTGAACAACACATGGCTGCTTGTGGGTGCAGTTTTTTGCATGATGTAGATGCTGAGCTGCCTGGATTTGCCATAAAAAGCAGCACTCATTTAATTTTTCACATGCCCAGAAGCATAGGATGGGGAAGAAGGTCAAAATATGGCTTGGAAAGTTGTTTTACACTTTTTTGTTGGTCTTAAATTCTTGTGGTTGGCATTTAAACAGCGAGGAGTCCATGAACACACAGACTTTGCCAATACTAAAGAGTAATCAATAATCACTGAATTAGTAGAAGAAGATTACATCTTGAGTCCCCATAGTGGCAGAAGTTAATACTGACTCCCTAAATAAAGCTTTATTCCCTGGACTTTTTCAGGAATAAAGACTATTCAAGTGATCTGTTGTAGCAACACTGAAATAAGTTGTATCTGTGGGTGTGAAAGTCAGTATTTGTAGACCAATATCAATTCTCCGGACTCACCTGGATCCACCAACCAGGTGGATTCATTAGGGATTCATTACAGAGAGGAGCTAGAGCAGGAATGCAGTAGTTTACCAGCAAAATGTTCCTCATACATATAAATAAATTGCTTTATTCATTTCCAAAAATGAGTAGTGTTTGCCCTTGAAACAGTTGCCTCCTCTTATCTATGTTCAAGGAATATTGTCCTAAGTAGTGTTGGGTTTTCCAAACACCTCTGGGATAGGTGTCCTAATTCCATTAGAGGTCAATAGGCTTTGTATGCCTAAAGCCCTCGGAGTCCCCTGAAAATCCCACTTGTAGGACATGGCATCACTGGTGTAAACAGTTCAAGGCCACTTGAAGGACCCTCCAGATTTCTTTGATCTTTTCCCAAGAAGTTCCCAGTGTTTTTGAAGATACAGCTGCTGGTTTAGGAGGCCAAAAGCTGCCCCTCACAGTGTGCTTTAACCACCACAGCTGCTGTGAAAAGAGCTGTCTAAACCTGGAGTTGATATTGGAGTCCAGGTAAGGCTTTCCCATAATCCAATAACATCCAGCCCCTTTGGCTTTGTAGTGATTTCTGTCCCTGCTTGTTTCCTTGTCCAGGATTATGACCTCAGGAACACCACTGCTCCACATAAAAGATTACTAGGGTAAAATTAAAACATGTAAGAAACTTGTTAAATGTTGTCAGGGTTTATAATTTAAAACTGCTATGTTATTAGATATTGGAAGAGTACAAAAGGTAACTCGTGCAAAGGTTTTAACCTCTGGCCCTTTCTATACCAATTAAAGTATAATGTATAATGAAATTTTAATCTCATGTAATTAAGCACAGTATTAATTTTGTAAAACTGGAAAGGCTTTTTAACCTGTATTAATCTTCCTTTTTGAAGAAAGTGTGTTTCTTACGTTTCTTACAAGTTGCATTGTTTCTTTTTAATTAAAGGAAAGAATTAAATTTCTTTGTTTATACAAGTTCATAAAATATTTTTCTCTACATCTCTTTCCTAGGTTAAATATCAAAAGCAAGTTGTTTGGGTTTTTATTCTTATTAAGAAAAGCATTGTTGAATATCATAGTTTCCTCAGGGTAAGGCAATAGACTACACAGATTTAATTAATCAAGAATATATTTATACTGTAAAATGTCTAATATATCATTAAATCCTTTCCTCCTTCTTTGAAGGAACACAGTATCTCTGCTCAGAAGGTATTAAGGTTTTAATGAGACTTACGTCATTCATTAATCTTTTAAAATAAAAATTATTGTGGCATGTATGTGTATGTGCATTTACTCAGACAAACACATTTTTTATAAACATTCTAATTTTGCAAGAATTAAGATTTCCAATGACCAAGATCAGAATATGACCTTATAGGATAGAAAAAGAGATTGGAACATGAGACTGCCAGTAAAATGTCTGAGAAGGAAATGTCTGTAGCCTAATAAGTGCTTTCTTTAAAAGTTAAAAAAAGAACATGCAGCTGGAAACGAGTCCAGATTTCTTGAAGGACTGGGTCAGTCTTCATCTGATGGCAGACACAGTCAAACCCTTCTAGACATAGGTAGACATGGGCAGACACTACAGTGCCTTTTATCTAAATTGCCCCTAGAATATCTTAAAGTATTAAATCCTCTCCTTCCTCACAAAAATATCACAAAAATTATTATTTTGACTCCTGTAGTTAAAGGCTATTCCTCAAAAAAAAAACAAGTTTCAGAGTAGGCATCATGCCTGATGGTCAGCATGACTTTTGCTAACGTTCCTGCCTTTCTATTCAAAGCAAAAGACAGCATAAAGCATCAGAAATCTGGGGTTACCAAGAGGAGAATGTTTGGCTTTTATCGATACATTCTCTAGACTGTCAAATGATGATGGATAGCAGGCAACTAAGATAAATTAGCATCCTGTCAGCCCTGAATAGCGAGGCAAAGTAGCTTTCATCCAGATCTGTATTGCTTCCAGAGCTCTGTGTATGGCACAACTGGGCAATCAGTTTGGAAATAGCATGGCATTTGTTTGATCTGCCCAAATCATGGCACTCCATGATGCTTCAGGTGCAGTTACTAAATCTCATCAGCAGAGTTTAGTGACAGTAGTAAAAGTCTCGATTCTTGATGGAGCTGACATTCTGAAACTTGGGGTGAGGTTTGTTATTAGAGAACACTGGGAGGACAAGGTGGTAAATTATCCATGATTTGGAAATGATGAAGGAATAACAAAGCTGTTTATGAATGGATGTTACTTCAATATAATGAAAACAGAGGATAGGGGCTAATATATTTTTCAGGTGAAAAAGCAAAGTGCTCACGCTTTCTGTATACACGTTTGCTTGAAAAATTAGTATTTTTCAAAAGGTTTTCTGCAGAACATAATTTTCTCAGTTCTAAACTCAGTGACATAGAAAAGTAATGGAAGGATTGTCTTTATTTTTCCAGTAGCCTGCTGTGGGAAGAGAGCTGAAGGAATCCAAAGGATAAATCTGGTGTTGGCCCTTTTGTGTGTAAAGTTGGTAGGGTTTTAACCTATCTGCCAGCCTGTGGGTTTTGTCATACTGCTGTGGAGGGCAGAAAAAACATTGGGCTCAGGCAGAATGGAATATTAGACTCCTGTAGGTAGTAAAAAGCTCCTCACTGTATTTTCAGCATATTGCCTCAATCTGGCCTTACCCCACCCAGAATCTGTTGTTTCCTCTGAGGGGTTCTTCGAAATATCTCCATGTAATTAAGAAACAAAAAGTAGGGCTTACAAAAAAGTCTCATGTTGATGAGACTCTCAAACCTAGCATAAGCTTATTTAAAGTGAGCAGAGGTATTAGAAAAACATGGAAGCTAAAAGAACAGGAAACAAAATAGGACAATGGAAGGAGGGGGGAAATCAATGATATTAAAATAAAAAGGCTCTGCACCGAGCAAGTTTTCCCCAGATTACCTGCCTTTAATATTAAATTACTGTTTTCTGGCAGGATCATCTGCAAAACTCTGATTTTGTTTCTTCTTCTGTTCGTAGTCTGATAATTGAGGCTGAATTCCCTTGTCTTTAATATGCCATATATTCTCCACCTGGCAAAGGACTCAGACAGATACAGATAAATACCCTGTAGACATACAGACAGAGAAACTGCTGTAATTGCTTTCATAATGACTCTCAGACATCAAAGGAAGGCAAATAATGGTATTTAACACTGTTTCCATTCTTTAGCTGAAATCTAATTTTATAGAGTTATTGTCAGGCAGTACAGTGAATGTACAAGTGCAACTGTCATAGTCTACTCATATTAATTAGCTGCCCACAAGAGGTCCAGGATAGTAATGGCAAAGTTCTCCTCATTTCAGATGGTCTGATATTCAGACAGAACCATAAGTACAATAGCTTGATTAACATAGTTGCTTAGATCAGGTTTTCCCTAGGAGTATGTCAATTGGCATTTTGAAGAATCAATTAATTAGCACTCCAAATAATCCATTCTTGGGTTAATGAAAGTATTTTGTACAGCTGCAAAAACTTACATGAAATAAAATCCAAGCCTTTCCAAAGTGCTAAGGTGGAAGGCTTGTAATTTGGAGAATGCAGTGTCCTCCATGGACAACTTCATGATAAAAAGTTATTAAAAGAAATTCAGTTGACCAGAGCTCATCCAACAGTTGAACTTGTTATGATTTGTTTATGTTCCAGAGGAGAAAAGTATTCCAGGGTGTATAACGGTGCAACAGAAATTAGAATTTCACTGCGCAACAATAGAATTAAAATGCAAGGTTAATTATGATAACCAAGTATCAGCATTTTGCATTTAATGTTTCTTAACTCTTGCAGAAGTTAGATCTTGAAGATAATTTAGTTGATTTAGCTTCTGCAAAGCTTTGCTCCTGTAAATAGTCAGTCTAGACCCATGTGGTTACTTACACTGATGTCACTAAATTTTTTGTTGGTAGCCCAGAAGGCTTTAAAATTAATGGAATCACTTACTCAAGCAAAATTCTTTTAAGGGAACTTTCAGAAATAGACTTCTTCTTTCAACTCCCCTGGTGGTGAGATTTGAATCTTGTACAGCTGGAAATTGCCCATGGGAGTGAAAATTTTATTTTATTTTTTTAATTGCCTCTATAAAAACATAGCATTTCTTGAACGACAAGTACGCTTCATAGCAAGATTTTTTTTATGTTTTAAGCTCTTAACAACTTACAGTGGTATTTTCAGTATTTTCTATCATATACTTTCTCTGGGTTTCTTTGAAGGTAATTTACCACTTTTTGCTCTTGATGCTCTTGATGACTGATGTGCCAAGATGGAGTGCTTCCACCTTGGACTATCATTTGTAGGCAACTCCAGACTCAACCTATCCCAGGCATCAGCTTTCTGAAAGTCAAGGAATCCTGCCACTCCAAGAAGCCTAGTGATTTAGTAAGCAGTTAAATATTCCATTAAATACTCCGGTACTAATATTAGAATACACCTACACTATTTATAATCTCCACCAGTAGCAGAAATGATCTGATTTTTCTCACTGCCCGTAGTTCTTGAGTTCCAGCTAGACTTTTTTAGACAACTTTTTTACTTGTTTGCCTTTCCACCTTCCTGCTTTGCCCTTCGGTCTGGTGAGAGCCAATAAGAACTTCACCTCACACACAAAAGCAGGGGTCTTTCACCTATGCAAAACCCAAAGGAGGGAGAAAAATAAGGCACTCCTGGATTTGAAGATCGTATTAGGCTCAATTTCAGTCATTTCTATTTCAGGGGCTCATGCTGTTGGTTCTCCCACCAGCTGAATAAGGACTGAAACTGGTAGGAATAATAAGGAATGGAATTATGAAAATTGCAGCTGTGCAGGTGTGATAAAAGGTGGTGGGGTCGGAATAAGTGTGCACAGGTGTAAAAATAGAGGTGAAATTCCATCATACTGGGTCCTTTTTGCCACTGAAGTATATTCTGTCATGTCTTCTGGTCTTAGGGGAGCTCAGATAGCAGCCCCAAGCCAGGTAGGTTTTGTAGTTTGGTGAACAGTCCTAATCTGGCTTATTAAGGCACACTGAGTGAGAATGACATTTCTTATCCTCTATAGCAAAGGTGTGAAATACCACTTGACAAATCTCTATCTATATTCAAAAAAATTTGAAACCTAAAATGCTGCAGTGATCTGAAGTAAAGAGTGTGGTATTTTGGAAAAGGTGACGAACTGGGATTCAGTTGAGCTGGAATGGTTTCTGACCTGCAAGCATCCTCGAGCCTCAGTTTTACACCTTTAAAACAAAAATATAAATAAACCCTTCTGATGGTGTTGTCTGTTTAAATCCTGATATTTTCTGCAAGGAACACTTCTAATTCAAATACCTAGAATGCCCCATGTTAATTCATCTGGTGATTTATGGATGTCTGGCTAAAAAAAACCCACAATATTTGCTCATTTTCATCAAATGTTCATCAAAGATTTAGTTCATTTTACTAAGGGAAAGATCGCTGGTGTGCTGTAAATAATTTAGTTGTATGCTAAATAAAATGGAATAGAACATAATTTTATTTATACATTCACTTCCCTTTCATGGATGGATTTTGGGGAGCTAAACAATGCTGTCCAGGTATATGAAAACGGAATTATAAACTGTAAAATAAGGCTGTTTCCAACATACAACTCCCATGTTGGAAATAGAGCTTGTTTTCCATATTTTTAGAAAGGTTGTTGTGTTCCTGATGTTCCAAATCTTCCTTTAACTGCAGCCAGCGCTCGGGAAACTGGTTAAGGTCTATTTATTCTGCATTTGTAGGCCCCTTTTGTTTTAAATGCCTAACTCTAAAGTTAGTTGTCAGAGCTTATTATGGACTTACGCCAGGAGTGAGATCTTCCTTATTTTGCTAATCAGCTTCCTCCATATCTGCATGCTCATTTTCTGATATCTGATGAGGCGACAAGGTCATTGGACGTACAAGTACTTATTTAAAAACCGACATGAGAGTGAGATAGAGGTTAGTTGGGTCTATCAGAGCTGTCAATCAATTAATGAAAATTATTGAGCAAGGACACCGTGGGGGAAGCGAACAGAAGGAATGAAAATGACCATGGAGATGCAACATAGGGAAAATGACAGAACTGACTAAATGTGCTCACGTGAGGACTAAAACCAGACATGCTCGCATGGCAAATGAAAGACAGCACTGGGAGACGCTTGGGCCAGAATATTTGCCATTATATGGACCAAAAGACTGACAGATTACTTCAGCCTTTTGTCCAAAAGCACACTGAAAGCAGCATTTGCTAAGTAGAGAATAAAGTTCAGCGGTCCCCCGTGCACTCTGAATGGCTTTTGTTAAGGTTCTCCAGATTTAACTGCAAATTTGTAGCATGTAAAAAAAAAAAATAAAAAAAATGAAATGTCTAGGGCTAGGCTAGAGTTTGCTGCTATGGTCTGGAATTTGAAATTAGTCAAGGGGGTATGGAACAGATTCCTACCTGTAAATAAATGATGGATATAAATAGCAAAATAGGGCAGCACTGACAGAGCCTCACAAAAGCTCACTTAAAAGCTGCACTATCACTACAGTACACGGTGTACTGGCACAAGACAAGAGTATACTGTTTATCAGTACAAAAAAGAAATAATTTATAACTTGATCCTTGGGGGGAAAATGGAGAAATAAAAAATAGACAAAAAAAAAAGGAACAAGAGAGGAGAAAAATTGCCAATATGTTTGTGTGAATGAAAGATAGTGAGGGGAAAAATGAAAAGAGAGCGAAGTCAGAAGCAGGGAGATACTGACACCAAATCTCTGCAAAGCGTTCAAAATTCTCCAGCTGCCACGCTTTTAATTTGCTACCATTCTAATTAAAATGCAAATTAAATTTATAATTAGCATCAGCGCTTTCTAAAGAAACCTCCTTGTGTGCAGCACAAACATATGGGACGATGGTATAGTGTAAAGTTTGTAAAAACAGAAGGAGAGACACAAATGGAAGGACAGAAATGTTGCTACCAAATAAGTTGCTGAGTAGGAGGGGGTAGGGGAGAAAATGGGGAGACATAGTGGATTTTAGGGGATGGGATTGGGTAAGTGTCCCAGAGTAACAAAGAGATTGCTGAATATGAAAGATCTGTCCGGGAGTTACTTTTTGTTGAATCAGGTGTCAGAGGTCATGCTGCATGTCATTGGTGTTGTATAGAGCATGCCAAAAAGGCATAAAGGGTCACAGCTTCTAATCAAAAAGTCTATGACCAAAAATGAACCGCTGCTTGCTTCCAGATAATTAATTTAAAAATTGATGGGAAACAAAGTACTAAAATCACATCATGATTTGAGCACATATACCATTTTAAAGCTTGGCACTTCCCATGTGAGAATCCCACCAGAAAAGCTCGACTCAATGGCATGGAACATGTAGAATATTTGCGCCTTAATTTATCTATGTACAGCTGGTAAAATTTCATGGTAAGAGCTTTTATTCTATTTATTTTTAAAATTAATTTTACTTCCTAGCTGGTGTGGCAGAAAAGTTGGAAACAATCAGAAGATATTCAAACTCTCTGATGTCAAAATGAGTCATTCCAGTTAAATCCATGTAAGTGTTTCCATAACTGAGTGTTAGAGGGGGAACTCAGTTGCGTTCATTTTTATTTGCAGTCGTCTCTTTAAGATTCGTGTGTAAATCCCTCACCATGAATCCCCCTTGCAACACCCAATCAAAGAGAAAAAAGGTGTCATGTGAGAGACCAGACACATCACCACTGAGACACTGTCCCGGATTAAAACATTAATTAGAACAAACTGTGGCATACACACTCTAGTTTGTTTTGTTTGTTTGAGGTTTTTTTTGTGGTTGTTTGTTTTGGTTTTGTTGGTTTTTTTTTGGTGACTATCATTATTATTATTATTCCATTTGCAGAAAGCTTGTGGCTATTTCATGAGCAGCAAAAGCAGCTGCATTAATCTGATAAATGATTTGTTGCAAATTTTTCCTTCATCTCTTCTGAGACTGCAGTTGGGTGCTGGTGCTTTTCTGTTGCTACTTTCACTGGATATTAAGCAGCTAATGTGGTATTAAAGGTTTGATAAAACTACTGAGGACAAAATTGGCTTCATTATAAGAGTGTTTGGTTGTAGGGGTGTCTTTGAGTTCTCAGGGGAAGGGAGGGGAATAAACCAACTCTGATCTCCAAAGCAGTAATTTATTTATTTATTTCACTAAGGACCCTTGCAAAAGCTTGAGTGCCTTTAATATTCTGGGAACTTGCCTTTATTTATTAGCCAGCCTCTCCATCAGATAGTTTTCAATCTGAATGTAACAGGAATGAATATTTCATAGCTCTGTGTTAAACTGTTACAGAACTGATGTAAAGCACGATTGTAGGAATATTTTTATAAGTAATAAAGTCAATTAAAAATGATAAGCCTATAATATAGTCATTGTGATAGTACCAAAATTCATTTTGCATATGCTGTCTTGGGCATGCAGACAAATAGTAACAATTTTTGCTGTCAAATTTCAGAGCAGAATTAGAATTTTAACGTGTTTAGTTTATTTTTAGGGAGGATGAGAAGGAAGATCTCAGCTCCACTGGCCAAGCTGGTGCATGCTGGCAGTGGACTGTTGGCATGAGTGCCTTGAGTTCTGGTAGATGTTAGACTATTTATCTTTTAATAAATATTAAGAAACCAAACACTATCCCACTTATTTTAATCGATATTCAAAGCCGTATTTAAGAATAATTGAACCTGTAACACCAGTTAAAGTAATGCTTTGTTCTGCAATGTAACTTAGATGCTGTGAGCAAACACACCACAGCTCCATGCTTTACTCACCATCAGCTCAATTTTTGGAAGTTTTAAACACTTGCAACTCAGACTGACTTCAACCAAAGTCTTATTGATTAACTTTGAAAAAGTGTCCATCTGGTTGATATCCTAATGTCCTCTTCCATGTCAACATATGCCTATCAAAAGTGCTAAGAAATTGTGATCAACTGAAGTAAGGAGGAGGGCAGTGTGTAGAATAGTGATGAGAAAGAATCCATCAACATTGGGATGAAGTTTCTGAGAGAAAAACTTATTTGGGGCTTCATGGATGGCATTGAATACATGGAAATGTGAACATGTTGTAAATACAGGTCGCCTTCAGCCTATTTTTAAGAAATAGAATTGGACAAATCTGTGCCACTGTGCAGTTTATTTTGGTGGTATTTGATATGTGCATTGCCATTGCTATAATTCTGGAGAATGCCTGCTTTATTCCCACTGCTGGTGCTCTGTGTAGCCCAAATGAGAGCAGAAAAGCTGCTTATGATGGGAGGTGCAGTCAGATATTCTGTAGATGTTGCAGATTTGGCTAAACTGGATATGTCTGAGCATGGGGCCTGAAGTCACGGTAGTAAGCCCTTGCCCTTTAACCTAAATTTAAGCAATTATTTGAGAAACTTAGCAGCAAAATTTATCTTACCATAAAGGTTGGAAGGTCCTTCCAACCAAAACCATTCTATGAAAATTTCCTCTAATTCTATGATCACTAGAGATGGGTTAAGACCTTTAGAGAGAAGCACTGCATACATAAGAGGAGAATAGTGCAAATACTTTTCTGACTTTTCGAGGCTCTACCTTCACATAAGTGGAAACCAAGACAACATTTCAGCAATTATGCAAAATTATTAAACAAAAACCTACTCTTTGGGATGAACTTTGGCTCACTGTAGCTTTGCAAGCAGATTTTAAAAAATAACTCATTGGTCTTACATAAACTGACAACGTAAGATTGAAGTGTTTCCTGACAGCAAAATAATTCATCTAGCACCATGATTTGGGTACCATTGTCTTCTGCACAGAATCCAAGTTCCGGATATTTGAGAAGGGAGGCAGTGAGCCTAAATAAAATCTTCTGTTGGACAGACAAAGGGTGAAAAACAAAAAGGCATAAAAGGGTTGCTTTGTGTAATTTTTAATTGTTGTCCTTTTCTTATTCAGTAAATGAAGTCACCTTTGTAGTGGTTTCATGAACCGCTGGGTAATCAAAATTATTATGCTGCCACCTGTTGTCCGTTAATTATTCTGAGAAGATACTCATAAATCATAACACTGGACAATAAATCAAACTGTCAGGGCCCAGGTCAAAGGTTATGCATGAAAAGTTATAGGTCACCAACAGGGTGTGAAAGATCAGGGTTGTGGAGCATCACTCATTGTCAAGTAATGTTGGGAGAAGTGCCACTGGAACAAAAGAAAAACTAAAGTACAGAAGAATTCAGGCCCAAAGATAGGCTCCAGGCTCATGCACAAAAGGAATCAAATTGACATGTCATTACACTGCAGATCTGACAACCAGCAAGATTGTCTGGCAATGCCCTGACTCAAATACTTTTGTCTTGACTGATCCTTGTTGTGAGCCAAGGCTCCCTTTGAAACATTTCGTGTATCTGGGCCAGATTCTGCTCCTGTGAGAAGTCAATGAGTGTCTTGGCCTCTGTGTATTTGGAATTTAAAGCAGTGTTAACTTTTTTTTTTTTTTGCAGTTGCTGAAGAAGCATGAGAGAGTCTGTATTTGCCAGGGCTAAAATTCATGAGCTTCTTTTCAAGTCTAAGTGACTGGGTTTATCCTATTTGAAATGAATTATTTCCTGGTGGAAGAGTAAATCCAACATTCCAAAGGAGTTCTTACTCCAGCCTGCAGTCAGGCCCGTGTAGCTCTCTGGAAAGGCACAGTTAGATGGGCTCTATTTATTCACCTTTCCTGAAGCCCATGGCTTCACACTGGTTCTGCTGCTGTCTCCAGGGGAGGGTAATGCCAGGGTCACCTCTCCTGCTGGACTGTGCTCGTGTCAGGAGTCTGGCTTTCTGAGAAGAGCTAAAGGAACACACACTATCTGATGTAGCTTCCCTCAACTCATTCTTTTCTTGCCCTCTCTTACACTCCAGTCCTGTTTATCCTGGAATTCTGTCCATTCCCTGTGTTAAGGATAGCACAGGTGCACCTCAGAATGAAGTGGCAGAAATTGAGCTTTTGCTCTGCACCTTCTCTCCCTTTCCCCCAGGTTTGAGCAGGTGCTTGCAGTGCCCACATCCAACAGCCTAAAGCTGTGCTCATCCCAGAATTGCCTGCAGGAGGAGGAAGGTGCATGTCCTCCCTGCAAGGAGAGGTGGGATGGGGCTGTGAGGGTCGGCTCAGCCTGTCCTTCCCTAGTTCCAGGTGTGGGATTCACTTCCTGGGTGGGAGGTGTTATTGGAGAACTTGGAATTGGATTCTGGAACAATCAATGGGTGAGTTCAGTCCTTTCTTTTTTTTTTTTTTCCACTAAAAGTGAAAGGTTTTGTCAAATGTGTGTAGAATTCCTTCGTGCTCTGGGGATGTGTTCTGTGGTTTCTGTTTGCTTGTAAAGACTTCAGCTTCCTTTCATATCTTATATATATTGAAATGCAAGTGTTTAAAATAGATTACTTGAAAGCAAATATACACTGACAAGCAAGCACTGATTTAAAACCTGGTTAGAGGTAAAATGTTTCTGATGTGAAAAATGTCAGGTTAGGAAAAAAAATAAAATTAAAAAAAGCCAAGATAAAACACCACCCAATAACTAAAAGGCTGCTGGAAACAGCTCTGATGTGCCAGCAGTGTGATGTGCTCTGCTGCCTGCTGTTAGAGTTAACTTCTTGTCAGGATCATCTGCTCTAGGATTTGTGGTTTACAGGCAAGCAACTTTAATTTTAAAACCTGAATTATTTTCAGGAAGTGTTATGATTTGGGTTTGTTTCAGTGGAATGTGTTTTGCACACATAACCTGGATTTTGAGGTGTTTAATAAACAAAGTAAAAGTTATTCAAACCTAGTGTTTGCTTCTGACTTGGTCTTGATCTCCCTGCATCAAACCTGGATGAATTTCTTCCTTGTCATTCTGGGGAGGTTATTGAAGAATTGAGACATGGCTCTTGCCTAAGTACAGAAAAACTTGCTTGTAAATTAGAAGCAATTGAGGTTTTGATTAGATCTGTTCATTTCCCTGTGGTCCTGGTTCCTGAGCATTTGCGTAAGCGGAGTTCAAAGAAATGGCCATGAGCAGTAATTTTTTTTTTCCTTAAATTTTTAAAGCCTTTTAGAAAGATGAAGAATTCACTGATGATGAATAAATTTATGATGTAGAACTTTGGAACTATTGAAATCACTTGGGGCTTTGCCTTTGTGTTTCACCCTGGATTTTTATTTGTGGGCAAGATTAAATTAATATATTCAAAAATATTGTGCAAGGAGCAACTTTTTTTTGCCTTTTGCAACACAGAAGAAGCTTGAATTCACGAAGGCCACTTGAAATGGTGGTGTTGGTTTCATATGGGGTGCACTGGTGGATAGCACCACTGAAAATTCTGGAAAGAAACTTTATTTTTAGTAAAGGGAGATTCTATTTCCTGTTCAGGGAAACAGAGACCTGTGATTTAACAGTGAATATCACAATTCAGTATGAGTATTTAATTGCCTGGTACCTGCCATGGACTCTCTGAGGAACAACTAATGTAGTGTATCAGCCAGCAAGTTTATTTAAAGATCTGAAATGAAAGTAAATTGTTAAAACCTTTGATGTGCATATAAATATATCAGTTTTACTAATTATTATGAATTATTTTAATGTCTTGAAGAACCAGTTCTTGTATATGTCAGAAGAACTGATACCTACAAGAACCATATATATCTCTCCAAAATCGACATATCAGCTGCCAGGGAACATGAGTTGCCACTGTCTTGCAACTTTCACACTTTCTTGACAATCATTCTTGATTTTCTGGTGATCATCTTTGAATAAAATGAGGGCCCAGCTGTGGAAGTTTCCTCCAAGACTAATTGTTCTCACAGCACATGGAATATCCACTAAATAATCTCCCCATCTTCTAATGAGCGGAAACAACAGCGAAAGGTTAGGTGACTCTTTGTGTTTTTATCATTTTGACAGAGTCCTGAATATCATTTAATGAAACTTCCTATGCCTGAGAGATATTGATGCAATGCAGGAAAGCAGCCAGTGAATAACGCAGCATTTGTAGGAGCCCAGCTCTCTGCTGGTGGGCTGCAGACAAACCTCCAGGCAGCTTTCAGGAGGAGAGAATGCAACCCCAGAGTGGAGAGTCTCAAAGAGCTCAGAGCAGACCCCAAAATGTGGGCAGCACATCAGGCACATGGGGACTTGCTGAGCCCCTGGTGCAGCTGACAGCATCCCAGTGGCGCCTCTCAGCCTGTGAACCTCTCTACACTTGGATTTCCCAGGGTGCACAGGAGCACAAAATAAACCCTACAATTATTCTCTGTATCTTTTGGTTTTGAGCAATTATCATATGAATGTGTGAACTCTGTGCACAGAATGAGAAAGCTGAGTGCTGCTCTGTGGTCATCAAAATAGTTATGAACTTTCTATTCCAAAAGTGTGATTTTGCTTCTTGCCTGTTATAGGGATTTTTTTTTTCCTTGTAATTCTTACAGATTTTTTTTTTTTTACTTTCATTGCTAGTAATGAACAATTTAGCCATCTACTCTACTCTTATTTCACATAAAAGCAATTTCTGGCAATTCAGTGAAGGTCAATGAATAATACCCAAAGCTTTGATATGAAACACTTAAAGACATCAGTAACTTGACCCCAGAACTTTTTGCAGATTCAGGCTGTAAGTGCTCAAGTAGTGTTCCCATGACACTTGGACTCTCAGAAAAACACAGCTATACTTTGGATTAGTTGTATCATTTTTTTTTGGAAAGACACGTGATCAAAAGGGATTGAAATTAAAACTTTGCAAAAGTTGTTAGCAAAATGACATTTAATTTTGATAGAGAGGCAATGAGGCAGAACATTTTGCATGTTTGCAAAATAAGTTCCATTTTGATGCGTTTGGCATTACTGATTATATTAATTAACTTAACAGCAAGTGTGAAGATTATTTATGATGCATTAAAAATGATTGGATCTTAATTGCTTCCCTGTAAGAACAAGGAAGTTGAATTTCAGGTTGTGGAGAGCTCCATGGTTAGTCTTCTCAGTGACTCCTAACTAGTGTGCTTTAAAAGCAAAGTAATTGGAATAAAACTAACCCACACTATTGAAAGTGGTAACTGTTTGTGCTCGAGCAGTTCAGGCTGATGACAGTAATCTGGTTTGTTCTGCTACATCTCTTACTTCATTAAGACCTCATTTTTAAAAAAATCCAGATTTCCAGAATTATCTGAGCAGGGAAGATCTTGCAGAAGAGACTGGTTCTTCCAGGGGTATCAGTTTCTCCATGAGTGAACCACTCAGGTACGAGAAGTGAATGCAATTTGTGGGAATACAACTCTGTATCAAAATGTTAATGAACTCAGTTCCTGTAATAGTGTGTTTACCTTTACATAATAAACTTTTGTGTAAGATGCAGCTTTTCCATGTTCTGTTACAGCATCTGTTACCTCAAGGTGGAAGTACTCCTGTTTTACACATTAAAAATTACTTAATTTTGTTTTCTGCTCTTTTAATGAAAATTTACTTCTTCACCTGACATGGAGCAGATGCTGTCCCAGACTTAAAGTGACAGAGATCAGTATCCAAAGCAGTGGCTTGACACACAGAGGTGCTTCAGATGGTGATTATTATAACCAAAAAAAGCAGGTTTGTTGATACCTTTTTATCCTTAATATATTTAAAATTGCATAGTTGATAGCTTAGTTGCTATGAGAGCATATGTAATATCTGTTTGATAAGTGTCTTCTCACACCCTGAGGTCTTTTATAGGCAATTTGCATTCCACAATGAGAGAAATCAGCTGGAGAGGGTTTATTGTTTTGTATAATAGAAAGGAGTGTGAAAATATTCCAGCCTTGCAGATGGTGTTGCTCATTAGCCCTGAACATACACATGCAGAAATATTGTTTCCCCTTAAAAAATAGGGTCTCCTCATCTTTCTTTCTTACAATGTACTTATAAAGGAGAATTCATAGTTTGGTTGTATTGCGATCATTAGTTGATCTTGAAAGGAAAAGTGATGGGATAAAGTCTTTCTTTGAACTTTGATGTGCTGGGTGGTTCAGAGATGACAGAAAGCAAATGCTTCTTTTCTTCTCTGTTGTCTGAATAGAGAGTCCTAGATCTTGCTATAGACATCTGCTTTTCTAAAAAGTGAAAGGATAAATCTCAACTTTTTCCCATAGCAGCAAAGGAAATCTGATTTGAGGAAACTTTGAACATACAGACAGAGGTGGATTGATGAAAGTGTTTAAAATCTGGCAAACATAAAACTTTCAAGGGTGCCAGAAATTTGAAAATTGTGGATGTGTCGCAAGAGAATCAAAGACCACATGAACTGTCTCTGGTGTTCCCAGGGTTTGTGAGGTGGAAGGGTTCCTTTTGGCTTTCATGCCCTTTGGTTTAGATCCTAAAAACTGTATTTTGCTGAAGTTGGAGCCTGAAATATGACTTTCACTGCTCTTGCAGCGGCAGCCAGGAAAAACATGGAAACTGCTTTGCTTTGTCAGTGGAGGATGCCATACTGAGGAAAGACTCCTGTGTTCAGAGTCATATGAACCCAAGATTAAAACTCTTGGCTTTCATGCCTCAACTATGGAAGAAAAAAGTTCCTAAATGTTAGGGCCAGCTGCCAGGTGTTTCAGCTGTTCTAGAGGAGTTTCTCTCAAAAGTTCTACATAAATCCAAATACTCTGGTGCTGCAAGGAAGCTGCAGCCAAAGGGGACTTTCATTTTCTGGTGCTGTCTGTTTTGAAAGGCACTTGAAATGCTGCAAGACCAATTTCTTTCTCGTACTGTATCAATGCTTAAGATTTTTGCCCAAGGTATTAATTATTCCTGGGCATTGCACATGGCAAAACAGTCACATAAAATGAGAAAAATTGAGGATGTTTGATTAAATTACTCCCAGTTACGCAGTTGTTTTCATATTGTTATGATAATTGGTGGTATTCAGAACTTAACCCAGGTTCACAGTACTGTTATTTGCAAATCTGGTCCCAAGTCTGTGCTCATAAAAAGTGTCCTGGGGAATCTCTCCGGGACTGAGAATGGCCATAATCTCTTTATGCTGCTGTATCTCTGACCCTTTCTCCTTACTCAATGAAAAGGAGTTTTTGCAGATATGGGTGCACATATCTGTAAATTCCACACTGAGTAATTGGAGTGGGACAGATATGGTAGGAATAAGCATAATAAAAGAACGGAGAGAAAGAATCTTCCTTTCTTCATGGCCCTCCAGGTCTAAAGTGTGCTCTGTTGAATATCACCTACTTGTCAAAACCTGCCATAACACAAGGAATTAAAAGGAATCTGTCTTGCAGTATGAGTAATTGAAATGAGATACAGATTTCTAGAGGAGGTAAGTCGAGGGGAAACTCCAAATGGTGGTGCCCTTATTAAATTTAGACATTGAAGAAACAATATTACAAAAATACAGCCACTCAGTATTAATTGCATTATAATGTTGTCTGAAATGCAGACTTATTTTGAAAACAGTGGCAAGAAGTACCATATGTGACTCCCAGATACATCCCAGAATTGTGCATATAGTTATCTAATTGGTCTCTTTTGTAAAACTTCATTTGATGGGTGGTGCTGTGAATTGTTTATGTCAATTAAGTGCAGCTTGCCAGAAGACTTGAGTCTAGAGGGCATCAAGTACTTACACTGTAGAAATAAAAAATGCTGCTCCTGTGAGAGGCTTTTGACCTTTGTTTATAAATATCAAACCATCTATTTTCTTATTTCCAATGCTTTACATGATGCCAATAGCTTTATACAAGGCACAGGGTCCCGTGGAAGGTGCCCTGCCCATGGTAAGGGAGTTGGAATCGGGTGATCTTTAAACTCCCTTTCAACCCCAATCATTCAGTGATTCTATGACATCCACATCCTTTCTAAAGCTCAGCTTTCTGTATTTTGGAATTGTTTTTTGTAGTGTCTGTATCCATCCCCCTTCCCTGTTTTATCCATGCTTTTATTTGGTTTGATCCATGGGCAAATCTCTTCTGGATGGCTGGTTTTGGGTGTAATAAGTTCATATTATTCACTGGAGTTTTAGCATATAATAATATGCTAAATATATAATTAAATACTTAATAAAGTTTTTATTAAATACTTAATAAAGTAATAATTTGTTGATTACTGTTTCAGAAGTAACTATGTCATTGGAAGAGTGTATAAATTTAATTTCTGTTTTGGCTTTTGACGCTCTAAATAAAAATAAAAAAAAGCACTGTAAGAAAATATAAGAAAACTAAGTACCTAATACTTGTAAAACTTTTAACTCTACAGAAAGTCTTAAAGTCATCATAGTTCAGGTCTGAGGTGACAATGCAGTATGGGAGATATGACTCCATTTCATGGTACTGTGTGCATGGATTTCCTATGGATATCTGCCTTATTTCAGTGGAGGAAGCAGGAGGTGCAGCAAGGTGGGCTTAAATCTGTTCTCAAATAGCTGCTCCAGTTGTATATTCCTATGGAAAAGTCAGTCTGCTTAATAACCTCCAATGGCTGGTGGTTCATCAAGATATTGATTTTAAAGCTCTATTGATTGTTTATAAAACACTGCACAGCCACTTTCCAAGCTATTTAAGTGATTTGTTTGTCCCATATATTTTACAATGATGAGACTATTGGAAATCCCTGTGCAGATTCACTCAGACCATTACACATTATTAGTTTTCTCCTGCAGAATTGCCCCTCCTCCAGGGATTCTGAATGTGAAGTACCTTGCTCTTGCAAGGTCTTATACGGGGTGTTTGTTTTATATATGCTCATAACAGGATAATTATATTGCTACCTGAAACACTTTGGCTTGTGTGCAGGAAGAGGCTCTGTGTAATAGTGATTGATAGTTTAAGCTTAAAAATTGTTATGATGCATTAAAAGTATACTAATGTTTATTACTTTTTACAAGGCTACAGACATTTAGATTACAGGCCAGGCTTCCAGAGCTATCACAGGGCTTCAGATTGAAGCAAATTGAATGGGTGCTCATCCTCTTACCACGTGTTTTCTTCCTCTGTGGAATGCCCAGTTTAAGAGGCAGCTCATTCTTTTTTATTTTTATTTTTGGTAGCCAACTCTGAGTTAAAAGCAAAAAAATAAAGAAAGGAAGTCTCCACAGATCCAGTTCTAAAAATAATTGTATAGGGATTTTTAAAACTTTCTAAATCTCAGTGTTCAAAGCGATCAGGCAGCTTTGGAAGCTTGTGAGTCAGAATTCCTCCCTCCCCCGATGCTGGCATCAAAAGCAGGACAGACTTTAGTTTTCCACAGTTGCTTTTGGCATTTTGTTTTAGGGTTGTTTTTAGATTTTTGATATATTCAGGTCATCCTTCAAAACTTTTTTTCTTCTGTAATTCTGAATGACAGCTGACGTGCTACTCTATTCAGATGACAAAAACTTTTGGGAGTAGGTGGTGCTGGGCACATGTGTGCCTATGGAATTGCTGAGCCTTCTATGGATCCTGGAATAATGAATTAAGCTAATGAACTCAGCTGATGACTGATTGATTGTGTGAAAATGACATCAGATATCGAAGCAAATAAAATAAGTTCTTTTGCAGTAAGTAAGTAAACTCTCCTTTACACAAAGTAGTCCCTGTCTGACACAACTGTGTTTAGACTCCACACTCCTCCTTGGTCTGATTGTGTTCCACAGAATAGTTCAAAAGCTCATTTTTATTTTTTACTGTGCTCTTTCATTGCAAGAAAAGCCAGTGTTTGGTGAGAACAGAATAATTTCCTTGAAAACTTTCAGCAACTAATGCGCTGTACGTGGCACTTTATAATATAACTTCCACATTCCACAGTCCTCACTATCTGCAGGTGAGACCTGTGGGATACACTTCAGAAAAGTTACATAAACAACTCTGAACTCTTGGCTGAGAAAATGTATACTTTGAACATGTTGAAACTATCCATATTAAGTCAGTTTAGCACTTTGATTAAAGAGTTTAATCAATCACCATCCTAAGCTGTTTATTAATCACTTTATCAAGCAGTTGATGCATTGCTGGTTTTAATAGAATCCATTTATTTTGATTTCTACCTACTTCATCTTTCCAAAGGGCTTTCTGAATCAGCTGTGATAAAAAAAGGAGGGGGGAAAAAAAACAAAACCAACAAAAAAGGCTTGGTTGCATCTAAACACTGGAAGGTAAGAGCCCAGACCTCCCTTGCACATACTTCATTATCAACATTCTGCACCGACTTGGCCAATTTATTAAGGGTAAAAAAAAACCAACCCTGCTTGGAGTGAGTCTTTTGGTGAACCACACGGTTTAGCTCAGATAAACAGAGGCCATTCGTTTGCTTTCACACCTGACAACCTCATGATATACGATCCTAATAAGATTAATCTCCTCCCTCCCCCCATACACACACACACTTTTTGTTTTGTTTAGTGGCCTGACTTGGTGATCTTCTCTCATTCCCCTCATTGGGCACTTTTAATGCCTTTGGTTTCAGTTGGTGGTTAGAATAAAACAAACAAACAATCAATCCCCCACCCCACTCCCCAGGCCTTTCTCATTCCAGGGGAACAAGATTAATATAACGAGATATAAAGTAAGCAAGGGAACACTTACAAATGTTACAAAGCAGAATGGGCATAGAACAAATTCTTTTATGCAATTTGCCTTGAAAAGCATTAAACACATGGGGAATCTGTGCCATCTAAACTACACTTTGTAAATGGTGAAGAGGGGAAACAAGCCTTGTACAAACAAAAGCGCCAAATGAGAAATCCAGAACTTGGGCCACAGCTGACTTTGGTTTTACTGCCTTTTATGAGTTTTCACTTAACTCTCTGGCCATGCCTGATCTCTGAACTTTGGAAATCTTGGGGAAAGTAATCTAAGTTTGGCCTGATTTGCCTTCAGTAACAAACACTGATGCATGGCTTTGAAATATGACCTACATTAGCACCTACACAAACCTTCTATTTTGAGCATATCCCAGTATTATCAGCAATATGCATCATGCTATATCACCAGACCCAAAATATTTTTTTCTTAATTTTATCCAGTAAAGCTGGTGTGGTTCCTTAGGAGTGTGGATTCTTTGGCAGGAGTGTAAAAATACACATCTCATTTAAAGTTCCACCATCCCATGTCTCGTACTCGATATGATGCAGCAGAAAGATCCCACAGTCAAAACTCTAATAATATATTTTAGCATGTTAAACTCCCGTGCAGATTCTGCCAGACATCCATTATTAATATGGCCTAATTATGTTAATTGAAGAATATTCTTTCAGTGTGAGACCAAGTCTTCCTCCTCAAAAGGAGGTGGTAATACACACTTCATATGTGTACAGACATGATTACACAGTAGACTGTTACTGCCCTACTTAGGAGTTGTAGGAACTGTTAATATCTTAGAAAAGCAGGATTTCAGTGGGACCAGGAAACCAGACCCAGTCCTGTGCAGCTCAGTGGGAGCACTGCAATTATGGGACATGGGTGATTGGGGATTTGCTACTGTAATGCATTGTAATAAGCACTGATGAATTTTTTTTTTTGTTTTCCATATATATTTGTTTCATGGTTAAGGTGTTGCTAAAATTTTAAAGATTTATCATTAACTAGAAATTACCGGTGGTATTCTGGAAGTTACCAGCAGAGATGTCACAACTGACTTGTGGCAGCATCAGCTCTTTGCACCACCAGAGTGTACAGAGCTCATTTCTAACCCAGGATCCTCCTGGATATCGAGTGAGGCAGCGTGGTCACCGAGCTGCCGTGTGGCACTTCCAGAAATATTAATTACGGTTGTAAACAGGGCTGCAAAATTAGGGATATTGCATCCTCCCTGGGCATTGCATCGGCAGCCCAGCTGTGAAAATCACTTCCAGTCAGCTATCAATTGAGATGGAATGGCCATACAGCTGAATTGCAGTGTTTCCAAAAATGTTAATTAAGAACGGGATGCTGCTGTGAAGCGGCAGCTTTGTGGCCCTTTTGAAGCTGTACTGCAGTTGCTGGAAGTGCTCTGGCACTGCACCACTAAAGCTGGGAACCCTCTTCCTCCTTGCATCACCCACCAAAACAGAGCTCCCAGTTCAATCAGGAGAGCTTCTTCAGGGCCTGAATCAGCAGTTCAGACAGTAATCTTGATGCTGTAAATTCCGTTCCTTATTGCCCCCACTTTCTATTCCTGCTTAACTGCATGCAGCTCCTACACTGAGAAATTAGGGGTTGTTAAACCCTGAGCTGGATCCCTGAGACTTTATCCTAGGTTTGCTCTTGATTTTTCACCCCAGTTCTTCAGCACAGCCCATTTATAAGGATGGCTTCTGTAGGTGACTATATTCAATTAAAGCACCTAATTGGTGATACTGGGGTGCAGGAGACTAGCCCAATAGTCTGAATCTTTTATTTAATAGGAAACAGTGCAGCAGGACTGCCTGTTCACACTGATATTCAGTTCTTGGGCAAGAGAGTGATTTATCTCATTGCCTTTTTTTAAACAGAGTCCAGTTAATAAACGAAGACGTTTTTTATTGAACATGCTTACCATAGAAAACAAGTACATATATATATCCAAATGTATTTGTAAACAAATACAGATCTTTGGATAATTTATTAATGAATTTGTTGAAGTACAGATGAGATTTCTGTGTTTCAAATGTGACCTGCCAAATACAGCAACTACTCAGAAAACACTTAAGCAATTCATGAATTTCACCTAATGCACTTGGGGATGTGCTAAGTCCTATTTATGGATAGACAGTATGTATACTATTTCTTACTATGTATTCATTAAGAATATTCTAAAGATGATAGGTGGAAATTGTAGCTAAGGCAGGACTGCATTTTAAAGGTTTTACACTTATATTTTTCACTTAAATATCCAAATCTTTAGGTTCAGTGTAGTGAGAACACTGCCTGTTCTACCTGTCATCTTCCTAATTTTATAAATTTGGCTCCAAAGAATTAGCACAAATATTTGACTTTCATTAAGAATCAAAATAAAAACAAGAAGGCTAAATAGCCACCAAAATCCTGGCATGAAAGGGGGGAAAAAAGAGAGTTTTTTCCACCATTTATTCTGATCAGAAAAGAGTATGTCAATGAACCTTTGGGGAATGTAATTAGATCAGATTTTCCTGAAAAATTGCTGATAGTTCCAGTTGAATGCAGCCAGAATAAGCCAATTTTAAGATCTCTGGGGTGGTATAGGATTATGGATTTTTTTTTTTTTGTCTTGCCCTTTTCACTTTTGGACAGACTGTACGTAAATTCTTTGCTCAAGTCTATATGCAACAGATGGTAACAGCAGAAATAACTGCTTGGTGTTAGGTTTTAAACTGGTGCTTAAATGGGTTTGTGGAAGAAAGTGTTGAAACAATGGGATAATTTTACTTAATGAGATCGTTTTTATAAAGAAGAAGTCAGTCATTTAGAGCTGAGCTGCAGGAAAATCTGCACCATCAGCAGGTCTGTGGGAACGAGGCACGGGCATACCTACAGCCTGGGGTAAATGCTAAACATTTCAACTAGTTTAGGCCACATTTACTGAAATCAAACCACTCTGAGTTGCTCTGGATTTGTGTTGGCCCTGGAGGATGTGGGGACAGTGAGCACAGGTCCCATAAGGACATGTCCTGGTGGGCCTGCCCCTCTCACTGCTGCTGCCCCTGGTGCCTTGGTGAATGTTTGGAGATGAGCTGTGAAACCAACCAAAGCTGCAACAAACCAGCATCTCCAGATTATAAACAATACCTGGAAAAATAAACCCAAACCTCTGAGAGTGAAAGGAGACAAATAAGAAATCTTTATTGTCTTCCCTTCATTTTGTATCAGTGATTAAGGAAAAAGGCAGCATTAGTGACTCACTTGAAAGCAACACAGGAGGAATTGGTGTGTGTGTCCTGGAGCTTAAAAACTTAGTAGTATCATATTTTCAATTCTTCCCTTGTTTTTCACACCAGTTCATGCTGGCACATTCTGAAGAGCACCCATGAGGTGATGGCAAAGCCCGAGCTTTGATACACAAATTAATTCCCTTCCCAGTAGCTCATGCAGATGAAATTCGAGCTGCAGGGAGGACAAGGCGGATAATAAATTTTCAGATAAAGTTTCAGTAAACGCCATAGTCACAAAAAAAGTGGTGGTGATGGTTCACTGGTGGTCTATAGAGACAGCCACTTGCTTTGAAAAAATGGTTTCAAAAGACAGTTTATGTTTCAAGTGGTAATATACAGCCTTAAATACAGTTTCTCTTATTTGCATGTGCTTTTTCACATTTGGATTCTGTGTGTCATATTTTGCTCCACATATAGTGAGAATTGCACAAATCACACCCACATACCTTCCAACAAGAAATGAAAGCTTGTGGAGATAACAATACAGGTAATTTTCTTCTTAAATACCAGCTTGTTCTGAAATAACATGGGGCTCACAAAGAAGTTTCAGCATGGAGAGTGTTTTTCAGTGCTAACTATTGTTGATAATTATTCCATTCATCACTAATTATTGGCTGTATTATTATTAGAGATTGCTTGTAATTATTATATTAGATAGAATCAGTGAGAAAGCAATGTACATCAAAAAGTTTACCATCCTGAACAAGTGACTTGTTTGGCTTCAAGTGGTTACTTGTCTTTACTTCTGTTGAAGTTTTTGCATTAATAACTGTAGAAGTTGATTGGAGCAAAAATGAAGAATTAGTCTTGTCTTGGGGAAAAAAAAGAGACACCAAACAAAACTCCAGTCCCTCAGGAAGGAGCAGAACAGAGCTGTGTAGCCTCAATCTGAAAGAGTTCATAATCATAAAAGACAAATTCAGACTAGAACTAGTCAAATGTTAATTTGGAAGGATAGTTTTGGGTTTTAATCACTCAAATTTGGAAATTCTTTGACATGTAATTTTTTTTTTTTGGGAAATGTATAATTAAAAAGGAAAAATATAATTCAAATTTTAAAAATTGCAGGGGAGAAGAGATCACTTTTACAGAAGTTCCACCCACATGCTTTTCTCAGCAGGGCACTACAATGTCTTAACAAGTAAAGAGCAAGATGGAAACATGACATCATTAGGACAGTCTAATTAGCCTGTAATTTGTCCCAGAAAGGTATCTGGTTACCAACTAATTGATGTAAACTGATTAACCCTTTCTCTAGCATCCCATTCGCCACTTTTTTTTCACTTCCATAGAATCTGGTAAGGGTCAGGACTCTGTTGTGCTACACACTGTGCAAACACAAATCAAAAAGACAACCCACACCCCAAAGAGCTTACAACTTACGTGTTGGAGGGGAGGTGATACCTGCACACAAAAAGGATTTAGAATGAATAGCTTAATACCAGTTAGCATGTTTGGCAGTGGCCTTATCCTAGCAGCAGCTAGGACAGTCCGCAGGGCTTTTAAGGACCTCAAAAAGAAAAAAAAAAAAATTAAGAAGGATTTGAAGACATATAACGAGGTGTCTCTATAGATGTTTTCTCCCAAGAGTGAAGGGCAGGATGTGTGACAGTGGAAAGGTGCTTGTTTGAAAAAATATAATAAGTGTGTGCTGGAAGCTGGCATTATTGGCTCCTTGGAGATGAGGTTCGGCTTCCTGACAAAGAAAAAGAGATTGGTACATAGGTATTATCTCTGAAGGGCCTTGAATGTGAAGACAAGTAGCTTATGTTTGATGCAGGTTGGTGGGGGAGGCAGCAGAGGGATGGGGAGAGAGGGATGACACAGTGAAAGCAGTGGGCTAGGAAAAGTCCATTTATGGGAATATTCTGAAAGGGTACGAGCAGGGCAAGGTTGTGCTTGTCAAAGCTGTGGAGAAAGACGTTTTGTTAATCACGATTCTACGATGACAAGGCTTTGGCTGGCACGGGCAAGGCTGTGTTTTTGAGAAGTACTTTGAGCAAGGTTGTCTTCAGAAGTGAAGGCCGGAGCTGAGGAATAGGCAGGTAGGGGTGGTGTCCATGGTGAATAAACAAGAGGTGGTGTTGAGGGAGCCAAGGAGGACACAGTGACCTGTTTGTAACGCTGAAGCTTGAGCTGGTTTCTCAATTTCTGTGTGGAGGCACTGGGAAGGGATTTAACTTGGACAGGAGGCACATCTGGGGTAAACAGACATCTGTGAAGCATCAGAATGTAATCACTGCATTTCCTAGCTGAACTGAGATAAGGGCAGGCAGAGGAAAATGGGTCCAAGTGAGAAGGCAAAACCTTCACAGGAAGTTGAGCAGTGTAAGGATAAGGGTAGAGGAGAACGTAAAAGGTGGGTGTTGGCACAGTCAAAGAATAGGAAAGTAATGAAGAACATCATGGAAAACTGTGTCAAAAGGACCTTGGCAAAACTAGAAGGGTATGGTTGGGGCTTTGACTCAGGAGAGCTGACTGGAGGCTGGTGGAAACTGTGTCAATTGAGTGTAACGGGCAGAAATTAGATTAGGAACAGTTTAGGACAAAATGGAAGGAGAACTGACAGCAGCTATAAACAGCTTGTACAATGAAAATGAGAGGAAGCAGTGATTGGAGAGACAGGAGTGGGCTAGAGTGTGTATGTTTTCGTTTTCAGATGAGAGACGCTACAGCATGCCCATATTGTGGTGGGAAAGAATCAGGAGAAGAAGTGCAGGAGAAAGTCTGACAACTGTGCTGGAGTTGGAGTGCAATCTGATAGGGGAAACTCAGTGCAGCTCCAATATATCTGGCCCCTGCATTAAAATAGCTGCAGGCAGCACATGCTTCTCTGTGTGGTTTAGAATGTGCTTTGTGTAGTACAAAGAAAAAAGGATAAGATTCATCGAGTGCCTTGTTGTGCTTCCCTGGTTGTTCTGAGCAAGCAGGGTCTACTTGTGCCATCACAGTAGCAGAGGACTAAATCCTCTCCCCATCACCCTGATTAACAGGGAATCACTTGGGTATTCCCATGCAGTTGGTAGGTGTTGTACAGGTACCAGTCTTGTGGTTTTGTCTAAAATTACTTAAAAAAAAATTTGCATTTTGAGGCTTTTTTTTTTTTCTATAAATGAACTTCTGTCTTCCCTGGAGAAAGCTCTCTGCTGTGCCAAAATAATGTGTCATATTCTTACAGGTAATTAAAAATTTTCATCCAAAAATGTCAGGGCAGTGCTGAAACATCTTCTCTCTCATTTTCTTGCCTTTCATCACACTTTGAGTTTTAAAAGTTTTCTTGGATTCCCTTTTTATTACTTTTCCAAAATGAAACATTAACTGAAACACCGAAGAGTAACTGAAATGTCGCTTTGATTTCTTTTTCTTTCTCCCCCTCCTCCTTAGACACTTATTTTTATTTTCCCACCTATCTCTCCGGGTTACCTGTACGCATTCCGGGTTTTCAAAGTTTGAACAGCGATGCACAAAACACCAGCCAAAGGCTGGAGATCCATCTCCCCGAGCCAGAGGTTACATGCATAAATTCATGTCCATCACGCTCTGAATAAATTCTTTTGTTTATGCAACAGTCTGCACAAGCACAACACACTTGCAGCTGAGCACCAGTTGGTTTACAGCTTTCTGTGCCATTCTCACTTCTGGGTGGGGGGTTGAGAGCATTGAACCCCACAGCTGGTAAAACCAGTGCAGTGCGAGCCCATTTGCATCTGAAAAGCCCTGGCTCCAAAGGTGCTGTGACTTGCCTTGCACTTGCATGTGGAGGTTGCTAAGCGCAGCCCCTGGTGCGCGCAGTTTTTGTTTTTTGGGGGTTTTTGTTTTTTTGGTGGCTTGGATGTTGTGAGTGAAAAAATTTTCAGAGGGGTTCTGTCTGTCCTGAAACCAAAGGGAAGGTTCCTGCCGGTGTCTCTGCGCGGCGGCTCCGTTCCCAAACTCCAGAGGGTTTGTCCCTGTGGATTCTCAGCGCGGCCGTGCGTGAGTGTGGTTTTTCTGCCTTGCTGGTGGAATGTTCCTGGGTCTTCCTGCGAGCAAAAATGACATTTTTCTCATGACGAGTAAAGACGGGGTTGACAAGAGGCACGATCTCGCCTCTCTTTGTGCTGCTTCACAAGGGCTGGCTCAGTGAATGAGCTACTGATGCTTCTGATTCACAGAAATGCCAGTGAGACGCGAACCATTTTTTGAGGGAGAATATAACTGTACCCTAATTTTGTAGAATAAGTGCTGTCTAGGTAAAATTTTTCTGATCCAGAACCGCTTTTCTCCACTATCATTAAACGGCAGCTCTACTTTTGTGACTTCTTAAACAAGCAAAGTTTTGGGTGGATGGAAATGAACCCTTGGGGTTGGACTGATGCAGGAGCCACAGGAAGAGCCTTTTAGCAGAATTTAGGGAGGTCTGCAAAGAGACGGGCAAAACCCAGTTTCTTTCTGGAATCTGAGGGACATTTCTGGTTTCCCCTGCAACCTCACCCTCCTGGCCAAAACACAAAAGGCCATAACTGAGCACATTTCATGAGCAAATACTTCATCAACTTGGCGCCATCCAAGCTATTTCACATCTCCTCCCCTTGCTCCAAACTGATATATGTGGCTCACTACATTTAAAATGAAAAGTCCTCAGACAATTCTAATCATATTGTCAGTCAGATAGTCATCTTCTGAAAGGGGATCCTTCACCTTTAAGAATGCATGTACAATAGTGATATGTAAGCAGCTCAAAGACTCAATACCCCTTTTTTCTGCAAAGCAAGGCTGGGTTAGGAAAAAATCAATATGTTAGAAGTAAAGGTCATACAAGGAAAAGTGACATGAAACAGTCTTCATGAAGGATATTGTTCCCTTAGTTCTGTTTGAAGTTTTCTTTACCCTTGTGCTAGCCTTAGAACAAATATGTTTTGTCCTAGAATAGAAACATATTTTTATTCACCTTTAAAAAACCCCTGTATTTTAAATATTTGTCTGTTAGGGCATGTTCGCATTTTAGCTTGTTTTGTTTTTGTCCTGTGGGTGAAGTAATCCTCGGAGAAAAATATTGTGTGTCTGCCATCCCAGTGCATTTGTTGGTCAGGGTTCCTTTAGAAATGGAAGTATATAATGCACACAAATGTATTTGCCTATCTTTTTAACAGTTCTCAATTTACTTTTCAAGTGGGCCAGATGCAATACTATAGCTCTTACAAGGGTCAGGAACATCTCCTTATTTCCCCACACTCTGTACTTATTGCTTGGGTATAGTTTTAAAGTAGTCCATGAACCCTTTTCATTCTTGCAACACATTTACCCACAATTAACAATCAAACCATCCTTCCTTCATTCAGGCTCCCATTCTCTCTCTGCCTCATTTTCCCTGCCTCTCTCTTGATCTGCCATTGTGCCGAAAGCTGTTTGTGCCATCGCAATCTGCCCTCCTTACCAGCCACACAAGGATGGGGAGGGGGAGAGAAAAAGCACACAGCATTCAGGCACTGAATAGCAAATTGCTCTTGAGTGTCCTTGCTTTCCCCAGCGCTCCCCCTTCCTTCAGAAGGACAAGGGGGCCCCTGAAAGCAACTATACATTTTGCTTAGTGCACTTGAAAACAAGCGTTTCACACCTGAAGCCTTTCACGGCAGCCCAGAAGCACCCCTTCAAACCACTTAATTGCCAATTGCTTCTGAGCTCGTTGTGAAAGTCCATTATGTCAGGCAGCTCTATGGTGAGTGACAAAGTATGGGGAATGAAAGAGTCCTCCTTGCAGGGCCAGCGCAGTCCTAAAACCCCCAGTTCATTGGTTTGCTCGCTGTTAACACTTACTGGCCATGGTCAAAAGTGTGCCAAAACCTCTATCTTCTCTTATTATTAATTTGGTACATGGAAGATGCTGTTTCACTGATGTTCCCTCTCTCTTGTGTCCATATAAACACATATGAGCATATTTCAGATGGGCCTGGGGAAGGCATCCTCACACAAACATCACCTGTACTTGTGGATTTCAGATTGTATCATTGCCACTATTCAGCTTCTTTTTTTTTTCTTTTTCTCTTTTTCTTTTTCTTTTTCTTTTTCTTTTCCTTTTTCTTTTCCTTTTCCTTTTCATTTTCATTAGGTGAGGTAATAAAAAGGGATGTGATGATTTTCAAGGTTGAAGCTGGTTTCTTGGATATTAAAAAGATGCAGGTAGTCACTTGAAGATGGGAGATCAACTTGAAGAGGTGTAAAATAGGCTAATAAAAAAAAAGGAAAGAAACGGAAGTCTTAGCCTTAGAGTTGTTTTCCTTGTGACTGTGATTTTGGTGAGGGTTACTTTGAACTGAGCCAGAAGTGTCTGGGTACAACTTTATAGAGCAAGGCATGTGCTGCAAATATTCCCTGTTTTTATTTGAGTGTTTATAATTCATTTGGTTTATGATCCAATTTGGCCTTGTGGACTCAACAGAAAACCTCCTGCCGATTCTCAAAAGTTCTTGATTTTGGACTCTTGCTGCTCACTTTTGTATTCCTACCAGAGATATGCTAGTGAAGTAGTTCACTAGAATTGTGAATGAAATTCAGGCTTGTGAGTATTTGCAAAAGTATCAGAACTGGTTTATTCAAAAGATTGTGTGCATAGTATGAACCTGACTCTAAAAGTATCTTTCTGACCTGTAGTGGAATAGGAGTAGCATCACATGACATGGTGTCAAGTAATGAATAACCAATACACCTCACTCTCAGACTGTTAAATACAGCCAGCTGATTACTGAGGAGATGCAGATCTGAAGAAATCAGTTTAATATTTTTTTGAATAACAAGTTCGAGAAAAGTGCTCTTTGCATCTAGAGAATTCACGGGTCAAAAAAGGGCTAGCTTTAATTGCTTAAACTGTTCATTATTATCTAATCACCCAGCACTAATTTACACCTTTTAGTGGATTTTAAAGAAAAACAACATTACATAAACAGATGCAATGTAAACTTGACTAAATACAGCACTCTTAAAGATAAGTAAATTCTTAGAAATTGACTTTTGAGTAATATTAAAACGTGTATAAATATCTACTCCATTTATGACTACATTAAGTAAATGCAGTAAAGCAGAATGATCTCAAGATTGTGAAGCCATAAACTGTAGCTGAGGCCTTTTTAGAATACAAACTTTTACTCCCCTGATGCCACCAACAGGCTTTTAAAAAGTCTGGTCACTCCTTTTGATCGGCTTTACAGGGATTATTTTTAAGTATGGTGATCTATCAGATGCTTCAGATAGTTTAATATGTGTCTCACCAGATGTTTAAAGATAGGCTGATTTTATTATTAACAGAAACACCCCACTCTCATCTGTGTATTGCACTACAAGGGCAATAAATAACTTAGAGAACTTCATTGATAAGAATGTTTCACTAAACTAAGGTCACCAGGCATCCCAAATGGAGCTAGAGCTGTTAATATCCACAGAGTCTGCTGAGCTACACCTGCTGAAATCCAGGCATTTATGACTGTGTGTGTGTCCTGCTTTCTCAGTTACATTGGTGTTAAAGAACACCCAAAAATGTCTGTTGAAGCTGACAGATCATTTAGGAATTTCTTTTACTTTTTTAACAAGCTGTATATCTTCAAGGTTGATTTCTGTACAAACCTTAGTAGCCACTTGCATCTGGTAGTGTAGGGACTCCAGGAAATTCTGCTATTCACCATTTGGCACAAACATTCAAAGTGTCCTGTGCAGCTGCATTATAGAAGCAAATGTGTAAAATGTGGGTCTTAAACATTTGGTATTTTCAAGGAAAATACTGAGTTTCATGAAGAAATTATTGAGAAAATTCTCCAGGACCTCTCTTGGAAAAGTCCCTTCTATTTTCCAGGTGTAAATCACAGTAGGACACAAAATATGATTTCTCTGAGCAGAGATGACTTCTCAGACAGTATTATCTTCCTTTGCTGCAAGACCACACATTCATCGCTCCTTTTCATCATACTCTTTACAGCAATTAGACATTTTTCTATATATTTCACACTGCTATGTAATTTCTTCTGACAGCTCATCAGCCTCTTTGACTCATGACCTGTAATGGCATCCTTGTTTTTTGAGATGTTTGTTTATTTTTTTACCCTCACCAGAAGAAGTGAACACATATTATCATAGATGCATAAGGCCTATCAGTCATTTTTTTCAGGAGATATCCAGTAATAGAGCAATACTGTTCCCTCTCCACCCACTTGTGATTTTTTTTCCTTACCAATTTCCCTCAACTCTCTGAAAATAGCAGGTGCTTCTCTTCATTCACCTCCGCTTCATCCAGCCCATCTGTCTGATTCTTCTATGAGAAAGATTAATGGGACATAACTCTACTTCATCTCATGGTTTTTAACAGATCAGGGCGGAGGGGTAGGTGGAAATTCGATCCAATTTTAGATAGATGTTTCATGATGAAGACCTGATGATGATATTGCAGCAGTAAATTTGGGATCTTTCAGAGTCTTGGTCTGTTTCCAAAGTATTTCACAGGCTTGTGTTTTGAATGTCACCATAAGTAAGTTGCTCTCTACCCATCCATCTCAAAAGCCATCACTACTGTACCAATTAGATGCCTTAAGTGTAGTTGTGATAATACTGCTTTAGCTTCATAAAGGTAAATACACACTGATCCCTCACTTACCCTGCCCTGCCATGCAGGATCAGTCTTGGCAGGAGTGTTTGGAGGGGGTCACAGGATTTGTTTGCTTGAAACATATTTTCAAGTAGCCCTTTAAAAAAATCCTTTCCCCCTTCGCATATACCTCTGTTTGTTTTCTCTCTTATTGTAAATCTTGCCATGCAAGTTTTGGTTTTGCTGTTAAATTTTGTTACTGTTAAATTTTATGACTTTGTGTGGAGTACTACTCTGCTCTGATCCTGGTCCTTCAGAAATAAATGGAAGTGCAGGGTAGGAAGATGCCTCTGTGTATTCAGTGTGACGTACCCTGACATCTGTTACTGCCCAGATCCACACCCAACCTCTCCTGGAGGTTCATGTTGGTATTTTAGTGTTGAGCAATGGGCTGTTATTTTCTGTCCCACTCTAGCAGAGGCACAGCAAAAGAGATACCTCTTTGTCCCCAGGAGCAACCTACTTGATTTCTACTTTTTGTGCAAGTTTGCAGCATGCACCTGTATCAGACCTAGGTCAAATGGTTCATTCTGGAGTTGGTACTTTGCCTTCTCTTGGGGCATCTGTGACAGCTACTAAAGGTGGCAGCTTCATGTGTAAATGTGAATTCTTGCAGAGCTTTGGTTTGCCTGGAAAGGTGAACATGGCTGCATGTAAACACAATGCCTTAGAAGGGGGAGAGAGAGTGCAAGCATCCACTTTTGAAGCTGTGATGACCAAAAGTGCACCTTGAAGACATGGCTGGTTTTCCACCCCATTGAGAATTTAGCCCTAAAAAATCTCCTGTGTGAGAGTTTGCAGCCACAAAGTGTAATTTTCTATTCTGCACTTCCACCAGTTTGGCTTACAAAGAAGAAAATGGTCTCATATATACACTCTACAACCTTTTGAAATCCTCTTTGCTCATTTGAGTATTGCACAGAGTGTAAATGAATGCAAAATTTGGCTTTAATACTTCAAATCTGTTCACATCCACGAGGCTTGTGCCACATTGTACAAGAAAGCTGCCTTACAAGAGCATTACACAGCCTCACCAAAGAGAATCCCCAGGGTAGTTCAATATCTGCACAGAGGCAGATGGATTGGTTGTAGTCTGTGATGCCAAACCAGTGTCTCCAATAATTTTTGATTTATCATAGCAAGCACTCCTAAGATGAAGGGAATAAGCAGCTACCTGAAATCTTCCTCTCCTCTAAGGCTGCTCTGCATCATTCCTCTAAGGCTGAGATTTCTGTCTGCATCCCTGGTTCCAAGCACACCTCTCCTGTTTCCTCTGAGATTTTCCAGAGGTGTTCTTAGTCCCATAGTTTTCTGTCCAAAGATATGTTTTCCTTCAGGCTGCCAATCATGGCATAGCAGTACACTGATTTTCTTCAGTATGATGCTGAGTGATGATAAAGATTCGAGACTTTTGCTCTGCGTGGGAAGAGAAAAACTTCAGCGTAAAACTTTGTCGTTTATTAAAATATTCAACCCCCTTGGATCCTATGCTTTTAAAAAGTAAACAATGGGGAATGAAGCACTCTTGCAAAGAAGTAGGTGTCAGGAAAACAGGATTCACGTCGCTGAGAAGCAACTGGTGATGACAGTGTGCTATATCTGTCTTTGCAACTCTTAAATTCTCCTTGAGTTGGCTCTTGAAGCAAAGCACATGCTGCTTACAATGTGCACAGAGCACTGTGTACTTTGATTTTCCCTTATTTCTCTATTAAGAAAGAAAACAGGCGCTGAATCTTGCCAATAAACACAGAACTTTGAAATTCCACCAGCTCCCTCTTGTTACTTCTCTGTGCAATGGAGGGTGATGCTTGCTGGTCCTGTCCAAGTGGCAGATGTGGAAGTTCCTTAAAGGTGAAAGCCAGCAGGCTTGAGCAGGAAAATTCTGAACATGGGACACCCAAAACATGCCAGAAATTGTCTCATGTTCAAATGTCTCAGTACCAATAATGTAAACAGAAAATACTAATTCACTAAAATACTAAATAGTACTTCTGATACCCTGACAAGAATACCAAGTTTTCTTTGTAAACCTTCTGATCTGGACCAGGGTTAGAAAACTCACATTTAAATTGGTGTGTCATGATATTAGGGGACAGGAGCACATGCTGTACTGTGGTTGGTATCTAGACCAACTTCTTTAGGGTGGAGAATGAAGTGAAGGTGCCAGTGAAAATCAGTTTTCAGATTAAAAATGTGTGGTTTGGGGTGATGGTTTTGCTAGCAAAGCTATCAAACATTACAGGTAAACATACCTGTGTCATATGAAATCAGTTTATTTATAGATATAAAAAGAAAAAAATTAGAGCCTATTTCTGCATCCGCTAATTAAATTGATTTCTTCAGCATTCTCCAGTGAAAATGGTAAATGCTTGCTGTAAAGGGTTTGGTTGAACAGGTTTGTACTGGTTAAAAATTTTAACTTTTAACGATAGAGGAATAACAAAGACTTAGGATATTGAAGTTGTCCTAGTTGATTTACAGAAGTTGGTATCAGGCCATCTCTGTGGCCATAACTTGTAAAGTTATTCAAGAAAAATTCTTCTTAGTGTTAATATCTCTATATTTGGCATATTATAAAAAAATAATCCTCTGGTGTTTGTGTGGGCAGAGGTCTTGAAAGTCCCTGATGGAAATTTTTGCTCTAGAATACTGTTAGCATCAGGTGGCTTTTAATTATACACACAAGATTTATAATCTCTGATTTAACAAAACACCTCCTCCAGAGATTCAATAATGCTCCTAAATAAATGCAATAAATTCTGTATTTGTCCCATTAGGAGACAAGCACTGAGTTTAAGGTAAAATGAACAAATGCAGAATGTATATTCAAACTCTGTGGAAAGGAGGAGTGCCAATGAGAACTTACAGTTTGAATGTAAACCTTGGCAAAACCTTGGTTTTAACTATGTTGAAAGTGGTTTTAGCTATGTTGAAAGCTCAGTGTCTCGGGACATTGTGCTCTTTCACAGCCTGGTGAAATCCAGATGAAAGTAAATGAAGTGTTTGGTTATTTGTTATCTCAGGGTAGGTGATCAGCCCGTGCTCCAAGCTGTGGCCATGCCAGACTGAATATTCCCAGGGAAGTTTGTTGCAAAGTTCCCAGGAGGAACTTTTGCAGTCCAAGTTTGCAAGATGCAGTGACTGACTATTAAAAAATGCCAAGGGATGCTCGTGAGGAGAGGGGTTTCTATAGGACTGTGTTGCTTCTCACACTTGTCATCTACAACAGAGAGATTCCGTTAATACAGAAAACTTCCTGAAATCTGGGTTGAAATATTTGTTCATTTGCTGTAATTCTCTAGTTTCATTTTGAAAGCTCAGAGTTTAATGTACTAAAATTTATAACAATGAACATTAAAAAAACCCCTCTCTTCCTGAGGAAGTATCCTTGTTAACAGACTTCAGCTTAAACTTGATCTGAGATTTTTGCTGGGTTTTTTTTGTTTTTTGTTTTTTGCATCAAAGCTATTGATTCTCGCAGAAGCTTGGTCATTTCTGCCACTCAACAATATGACTTTGGTTTCCTAGGCAGCAAACTACAGGTCTGTAATTTAAACTCAGATTGTTGTCTCACATGTGTGCATTAGGAAATACAGGCCTATTGCCTATGGAAGGAACAGTGAAACTCATCAGATGTTTTAAGTCACCCCAAAACTGGCAATTCAAATCTTTGGAAGAGCTACAAGGAGGAGAGGAATCAGAGCTAAAATTGTGCAAAACTATTTAAATCAGTGTCAACAAAGGAGTAGAGGATGTTTTCCTGGGAATATCTGTTTTGAGCATGAAATTCCTGGTCAAGTACACACATAATTTATCTTTTTCTTCATTCTCCACCCACCTTTTTTTTTCTTCTTCCTTTTTTTAATCTGAGCTTGACTGCTGCAATGTGTTGCTCAGTATCCCTGACCTACACAGCAGCTCAGGAGTGGTGGCATAAGTTCTTAATGTTCTACAGGGGAAAATTCAATCAGCAGAAAGAATTGTCTTGCTTCCTCTCCTTCAGTGGAGAGGAAAAAAGGGGGACTCTGCATGCATGACAGAACATTCGAGGACCACCAGAAAAGTGTGGTGAGGTTGGAAGGTGTTAGGGCTCTTTTTTAGAACAATCTGATCAGAAGGCAAATGTCTAAAGGGAAAAGGAATCCGAAAAGAGTGTTGAAGTGCCAGAATGCACCAGCTAATAACTTTAAATAGTTCATTGAGTCTTCCGGAATTTTTTTTGTTCTTCTTCAGGAATAATCTGCTTACATCGTTAAGACCTCAGCTAAGCTCAGTAACACAAATTACCAGATGTTGTATCCCCTAGTTTTTTCCATCAAAAGACCAACCACCAAGCTTGTTGAAAGAGAGAGGTCATTGTCCTTCCCTGGCAATAAAACTATTTTTGCAACTCCTAAGAAATGAAATGAGAATACCTTTCAGCTGTAGAGGGGATCCTATCTCCTGCTTCTTCCAAGTTTCCCTGTTTTGCTTTGTTATTTTCTAATAATGCACTCATGTGTAAGCTAATAATGTGAACAGAGGGAAAATGAAGAGTTTAAAAAAAAAAAAAAAAAGACAGAATGAATTAGGGCAATTGAGGTCGCTCTCTTTCATTTTTGCTGGAAGGATTTTAGCCCTAGTTTTTACCTTATCGCTTATTACACAATTTATGATAAAATGAGATGTGATTCCATTCTTATTGTTGTGCTATAGCCTATTGAACATGCATATATAGAATTCATTTCAAATTTAAACACTATCTTAATTATAAATTGAATAAAATGGGCAACCTATCAGATTCCCTAAATTGCATTCTAACAAATAATTTCATTTTCCATTACTTTTCCACCAATGATATACTGGGCATAACAATGTTGAGTATACACCCTGTTCTTCTACTTTAATTGTGCCAGAGATTTTGCTGTGTGACAACTGTTTCTCTGTGGGCATGTCTGTTGCTTGCCATTTGTTCCATAAACTGGGTTTTTCAGATATTTCAGTGAGGTTACAGAGAACCTTGGAAAATACTTATACAAATTTTATTTTGCTTCCTCTTTTAAGTCTTATTCTACCCCAGGCACGATTCATGGCTTCTAGTTTGCCATGCACAGCTTGGTTTGAGCTGGGTTATTCGGTTTGAAAATATATGTACAACCCAGATTCCATAAGGATTTTTAAGGTATGAGGTCACAGCGTGGTCCATATCTCATCTGGGATTTTGAAAGATAGCAGCAAAACAGACCTGACAAAATAACTGACGTCTGTTCATCCCTCTGCGTTTTCTGACAGAATTTGGAATTTAGATATTTTCTATAGTTAATCAGCCTGGTAGTATTAAAACAATATATTATTAAAAAGGCATGAAAAGGTTTACAGATGTTTTCTACTAACTTTTGGGAAGTATTTAAGAATTAGGATGTGGACAAATTATAGTAAGGCGTAAAACCACCAAAAATGGTATCAGGGAAAAGGACAGGAATGTGTGCTGGCACCTTTATGAGACACATGACTTTTTAATTCTCTGTGTTAAACCTCTGTTCAGATTTTAACTCAAGTTTATCAAGAACTTCCATTACAATAGCTCCAAAATTGCAGAGATAAAATGTATAAAAGATTTGATCTCTTTTTCATCATGTTCTTTATACTTCCTAAATAAACTTTCTGTATAATTTAAGATTTCAAATGTATTTGAGCCAAATGTAGACATTTTTTTACACCTGGCAAAAGAGTGATTATATTTAAAAATAGCTGAACATCTGCTTTTTTTAACATGCTGTGCATATTTAGATTTTAGTTATCTTTCATTTGGCTTCAAAAAGCAAATGGGCCACTGAACCCTCTGATTTCTCAGGGCATTTCTGAAAAGTTGTTGTACTTTCCATATTTATATTTTTAATAGAATAATAATTATTTTTTAAATGCTAAATTCAAAGTGGTTAGCAAAACTTACTTGTTACATTTTTTTAAAGTCTGAATAAAGTTTCTTCCATCAGAAGAAACAAAATTGGACAATAAATATAAATAACGAATTTGGATGTTACTAATTCAGCATTTTTCTGATGTCATAAAGATGATTTTATTCAAACTCCTATTCTCCTTAACTTTCTTTTGAAAGTATATATAAATTTTTTTTTAAATTTGATTCCTTCAGCTGTTTCATATCATAAATTACTCACAGTTCCATGTGGTGCTTAAACCAACAGGAATAAATAAGCGAAATACTTGTTGCATCTCAAAGGATATTTCTCCCTTTCTGAAGTTTGCAAATAGGGCATAAAATCTAACAGTGCCTGAGAAATTCTAGGAACAAGTTGAAGTATCCCAGCCATGTGGCAGCCGCTGAGCTGAACACACAATGCTGCTCCCTTTAATATTTTTGTACTTTACGAGTTTTTCTCCACGACAAAACCTGCAATTTTTAGCCACTTTTCCCCCGAGTTGAAATGATTTGCTATCGCAGTAACTCGATCTGTTATCTCCCAAATAGTTTCAACCGTGTTAATGTGTGCGTGTACTTTTTTTTTTTCTTTTTTTTTCTTTTTTTACCTCCCCCCACTCCTTATCAGGCTCTCGGCAGCATTTGTGATTCATAGCAGTCATCAAAGTGATAATAAACTCATTCACAATACTAACAAACATGGGGCTCCCAGTTATTTACGAGGCAAATTCACAGCGATGCCGGGCAGTGGAACAGGGGAGAATCAAGATGGTGTTGATTGATAAATTGACAGGTTAATTTACAAGTGGATAATAGGAGTTAGACCCAGAGGGAGCGCCAGCAGCCCCGGCTCTAGCTTGGTTGCACTGCCATCTGTCTTGTGCCTGGGAATCTGCAGGAGCGATTCCACAGCTTCCGAAATTCCAGACAAAACCCCCTGTTTGCGGCTCTTTTAATTCCCTGTCTCGCACAGCTCCACTGACCCCGCTGCCTCCCCGCCGGGCAGGGCACCTGCGCCCACAGAAATGCCACCACCCGCTCGTTGCTTCAAATATTTGATTTTTTTTTTTTTTTCTGAGGTCCTGGAGTACTTTTGCTTGGCTTTTAATCGAGAAAAGATAAAATGTTTTTGTAGGTGGTAATAGTAGATACAGTTCTGTGCTGCTCGCGTTACTTAAAAGGTGGTTGTGTTGTTTTCCATTTCATATTCACCTGAAATACTTCTAAGGCAGCTAAAGAAATAAAACTAAATTTTAACCCATCTTATTAATAATGTACTTTTCTTTCTCGAAATATATGCATTTCAGTGTTCCATCTGGCTGGCAGGAACTTAACTTTGTAGCCAGATATTTCTTCTGTTTAGTTGGGAGCACCCAACTGTTCTGTGAGTCACCTCATTTTTGTAATCCCTAGGAGCCATTTTTATGGCAATCAATCACTGTTTTTATGTCATTAAGCATTTTACTAAACTGGTTGTTGGCTTCCCCACAATGACCTGAAATTTCATGCAATTCAAGATCAAGGAGCAGTTGCCATCCTATGTCTTTGAAGTTAATATGTTCCAATCTTGCATTTTAGCATTATGAAAGTTTGATTAGGAAAATAAAAGGGGGTGACCAGAAATAGTTTTCTTTTTGCAGTAAGTGTTAAATGATGAGGAAAGAATTTTGTTTTAAATATCTGGGATGTTCCTGCTGTGGTTGCCAATGTTCCAGCTGCCCTGTGCTGCCAGCTCAGAACTGGATCTCAAAATCTGGGCAATGGGATGTGCTCCTGTCATTGGCCCGTATAAACCAGCCTGTGTTACACTTGCTGCGTGCCAGACTCTGGGAATATGGGTTCTGCAATTCCCAGTGAGACTGGGGATGCTGGGATTTCAATTTGCAGCTCAGGATCCGAATGGGTACAAAGCACAGCACCTGAGTGGCTGCTGAGTTTGTTTTCTCTGAAACTGCCGTTGAATTCAGGGATTCCTAGCACACCTCTGGGATGTGGGATTCTCTTCCCAGTTGTTCCTGGAGCCCCAGTGGAGAGGAGTAGATGCTCAGGTGGGCTTGCCTGGAATGTAAATTATGTCTGGTGCACAGGTGTGATTCCTAATGCTCCAAGTGAAGTTGTGAAGGCGTTCAGGGACGAATCCTTTCCTCCACGCCTTGCCCAAACGGGGATGCTTGGCCTGGGGGAACTCTGTGGGGAAGGGATAAACCTCCCTTGCAGAGCTTGGCTGGGCTCTCCACGCTCCAGGCACCCACCTCTGTGGGTTTTCCCACCTGCCACGGGTGGTTCTGCACAGTGACAGAGAGCACAGCTCGCCCCACCGCGCTGGCAGCAGCGAGGGCCCCTGCAACCACCAGAGAAAACCTGTCCTGATAAAAACTGCAGAGAGACAAATGTCCCTTTCTGATCAGCAAAGTGCAAAATCCTCTCCTGGTTACGTGAAGGTGGCTGAGCTTTTCAGGGGCTGCATCTGTAGGAAAACTAAAACACTTTTAGAAAAAACAAAAACAAAACAAACAAACAAAAAAAAACGGAACCAAAAAAAACCACACAAAAAACCCCCAGAAAACCAAACCAAACAAAAAATACCAAAACCAGCCAACCAAAAAAAAACCTAAAACAACAACAACAAAAAAAATAAAACAAAACAACAACAACCAAATAAAAACACCCACAAAAACCCCCTGAAACACCCAGACTGCAGAGAGGAAACCCAGTATTTCCTATGCACAAAACAAGCCAGCCAAAGTTGTAAAAGGATAAGGAAAGCACAGGAAAGTTGTTGCCGGAAGAAACTTTAAAATCTAACAATTTTTTAGCCTTCAGTGAGGAGTTAGGAAGACATTACTGGTATTTGTAATGAAGCACTACAGCTCAATTTAGCACTCTGCCTGTCTCATCCTGGCCATCATTGCAACTGGGCAGTTTTTCTTAACTAATTTGGGATCATTTTTCTGTGCAGTGGTTGTTTGATAGAAGAAATTTGCTTTGTTGCACAGAGTTTAGTTATGAGAACAAACACCAGTACCTGCCTGGGAAGACAAATACTCCTTTACTTTATTCAGATTTTTTTAATTGTTTATAATACAAGAACCAAGATAATCTGAAAGCATGATCCTGGGAAAGAGGAGCAAAGTTTTAAAGCAGCAGGTGAGATGAGGGTGCAATATGACAGAACTTTTTGAAAGCTGGTGGAAATTATCTGATCCACTCCCCTACCTGATGGGCTTTGCTGATGTTCCAACACAAATTCAGTGTTTTGTACTGATTTGGGGCCATTTATTTTGTGGTAGCTGTCTGCTGTGGTATTGAACTGATTTAACTGAGTTTTTTCCCCATGTCTTTGCTCTCTTCTGAGCCATCTGGACAGCGACAGGTTTGCAGACTCATTGGTTACAATAGTAATTACACTTTGACATTAATTTTAAAACATTCTGATAAAAGTTTTCTGCAAATATTGAATAACTATAGGATTGTGGTAGGGTGGCCTTAATTTTTTTTAATAATATAATGTGAGAGCTTTGGATGTCTAAAAATTATGTGTGTGTGTATACAGATGTGTAAATGTTAGTAATTTTCACATAAGTCCAGGTAGCTTTTTTTTGTTGTTTTATTTTAATGCTGCAGCATAGAGCTACAAATAACACACACAAAAAAAAATACCAAGTGCAGATGCATTTAAATCCCTCTTTCCTGGACACACAGAACCATAGCAAACGACAGGTGAGTTGCAAGCAGAGAATATTTAGACTCATTGATTTTCATTATTACTTCTTTCTCATTCCATATGTCACATCAAAGCATGGTGGTATTCTGTTTGGAAAGGAGATCAATGCCAGGAGATCGGACTGATCCTTGCTATTCACAAGGAGTTTCCAAATTCAGTGGGTGACATAGGATAAAAGTGACCCTGGATTTGCTGTGACTGTTTTCTTAAGTTTAGCCAGACAGACTGCACAAAGAGAAGGGGGAAAAAAAAAAAGAGCATAGATTCTGGCTTTGTACAAAAACTATTCTCTTAATTGAAGCTTATTTAAAAACTTAGATATTCTTTTCAAATACAATGCTGGAAGATTGTCTTGACTTCTCTTTATTATTCTGAATCATTTCAAGTAAAAGTGCACATCTCTCCTCAGTAAACATATTTTATGAAACAATCCATGCAAATAATGCTTTCTTCAATTGTGCACTTCCTAAAATAACATGTTGACATCAAATCATCCTGTTTTGAAGAGTTTGTAATAATAAATAATAATCAATGCTGCAGACTGAAGGATGCATCAATTATATTTATTTTACCCACAGTAGAGTCTCTCTTGGTTGTATATTTTTCTCCAATAATTTTACACATTTTATTGTAAAGTGTACTTCAGTCTAATTGTCAATGTGGCTACTGACTGCTGATTGAGACAAAATTACTTTTTGCCTGAAACAAAAAATTGAGTTCTATTATGTGAAATCTAAAATATTGCTGTAGTCTTGCAAAATCATTCTAGAATGTGGTTTAGCAGGGACAAAAGAGAATTGAAGAACAGGTAGAATAAAGAAATAGAACTTGATGTGAAAAAAAAAGGCAATGCTTGAGATTGAACTCAAATCACAAAGGAAGTAAATTTGGGAGATTATGAACTTTATCAAAAAAGAAGCCTAGTTTTGAGATTTTGAAAGAAACTTAAATGAAATAGATTTTTGAAGCAATCCACAGCTACTTTAGTGATGAGGGCATTTTTTTAATCTTTGATATGAGTATGTGAGAACGAGGCTATTTAGGATATAATAATTACACTGTTATATAATAATAAACAACAAACAGAACTAGAGTTTCATGGAGTTGTTGGTTCTTGTCAGAGTTGAAGTACAAATTGAATATGGTTTTAGAGAAAGAAAGGCTGCAGCTTTAATGGCTGTGTCCTCAATTATGAAGATTTCTTGGGACGTTTTGAGGGGAGGAAAGATCACAGATGTCACCAGAACTGAAAAAAAGAAATTTCCTTTCAGAGAGTATAAAATTCCCCTCCAGTCTCTGTCCTATTTTGAGCCTTTAAGAAGTAGTATTTGAGCCCATGGGGAGAGGCTGCTTGCTAACTTGTAATTTCATATGATTTGAAATGTGGCACCTGCTGGCCTCCTGTGTGGGATCACTTAGGAGAAACAGCAACTATCTGTAAGACTGGGTTGTCTAGCCAGTTATCTTGAGCTAAAAATCCCTTTTCACACTGATGTTACATAGCACGGCATAGGTAGAGGGTTATTTCAGTACTGGTTGCCAGTATGTAGATGCAATTTTGGTAAATCTGTTCTTTACTTTGAGGAAGTCAAAGTTCCTGGAGTACCTTATTCAACTAAAGAAAGTGTTAGAGATAAGTACCAGATCATAACATTATCTGGTTAGCTCTGTGGAGCAGTGGGCTAAGGTAAGGAGGATGCAAAACAAGTTATCAAATCAGACAAAGGGACCTAATTAAAACATGATTGCTGAGGTCTACAAAAAATACAATTAAGTTGTAAGCTAAAGAAAATGAGGTGGCAAAGTTAATGTATTTGCCATTTATCTCGTGAGATCTCAGTTCAAAGACTCACTTTCAAATCCTACAGGATCAGCTCTTTGAGATCCTACAGCAGTCCAATAGATTTAAAATTAGATTGGGCTCAGGCAAAGATATAATGTGTGAATGTAACAAAGCCACTCTGAAAATAAAAATAGCATGCTGGCTGTCGGTGCTGAACATCCTCCCAGGTTGCAGCATTCAGTGTTGCCTCACATAGACAGAGTAGTATTGAAACAAGGAGATCAAGGAAATCCAGGTGCAAATCACACTTCAAGTTATTCATATGAGATTCTGGCATCAGAGCTTAAAGTTCCTAACTTTGTGTAAAAGAACTCCAGTTTTCTTGATTCATGCCCCCAGTTTAAGTAGCCAAAAGATCAGTGTTGTAGCTGATTTAATTATATTAGTTAGCTTTGCTGTAGCCCTGGTGTATTATCTTATTTCATCAGTATCTTCAAGATTAATTAATATTTTTCTTTAATTTGAAAAAAAAAAAGTATTTATTGCTGAATTGCAGGTCCAGAAGGGAGATTGTAGTTATAGGAGGAAAACAGTGGGATCTAATTCTCTGAGTCCAGAATTCAGGTCTGTCATCATTTCCTAGGTGCCCTTCCTGTCCCTGGCGTTCCCAGCTGATAAAAATAAGGACATGATTGAGCCACATTTTCTGGATGTCCTGAGCTGGGGACAAAAGCATCTTACTGTGTTTTTATATTTCAAGCAATCTTGACCACGACAACTATTTTGGCCATCTCCTGGCATGTTTCTGTGGTCAGGCTGATGTTGGTTTGGGCTTATGGCTGTGAAGGCACAGGGTGACACACCTGTCACCTATGAATCATTGTGTCCAACAGCTCACAGCCTGCTGGTGTGAGCTCACCGTGCCCATGGGGAGGGGGTGGGTATCTGGCAATTAATGTATATCACTTTTTCTGTGATTTTTTTTCCCTGGTGAGAAGCTGGGCAGAACATAAGTCAAGGCAGAAAATATTTCTCTCAAGTGAAGACGGCCCCCCTCCCCCTCTCAAAGATCTCCCCTATTTCAGTTCTTTTATTTTATTCTTCCTATTATTTTTTGACAGTCTGTGTATGGAGATATTTCTTGCCAAGATGAAAGTCACTCTCTCGTGCTTGCAGTGCTCTGTCAGTTCTTTTTAAGGAGTTAAGTGCACTGTGAGTTAGTAGGAACAATGAACCTCACTTGTTCTTGCAGCTGTCTGTAAAAACTTACTTAATATTGTATTGTGGACCAAAATTAGAAGTTTTTGGTTACTTTCTCCAATTTGTTGGCACTGTGGTTAGGCACAATATTTAAGGCAATATATCACAAACACATAAAAATGAGCAAATAATCCCCAGAAACTACCTACTGTAGTAGCAGAATTGGTTGTAGATTAAAAAAATATATGTCTGTCAGACCTCATGTGGGGCAGAGGTGAGAGAACCACAGGCTGTGGTGTGATGTCCTACTTTCCCACTCCTCCAGCTCATGTTTCAATGGAAAGTAAGATTTACATTCTTCTTCCCGGCACCGTGCGGCCCCGCGGCTCCGGTGGGGAATTCATTCCCTACCCCTGTACAACCATTCTGATGCACTCAAACCTAAAAGGGAAATTTTCCTTGTGAGTGACCTTGCACTTTTGCTCCTGTTGCCTAGAGGAGAGCGAGATCAGTGAGCAGTGCTGGATGACACACACCACACTCTGTTCCTCGCTGCCCCTGCACCCCAGTCGCTACAGATTGTAACACCGCATGTCCATAACCAGAGATAAAAATAAATCCAGAGCTGGGAGGTGAGTAGGCTCCTTCTGTTGCCTTCAGATAGCCCCACTCTGAGATGCTGAACAAGCAGGGGGAAAGTGCATCAGGCATCTGCAGAGGCTGCTGAAGTTGGGAGACTGGTATTTCAGCTAGGCTGTTGACTTGGGATTCTAGTGGATATTTGTTATTCTTGCAATTTACTATGCTTGCTGTGCATGAAATAAATTAAAACAATGCACCATGTTATTACAGCTAGAGAGGAAAACCGTGTGTTGAGCTAGAAAAAGCACTGAACTACTTGAGGAAGGGCAAGAGGCAAAAGCAGGGGTATGTTCTATTGTTTCCTGAAGGCAAAGGGGAGATTTAGCAGCTGTTCCTTGTGGCACAAAATCTTCCCTGATTGTTTGTAGAACAGAGGCATATGAGTGTCAAATAGATACTGTGAATCCACAAAGGTGTCTCCTGACCTGCCTGCCTGCTGGATGTGCATGTCATGACTGTAATTTTGTCATGGTAAGAATGTCAGAAGTCATGAAAACCTAGTGAAAATGAAAGAGGGAAAAGTCACTGGCAAGTTTTGAAGTAATCAAGTGACCCTTGCAGACCTGGATTGCTCTAATCTAATTTTCTTAAGGCCTTAAGGGGTGACTTATGTACCTTCTATTTAGGCAGTACCTAACCCTTACCTCTCAGAGCCCTGGTGTGCAGTGGGGCCTTTAGGAATCTCCCTGTGCTGAGTTGTGCTGGGTGGAATCCCTGTTTTAGGGTCAGGCTGTCTTGTTCCAGTTAAACTCGTGGCACTGTCACACCGTGCTGATCATCACTCTGCAGCCATATCTTCCTCCTAAACTGTGCCTATCTTCTAACTGGGGAAGGACAGGCTTGTGGATTGTTGTCTGGTTTGTTTCTTAAACAAATCTGGGAGTAATTTTTCACACTCCTCAGCATTTGTTGATTTTTTTGGTTTTTATTTATCGTAAGGTTGTGAATCAGATCAAAACAAAAGAGAAAGCAGTGGGCTGTGACTCTGTGTAAAACCTCTGCATCTCCTTGTGAGCCAAAAAGCTGCCTCGTGTGGTGCATCCTTGATCTTCAAACACGTACATCTAGTTGTTAGCCAGGCGGAATTACTTCTTAACTTGCAGTATGTACTATCTAAACAGGCCATTTTTGGGCTAGCATGCATTAAAACCTCCTTGTCTGAGCCAAACTGGCCGTTTTTCAGGTTCAGATCAGATCACATCAATCTCCCCTGAGAAGGTGCCCCCAGCTCCCTTTTCCTGGCACCCTGCAGCTCCTCCCGTGCGGGGAGATCAGGTGGCGAGTTGTCAGCACAGCCACGCTGGCTCCCAGCTCCCCCATTAGTTGTGCCCTGCAGAGTGCTGGGGTTTGCAGCTCACAGGGGAGCCCAGAGAGTGTTTCTGCCAGCTCCCAGCCCTCACAGGGCTGGAGGCTCTGGTGTAACTAATAGGGAAGTCTGGAAGCGATGGGAGATTTGAACGTTGAGACACAGCCCGGGGCGGGAGCCAGTGGTCTGTCACTACTGCTCCTCCTCATCCTGCTCCTGGAAAGATGAACTGGGTTCTGCAAGGGAACAGACCCCCTGTACTTGAGCTGTGGCTGCAGTGGAGACAGTGGCAAAAAGGTTGCTAATGATAAAATGTGTGTTGAAGACAAGGGAAAGGGAGAGAGAGGACAGGTGGAGAGTGACCTTGAAATCTGACCTTCCTTTCTGGCAGGGAATGGGAAAGTGCCACAGGAAGGGACAACAAGCAGGTTTTGCTGCACAGGACTGCCCAGAAATGTGCAGTGTCTCCTGTGTGTGACACAGAAAATGACAGCAGAGCTGAAGTGTTCCCAGGCCATCCTGTGGTGGAAGGGGTAATACCTGTTCAGCTTCCCTGAGAAGGCTCAGCTTTGCAGAGGCTGGGAAGCACTGGCCTAGACAGATTTCAACAAGAGCATTCATGCACAGTTGGGCAGAGCAGCCTTTGCTCAGCTTTGAACAGTCCTGTGATAACCATCTACATGGACATCTACTGTAGCACTGACCAGTGCCAGGCCAAGCCAGGTAGAATACTGAGAATAACTCTCTATTTTGCTTTTTCTCGTTAGGTGTTTGTAAAACTGATCCCATCATCTGTTCAAAATGGGTACTGTAAAATGATCACTTGTACCAAAATGATTAACAAGAAGATAGATGAATATTTATAGTTCATGTACTGATTGAATATGAATATTCTTCTATCATGACAGTGCTCTCTATTTGCCAATTGACTGTACCTCTGTGTCCTCTGGATAAGAAAAATGATGGGTTTTGGGTAGTGATATTTGTATTTTGAATGTGAATGTTACATTTTTTCTTAATTTGTCAAAACAGGAAAGAAAAGTCTAAGTAACCTTTCACTATAGAATAATTTTTTTTGCTGGTGTAGGTAATATAATTATAGTTTAATTATCTACACATGCATTCAATGCTTCACTGTATTTACACATAGAGTTCACTTTGCTCATGCTAGTTATGGACTAGTTTAAAACTACCACTCACTGGAGTTAGTGCTGATTAACACTGGTGTAACTGAATAGAATCAAAACTTTGTAATAGATTTAGTTCAGCAAATTCCCTTGGTTTGAAAACCCTTTCAAAAAACTGCTTATGTGGAGTGATTCCCAGCCATCTGATTTGAAATCTGTGTATCCCTTCCTCACCCCTCTCTCTCATGTCCCCATCCCTTTCTCTCACTTTGGTAGTTGTAAACTGGTACCAATGGCCACTCTGGCTGTGTAGGAGTCAAAAATGAGTCAGAAGTTCCAAGTTCTTGCTCTTCTTTCTTCTTGAGTAACTTTTCCCCCTGCAGAAAGTTGATTTCATTGTTGTGTAGGAACCTTCTGTTCAAACAGAAGGACGTCAGCTCTGCTTTTTTACACTTCTCCCTAATCATTAGTCTGAGTTACAGATGCAAGTGGTTTGTGTGCCAAGGAAAAGGGACTGATTCAGTCCCTGGTATTTTGTGCTCTTCTTTTTGTACACCACTCTGTCCCTGTGGTAATCCCTACAAACTAGAAAACCCCAGCTGAGTCCAGGTAAATCCCTGTCAAGGGGATGTGGTAGAGGACTGGGATAATGCTGTCAGAGAGCTGGAATGAGCAGGGGTCAGGCAGACTGAAGGCAATCCAGGGAACTAGAATGGGAAGTTAAAATGTGCTTTCATATTCCACCTGTTGCTTGTCAAAGTGGAAAAGGTTCTGCCCATGTTCTATCACCAGTATCATTGAAAAATGCTAAATATATGAGTGAATGCGTAGATACATCCTCAAGTACGAATTGAACACTTAAGATATTTGTTTCGTCTAAAATACGAATTCATGCCCCAGAAAATGGAAAAAATGGATGAAACCTTGTCAAAATCATTTGATGGCAAGATCTTCTTTCTAGTCTTTGAATAATGAGCCTCAGGGGGTGAAAGTATCATATTAGTAAAGGTAATCCCTAGTTTTAGACATTTTCTGCTGTAAACCTGTGAGTGTTTACTGAGGACAGTGACATGAAGTGACTTCTCAAAATCTGCACTTTCTAAGAGAAACATTTATGTAAATTCATCTTTTAATGCAGGAATAACTTTTAATTTCTCTCTCTAATTATTAAATCATAAGTGATGAGACTCTTTAAGTGCAAGAGAAATTTATGACACTACTCTGTTGAATTAGAGAGAAAATTAGGTTTCATGTTAAGGAATTTTGAATGATTTTGGTATTTTTTGCCATTTGTAAACAAGTTTTGCCTCTGACAAGGATGTATCATCTTGAACTTGGGTATGTCACAGAATGCTGCAGAATTTTTTTTATGCTCTAAATTCTTACCTAGGCCCTAGTCAACCTAAATTCCATTGTGGAGGAAGTGAACTAAAAGGGCTGTATTCCTCACCTTCTTCCCAATGCAGTTCTTCCTTGGAAGTCTCTATACATTTTTAAAAACTTTGTTAAAATTAAAGATAACTTAGTTAAAGTTGGCTAAGCTTTCAGTGATACTGACCTGTAGGAAGCACCATATATCCCACAAACCTCCCCAACTTTTGCCTGTTTTTCCTGAAACCCCTACAAATGACAAACTAAAAAAACCAAACCAAACAAAAATCCCCTATGTCTTTGCTTGATATGCTCATCAGTCACCTTGCTTGCAGACTTCTCTAACAGATTGCCTCTTCAGGCTTTTACTCCCTCATGGGCTTGGGCTTGGTGCTCAGCAGGGGACAGGAAGGATCTGTGGCATGTGCTTGTGTCCATAGTGATGCTTTTTCTTGGTGCAAGTTTTGCCAGAACAGGTCTCAGACTTGCAGTTCTTCAGTGCAGTGAGTTCTGGGCTGCCTTTGTTTGATTTTTGGATTTGATTCACCAAGAGGTAAAGAGTCTCACCCCTTAAGTACCAGGACATTACTGTCCTTGTGAGCTCAAGACTTTGTAGGATTAGACAGAACCTGCCTAAAGAACCTCTGGTCTGTGACCTGTGGTCTCAGGCACCACTGCAGTGCACATCATAATGCCAGTTCAGTGAAAGGGCTTGAAGATGATATTTTCTTCCCCTGACTAAAGCTTTTCAATTAGAAGATAAGTCATTTCTGCTGAAATAAATGCTAAATGGCTTGACTTCACATTTTGTAGCTGGTATGTGTTGCAAGTCCAGAGGAGACCTATTTCTGTGCAGAATATGTCAGTTTCCCAATAATGATCTCCTGAAAGTCTCCATTTATACAGGAAAATTATTTTACTGCTTTTAAAGGAAGCTGTTGCATTTATGGATTCTGGCAACTTAAATCCACCATTAATGGGAGAGAAGAAGCAATAGTCAGATTAATACACTTTTTCCTCTGTGCATTATGCTGTTTACCTAATCACAAGTTCACGGAGGAAGATAATTCAGAAGAAAATGTATCACATGAATTTTGGATGACAGCCTGATTTCCCATAACTGGCTAACTAACATTAACTCTGAAATTCTATTTCTTGATGGGAAAAGTCTGAAAAAAAAAAAAGAGTGCATATGATAAAGGCATTGCTTGTTATGGTCTAACAAACACCTTTCTCCAGATGCTGGCAGCTGGCAATAATGGTGTAAGGCTGGAAGGGGCAGCGTGTCCCAGCTCTGTGGCTGCTAATGAGTCACAAGTCTCGTCCTCATTTCTGCTTCCTGCTAAAGGTGTGAGCAGAGCACAGCCACCCCATGGAATATTACATGGAATAAACCTCTCCTCGTGGGAAGAGCTCTGCTGACTGGTCAGACTTGTGCTTATATAAATAATAGCTTCAGGACTGAGGTGATGTTTGCAAGAGACATCACCTCCTAGTTGTCCAAGTTTGTGGTATAGCGGTTTTCCTGTTTAAAGGAAAAGACCTTTCCTTCTTTTCCTCCCTGAAATATCACCTGAATTGTTTCCTAAAGCAAGGTAAAATCGTGCCATTTAGTTCCCTGAATGTTGTCTCGTGTTAGATATCAGGGAACTGTCTCAGTATATTTTAAATCACTTGATTTTCATTGATACCTACTCAGAAACTTTTAATGCTGTGGCTAAAGGGGAGTGTACAAAGGACTGAAAAGATTTGTAAGGACCCTTTTGACAAACTCAAGTGAGAGTGGGTTGCACCTGACACTTTGGTTGTATTGGTCCTCAAAACAAATGGTTGATGAGAAATAATTTCTGTGCACAGGTGAATTCTTCTTGCCTAATAAACCAGGCTTCCCTATGCTTGTGTGTATGTGTGAGTGCAGTGTTGTTTAAATATCATCTAAAATATGATAAGCGTTGAATAAATTAAGAATCTGTTTGTTAAACTCTGCATATATTTAAACACAAAATTAAGTTGTGTATATTTGGTTGAGATTAAATATGGAAATGTTTTTATCAAGTACACATAGGCTCCTCCATTCCCCCACTCCTGCTCACTGCAATCTTTCTAATGCTGGGGGTTTTTTTCTTTCTTTTTGCCCTTCATTGACATTTCTTTCAGAAAAAACATGGATACTTGTCCATGCCTCTGCTCCTTGTCATGCACCTTCATTTCTGGGTTCTGTTCAGCTTCTTACCTATAGCCCCAGGCATTGCTGTCTGCTCAATAGTTTCCAACCCCTGTAAAGAAGAAACAAGATGACGTATTACTTTTTAAACATAAACCACACATGACTAAGACCCAATAATTCACTCGCTCCTGCTAGGATGCTGAATGATTAAGTCTGACATCAGTCAGTGCCAGTAGTGTATTTTTGATAAACCATAGTTGTCTGCTGCTTACTCCAACATCTGTATTTTTCACACCAGAGGCATCTGTCTTGTTCAAGAAAATGAGAGACATGTAGCACACTGCTCGTGCAAGTAGCAAAACTGATAGAAACTGTACCAGTTATCATTCTCCATAGAGCTCCTTTCTTAAGTGATAGCAAATGACATATTTGGACCACTTTTTATAGAAACCATTTCAGGGAACATAGTTTTGTGACCTACTGTGAAACTTGTGGAGATCCCTCCTAAAATCTATCAGCATCTACAAGTGGCAAAAAAGCCCAACAAAAAACCAAAAAAAACCATAGAGCCCAAGAATTAATTAAGCTTGTCACTACTATTTATCATTAGATAAAGATTTTCCTCTTCACACACCAATATATTTAGATATCTTTAGAAATTTAATCTACTCAAGGAAGTCTCAGAAGTCCCATGTTCCTTGGAAACTGAAAACACAGATTTATTGTATGGCATAAATTGTCTATACTTTAAATAAATATGGAAAATAGTAAATTTGACTCTGCCTCTTTATGACTGATGCAGGAAGAAGTGCAATTATTTATTTCAGAAATGAAGCTGAGCTAACATTCTTTGTGAAAATCATCAGTCTAATCATGCTGATTTTGTTCATATTTTCTGTCTCCATTTCATAAGTTGCATCACAGATCACTGAAGTTTTACTGATTTTTGTGTCTGCAAGCACAGTTACAATAATCAGAAGTCAGGTATCTCCTTCACTCAATATCCTTCCCGTGCACACTAGCATTATCTTTTTATCAAGCAACCTCACTGCTATTTCATATTCATTAAAAAAAAAAAAAGTCAGTATTTAATATTCCTAATCCATCTTAATTTAAAACAGACTTCCAAATCTGACCTCCTGGAACAAAGGTGAGAAAGGAGAGGTGCTAATCTGACACTTTCCTGTTGGCAAAAGCAGAACGGCAGCAAAAAGAATCCATTTCTTATATTAAAACCAAAAATCATAAAGTCATAATGCTGTGACTTAGCAGTGTTTACCTCTGGCAGTGCATTTGCAGCTGGTATTTAGCAGCGTCAGCACTCTGTCTCCAAAGGAGATTGTGGAAAGAAGTCTTTTTTCAGGTTTTTCTGGGAAGGAAATGCTTGACTTTGATCACAGTTCAAATGACGGCATAGTTGGTAGACAAAATACTGCAGATACTTAGAAAAGGCAACTGCTTTGGAGTATGTCCTTTAAACTCTAATGGATCAGTTAATTCTCCAGAATATTTACTGGGAGAAGTCCTAAAAGGGTTAAGAAGCTGCTGTAAGAAAGGCTAAAAATGATAGACTGGGAGAAAAAGAGGTAGTAAAAATTGAAGGATATAAAAAAGCAGAGGAATGTGGCTGGGGAATAATAAAATAAGAGAGAGAAGTTAAACCAGTGACCCTTGTCGGCAGTGAAAAGCGGGAGATTAGAAAATGTTTCATGCTAATTTCCATGGAGATTTCTTTAATTTATCGAAAATTACTTTCTTCTGCTTTGATTTGTCCAAGTGCCTGCCCCCTCGCAGCTTTTTCGGGGTGGTCCTACCCGTCACGCCATGCTGAATATGGGCCTCGTTTGCCCCCACACTGGGCCAAAGCGTCGTGAGATTACTGAAGCGTCTCTGACGTCTCTATCAGCCTGTGCCACCACAATGCCCTATTCCCTTTTCTTCCCTTTCTCTCCCGCTCTCGCCTCTCCCCTCCGTAGCAGAGTCTTAGGATTCCTGTCACATGATGGCTTCATCGGGGGCCCCTTGCTGAAGCGTTTTCACTTTCCTCCTGATCCGTTCAGCTTGGTTCTCTCTGCTGCCTGGCATATCAAAGGAGATTTGTGGGTCATTGAGCCATGGACGCGGAATATAAAGTTATCAGCCTGCCTGGCAGCATCAAAACAACAAACCCGCCCCCACCCCAGCCATCATTTACCATCTTCATCCTTCGAGTGGCAGGAAATTGTTAGTCTCTCTTACAAATGTGTGTTGAAGGCATTTAATTTCTAAAGGATAATCAGGATGTAGAGGTACCAGCTAAAAGACCTTAAATATTACATATCCTAATAGGGCGCTTCAGATTATAGCATGATGTAGTAAGATGAAGAAGCTGCTTATAATTCCAATTTTAAAGACACAGGCTAATACTAATGGCAAACTGGTATTTTTGCAGCATAATAAAGTAATTTGCCTAACATTTCCAACCTTGTCGCAGATAATAAATGGATATATTTGATTACAAGCATTCTGGGCCAGTGGAAATTGATATCACTTCCTCAGTCTAGCTTGGTTGAGGAGTTGATCCAAACTATTTATTTGAGGATTCAAAGAAAGATTCATTACAGCAATGTTTCTAAATGTGGCCATTATCATCATTGGAATCATCCCTGTCCAGTTCCTTTCTGAGCACTGGGACTATTTAGCTCTCTAGTGAGTGATCCTGGTAGAAATGCCAAGATTCTGTCTGGATTGCATTGAGTATCCAAAAGGATCTGGGGAAAGATGGCACCAAGTACCTGCAAGGGCTGAGGAGTTCAGTACAGCAGTAGGGCTAGAAATACCAGTCTTGTAATGTCCATTGTGGCTTGATTAGAAACAGGTTCTTTGATGTGCTTTGGAGCTGTTGTGGGGGCTCTGAGCACCTTTAAAAATGAGTCCTCATTAGTCTCTTCAAAATCAGTCTTTAAACCATGGCCTTAAATGCCTCCCTCAGTTCCCTCTGGACACTTAAAGACGTTCTTAGCCCGGATGCTGAGCCTGGTGTGCGCCAGGCTCGGGGCTCTGCCCGCAAGGTTCCTCCCCTGACCGGTGGATGTTCCGGGGGTTCCGGGCTCCAGGGCAGCAGCCACAGCTCTGGCTGCCCAAGGCACATGCTGCAGACCTCTGGAAGGCCCTAGGGAAAGAGTCCTGAGGGAAGGGAGGAATGGATGGTGCCACAAGCAATTGGAGGGAAAGTCGGGCGTGGTACCAGGAGCTCGTGATGGCTGGTGAGCAAATTCTGAGAAACTGCAGATGCTGTGACCCCTCTAACCACAGCTTTGTATGTGCTTGGCAGGCAGGAATATGAGCATTTCTCCCCAAATGCCAGAGCAGGGAGATGTACTTAAAAGCACTGTCCAAACCCACAAAACCTGCGCTGAATTCAGTGCTGTTGTGGTGTATCACCTACTATTTTTAATACTCAGCACATCTCTTAAATCTGTTCAGAGCTTGTGTCTTATTTGATGCAGCAAAGTCTCCTAATATATAACTCTTCATATTTCCTATATAAATAAAATGCCTTTTTGGTTTTTTTAATACATATTTATATATATCAACATCCCTTTCCATGAGTAAATTGTGTGTTTATTGGCTTTCTTATTTCCATGTAGTTTGGCCTGCACTTAATGTATTCATTCTTCCCTTTCTAACCATCACCATCTCTGCTTTTTCTTGTACTTAAATCTAGGCTACATAAATGATTTTAAATTCCCTTATGATCAAACATGATCATGCAGAGCTTGAAGTCAGAGAGACTGTTAAGTGTTCTCTAATTAATTGCATAAATGTGGAATGCAAAAATTAAGTGTTCTCTGGTAATTTCTGTGTGCAGTAGGCTTCTTCAATATGTGCTAGATTATAATACCTCACATGTGCTTGGGGTACTGCTTATTAACAACTCATGTACACTCATTTTCCAAGGCTGGTCATGGTTTTATTTTCCTTCAGTGAGTCTGAAGTTTTCTAGTGCATTAATAGAGGAATATCTAGAACCCAGCTTTTTTATGCCTGTTGTGTATGTGCTTAACCTTTTCCCTGTAGTTCTGTGTGCAAGCACATGTATAAATGTGTACCTGTGTATCATGTCCACACATGATAAGGGAATAAACAACATTTACACAGCTATGGTGCTATGGTTCATTAGTTAATTAATTCCTGATATAAGTGACATACCTTTTCGAACAGTTTAAAACTGGGCACACCTTTCTCTTTCAAAACTGATCAATTACAGTGACTGCTTTATTTGATTTTTAAGAGGCAAACCTTCCTAGTATGTGCCATTTTGTTACTTATGTTAGAAAGGAATGCTTTAATCCCCTTAGAAGTTAACCTTAAAAGGGAAACATCTACCTTATTGTGGTGTTGACCTTGTTCTGGTAAATTGCCATGTTTTCCTTTACCTACATCGTGCTATCAGTGCCAGATGTTTACATCCAGAATAAGGTTAAATGTTTCTTTTTTGAGGTCACTTACACCAGTTCTTTCTATGTATATCTCTGAAAAAAAGAGAGCAATCAGCCTGACTAACAAAGCAACCTGCACGAGCTGTACCAAATCCATCAATTCTTTTGTGTAAAACTTACCCTCACTTTGTCTGGGCAACACTCAAAATGCAAAGTTGTGGTTAAATCCAGTAAGGTTTTCACAGAATCTTATGAAAACTTCTATTTTGCATGGTCTCCAAATGTGAAAGTTTAAACTGCCCAGATTGGTCTTAAATCTTCATCCATTTTAGAGCTTTTATTCATTTTAGAGTCTTCATGGTTTTTGTTTGTTTGGTTGGTTGGTTAGTTTTTTCCTAAGTTAAATCTCCAGAAATATTGGCTTTTTACTATTTTCTGTTTGATTTGGAAAACCAGCTCATACTTTTTCTGGAAACTAAAGGAAGGAGAAATTAGAAGACAAGTTGATTTGGGGGGGGGAGGGGGGGAGGGGTGTTTAGTGAAAATTTCGAGTGTCTGAAAATAGTGAAAGAGGTTTGCAATTGCTTTGGTTCTTCCAGGAGAACCCAGAATTTCATATTTTCTTTATTAGATTCAGTGCAGATTTTAAAATGAAACAGAAAGGAAATGTTTAGGGATCTCTTTACCTTATCAATTTGTTGCCCTTGAAATGAAATTTTATATGCAGAGTATGCCAAAATAAATTTTTTAGTAAGATATTTCAGTATTTACCGTGGACTAGACTAGATAAGTTTGTATTGAAATTCAATTTTCTGAAACAGTGCTGAATGTTCAGATTTCAATTTTCATATGACAACTGTGCACAAATAGAGAAAATTCCAGCTTTTTTCAGTGCTTTGTATTACAAAAGACTTAAGATACACCTGAATAATTTGTGGTAAACTCTGAAGGAACAGAAAACCAAAAAGACACAACTAGAAATCAAAAAGCCTGTTCACACTGATGAATCTGGATTTTCTCCAGATAAGTTTTAGATCTCGCTGTGGTCAGTAGTCCTTATTTTTTCCCAGAACACAAAACCAAACTATGAGACCAAGAATTCTGAATTCAGTTTAAGGCAGCCTAACACAGTAGCAGGAAACTATTTTCATATGCATTATTTTTACTGATTGAATATTTCTTATTCACATATTCCACATCATTGTGTTAATACTTACATAGTGTGGCTGACTTACCTTGATGAAAAAAAAAGCATTCATGAAAATGTAAAATTTCATACCAGTCTTCACTCTGCCTCACACATTTTGATCAGTTCTAATTATTTTGATGATATGGCCCCAATAAAGATCATAGAGTAGTGCAGTCAGCATTTGATGAACCTGTAACTTTAATGAAATGTAGTACTGTATTATCCCTAAAGCTAAGCTGAAGTCTCCTAGGAAAATATTGTTGGCTGATTTTATTCTCTGAAATACGATCTAAAAATAACCAAAGCACTGCAAGTGCTGTATAAAGACTCCTGCAGCATACCTATGCCAGCCTCTCTTTCCCTGCATGTATTGTGGGCTAACATAAACACAATTAAATGAAGTATTTCCTTCCTTTGGGATCTTAGGATAGCAGCAGTTAATAACAGAGCACTGCATTTCATTACAGTTTTGGGTCTGAGGCTGCAGAACTTAGATATGGAGAATATCAAATGGAATAGCCAGGAGAAATAGTCAGCAGAACTGATTACCTAGAGGAGTGCCTCCGTGTGTTTTATGCATAATCATTTCACCAATTATTCCTAATTTAGTTGATGAGTTGACTTTATTTTTTTTTCCCCCCTCTGAAAACAGAGCATTAAGTGTTGTTCTGTACTTCTGCTTACACTTATATATATTCCACTTCCAAGTCGAGATGTTTGCTATGGAGAAGAATATTATCTCCCTGGGACTTGTGTGTGTGTGAAATGTGGGGGAGAAGGGATGTGGGGTTTCCTGACCCCCAAGGCACTGCTTCCTAAGGATGGGATTGATCCTGGAAGGCAAGGGAGATTCAGGAAAGCAGCTGCTGGTGCTCCAGATAACCTGTGTGCTGGAGTTGGAAGGGTTGTGGCAGTGCAAGGATTTCAGTGATAACCAAAGAATCTGTTTGCTGGAGAGTAAAAAAGGGTTCTCACCTCACAGGCTCTCTGCAAGGAGCCTGTTTTTTACTGGAGTTGTATCAAAGGGAAGTGAAGTAGGACAGCACAGTGGTGGGCATGAATATTCTGCTGAAAATACCACATCAGCAAGAGGCTGGATTCTCAAATAATTGTCAGCTTTTCCTGCGACACTGATGTGGCCAGATCTGGCCCATGGCAGGGAGAACACGTTCATGTCTTGTCCCTGTCACTGCAGCATCATCCAGGGCACCACAGCTGGGAGGACAATGAGTGCTGGGCTTCATAAACCCAACCCACCCAAACACCTCATGTCTTGTGTTTGATTTTCAGTTCCACACAAACTGTTTCTGTGGAAGTCAAGAAGTCAAAATTTAGAGTGTCCTTAAGTGGATTTTCCTGGGGTTTTTTTATTTAACTATATCAAAAACACTGGAAAATAATTGTATCTGCCTTATTTGCAAGAACTTCAATTAGGCCAAATATGGTGCTGGGTTTGGTAGAGGCATTCTTAATTAAACAAACAACAGAAAAAGTGATGTCACAGAAAACGGAGGTTTAGGATGTGTTACCAAAAAGATGTGCCAGCATGATAGTTGTGGAAATTCTTATTATTTGTGTCCTAATACTTATATTAGGTAGTTCTCACTTTTCTCTCTAAAATTTAGAACAGTTCATGGTTGAAAAGTGCGTCAGTAGCTGATTACTGTGAGAATGTACAGAATATTTGATGTTTTTAACAGCAGTGAGGTAGAGAGTGAAGCAAGAAAATTAATGAATTTGAACCCTTTGAAAAATTTATTCTGTGTGATTCATTGATTTTGAGAAAAAAAAGTAAAACTGTATTCATGCTGGTGTAAGTCTGAAGTAATTGCACTAAAAGAACAACCTGCAGATGATTTAAATTAAATATAAAAAGAGCAACAATCTAGTCCCATATTATTTCGGAAGATTTCAATTAGTATGTTTCCTTTGTCAGCTTGAATCTTCAAACCATTACATTTTTTCTCTCTCTTTCAGATTTTGTGATTACTTTTTTTTTTTAGCTACATGCAGTAAAATATTCTTCTTTGCATATTTAAATGTGAAGAATACAAATAAGAACATAGTAATTTCGACTCTGGAGAACTTTTTTTTTTTAAACCAGTCAAGGGCCCCAGTGGCAGAAGAAGAATATGACAAAGCTGGCAAATCTGAAGCCCCTCAAGGGGGGAAAAAAAACAAAATTTGAAGTTACTCCAGCTGCAAACCCTGATCCCTGAAAACTAGAGCAGTATATTCCTTAAGCTCTGCTCTTGGACTGACCAAAGAAACTTGAGATTTATTGTTTTGAACTTTAGCTTTCCTGGGCTGGTTCTCTTTGTCCTTGCCTAGGTGAAGGGAGGCCATGTCCATAAATCTGACCTTGCTCATGGAATGCAGCGTGTCCCAAACCTTCCTTTTCCTTCCAGAAATCCAAAGATTTCTGTCCTGGTGCTCCTGCCTTGCTGGCTCGCTGAGGAGCCTCGGCAGGGATCGTTGTGTGTAAACAAGGAATCTGGCAGCAGCTCAATCCCTTTCAGCAAAGTTTTCATGATATATTATTACCCATAAGGGAACTTCACTTCCTTTACTAGAACAGTGCAGCATCTCATTTTATTCAGTTCTTGTCTTCCCTCTGTCCTCTCTCTCTCTCTCTCTCTCTTATCATTTTCATATGCTGTTGTCTATCAGCTTTCATGGGAAGATTGCTGTTTCAGAAGATTAAGATGAATCTAATTTTATGTTTCAAATCCACATAAAACACGGATAGTTATGGAAGCTTGGACTCATTGTGACAGCAAATTCAGCCTCGAATGCCCTGCAGGGAATTATGTCTTAACATGTTGTATCTCTTTTTCAATGCCTGCAAGGCTATTTCTTCATCACCATGTAAACTGCATGGTGGGGAATGCCAACAAAAAATAAGATGCAGTGGAAGATAAAAATTCAGTGTAAATAAGGTGTAAGATAGACAGTAAGCTACAAATGGCTTGTTCTATTTAAACCTACTGGGTGGAAAACAGAAATGAGGGGCACATTTCTGATTATCTCACAAACTAAAAAAAAATAAGCAACAAAAAAGATTATTTAATATTTGTTGACAGTATCAGTAATATGCATTGGAATTTAACTCAACTGGCATCTGATGAAAAAAAAAGGAGAACCAAAAAAAAAAAAAGGAGAATATAAACCAGCATTATATTTGTATGTGATGGTAAATGTTTGTTTCTAGCACAATTCCCTTTGGGAGAGCTGGGGGGTGGGATGTGATTCTGCTTTTTCATTTGCAGCAATCACTAATTTCAGATGAGTTGTTAGACCACACGCGAGTAATTTTCCTAAACAATGGCTTCAATTAGTGGTCAGATCCAGCTTGTTGGTGTTTTACCCTGGTCTGTACAATAGACATTTTGCAGATGTCATGCAGTGTTCTTCCAACAGCTGTGTGAGATTTCCTTCTGAAGAAAGTGCTCAGCAAAGGGAAGTTGGGGGGCCCATTTGCAGAGATGCAGGCCTGTGTTTGAATGTTTAATTACAGAGATTGCAGGCAGGGCTGCTGCCTGCTGCCACTTAGCACTTACGCAGAGGCCTCAGTCAGGAGTGGGGTAATGTGTTTGAGAACATGTTTGTTAAGACCAACTTGTAATTCATTTTGGCTGTCATTATTCATAAAGCTGGATGGGATTCTTCCCCGCATGTGCACCAAAGAAAGAAAAAGGAGTTTTCGTCCCAAAAGGAAAAGAAAGTGTATCTTTTGACTTCAGTGAAAGCAGTTGTCTTTAAAAATATATATATATTAAGAAGAGATTGTTAAATATTTTAACCAGACCTAACCATATAAAATCATCTTTTTCACAAATATTTTACATTTGGGTACTGATTTCATTGGGAAACGGAGCTTCAGCACAGAGCAGTGCAAATCGAGAGAGTGTGAAAACATTTAGGCAGGATCCCTAACTGTATGAATGGGGGAGGTGTGGCTTATTAATATGGATCTATGTATTTATGCTTGAATTAGTATATCTGAGAGAAGAAATGACTTTGTGCTGGACAGGCTATATACACAAAATTACTTCTCTTGTGACAAGAGAAAATGGAACATAAAATCTAATAGACAATAAATCTGGTTTATATCTTCCTGTCTCTTTAATCAGGGAAGAATCTGGCTATTTTTAACTATAGGGTCCAATTATAAAGCCAAATGTAATGCTCTTTCTTTATCAAAAGTGTCAGGAAAATATTTTAAGGGTCAAATCCTTAGCCAGTATAAATTAGGAGAGTGTGCTGATTTGTACCAGCTGAAAATCTGACTTTACATGTCCTTAAATTTTCAGATTTATCTAGCTCCTGAAGTGTGTGTCCACATGCATCTCTCAAAAAGACTTGTGTTTCCTGATTAGCAGCTTATTGTTTGGAGGCAGTAGATTGCAGAATACATTTCCAAAATGTCTCACGGATGCATTTTGTCAAATTTATTGATGTTTATTGATGAGGGTACTGTTGAAAATGATGTTAAAACTCTTGGGTCCACAGACGTTAAATTAATTAAGCAAGAGTAAATTTAAAAATAATTTGGCAACTTGGTTACTAGATCATGTAGTAGTGAGGAGGGGACTTTGAGAAGGGGGACATGGCATGAGAAGAAAGACTCAAACAGGTACATCCTGCTTGCTCAAGTGCTTTGGTTGTCACTGGCTCTTGGGTAACAAAGAAAATATATGTGGTTAAGCATTCTTTTAGTTCATAAAGATTTAAGGCAAGAGGTTGAGTCTGGTAAGTGATGTGTGCATTAATAAAAATTTTTAAAAGTTGTTAAGAACATGTAGATAGCAAATTCCAGGTATCTCCTTCCTCTGTAGCCGTGTCACAGCGTGCTGCAATCGGACGTGTCAGATATTATGGTCTGAGCAGCACTGATAAGCTCAGTTCTTCAATGTGAAATCTCCAAAAAACACCGAAGAGAGAACAGAAGCTTGCTTGAGTCACTTGGTAGTGCTTTCCTTCGCCTCAGCACAAGGCCAAAGCACAGGATGACTGTTTGCAGCTGGAGGCACTTTTATTCGGAGATGAAATGCCTGTGTGCTGGTGGTTATTAATGAATCCCCAGCACACTTCCTGAGAGCCTTAGCACCATCCCTGTTCCACCAGGTAACCTGTGCTCCTCTGGAAGGCTCCCTCTCCCTTCCTGAGGGCACAGCTTTGCAGATGCTGGCATCAGGGCAATCTCATTAGCAGGCCCACGCCTTTGAAATTGGCTCCCTGTGTACATACACTTAAGTGTGAATCTCATCATCAGCTGAGCTCTGGGAGCTGGCTCTCCCTGCAGGAAGGCTGGTGTGCTGTCAATCTCCTGAGGACAGGGACAATTCAGGTTCCAGCTGAGGCAGCTCGGTGCCACAGTGATGAGTGCCCTGCATTTAGCCATCGTTGTAATAACAATTGTTTTCATTATGCCTTCTGAATTTTCAGTAATAACAAGAACTGGAACATTTCAAGACCGACCCCATTCTTGTGGTTTCCTGACCACATGTCTTTGGGACAGGCCCAGCTGAGCTCCTGCTGCCTCTGAAAATTTGCCTTGTTAATTAACAGGGTTCAAAACAGTTGGCTTGGTGTTTTGGTGCTTTGTTTAAGAAGATAAGAACTGGGAAGAAAATAATGTTATTTACTACTGGAAACATTTGCTGTGCCCTTTCAGTGTTGTTGAAGGGCATAATTCAAAGGACCAGCAGAAATCCTTTGTTGCAGTTACTGCTTCATGACACCAGTATTACTTTCTGTAAGGATCTGCAGAAGTACAGGTACACCCTCTGTAGAAGTCGTGCAGGTTATAGGGAATTTTTCCAAAAGAGATGAAAAATTTAAGAAAATCTAGAGTAATTTCATCTGCAAAGATAAGTTAATTTACAGATGAGCTTATTTTACAATTCAGTTGGCCCAACCATAACACCAGCTACATTTTGGTATGAATCTAAGAAATGAACTCTCCTCTGAAAAATATGGCCATTTTTCCCAGCCCAGCCTACACACACTCTTACAGAGCACCATTAGTAGTGTTGTTCTATATATGCAAAGACAGGATATGGGTTTTTTCCATACTTTTAGCTAGTGCCACTTAAAGTTTTGTAGATGGAGCCGGAGCCATGGTGTCTAGGAGGCCAAGCATTCTGACAGGCTTGCTTAAGTGCAGCAATTCGAGTTTCATAACTAGCTACCCAAGGGGACTGTGTACTAACAGTATCCTCCTATATTGGTTCTGTGTGTTGGGAAAGTCACAGGAAGTCGAAATGAAATCGCCAAATACCCCTGGGCCTCAGACCTATATGGTGGCATCACTGCTGAAAAATAATAAAAATGATGCTAAAACATACTATCCCCGGTGAACCAAATAGTCAATAAAGAACAGGATCTGTGCAGAATTGATTGTACTCATAGTGAGATTTTGGCTGCTTATAGTATCAATTAGAGTTGTATTAATAGGTACAATTCTGGCTTTACGCTGGCATTAATTTTAATGATGAAGGTTATCAGTCAAAAAGTAAAGCAAAGATATTTGTTGTAATGGTTTCATAGTCTGGACCTTCTGTATGTTAATGCAGTGCACTCTTTTGAATGGATTGTCTGCAGATAAACTATCCTGCAGTTTGTCTCAGAGCCTAGAAGTCACTTTTTAAACCACACAAGTTCCCAAGGCACTGTGGTGACTCTGGTCCATACACTTTGGGCAGGAACAGCATTGAAACTGCTGTTGTTTGCATGTAAAACAGCATAAGCAGGGTCTTCTTCCAAATATAGATGTGTGTGTGTGTTGGAAAGGGCAGGTGTAGACTTGACTGGAGAAAAGGTGGGTGCATGGGGGTGTCAGGCTTCATGCAGGAGGACTGCAACGCTCTTGGATTTACTGTGTGTGGAAGTCAAATCTACACAAACTTAGATTAAAACAAAGAATGTACTGTTCCTAGCTAAGTTCTGGCTCTGGTCTACAATCTGCTGTGCTGTGTCCTAAAAGCCTCTAATGGGTCAGTCCAGTGGTTCATCTGTGGCCCTGGGAACGTGACCAGGTGGACTCCAGACCCTGCCTGGCTCTGCACACCCACTCAGGCCACGGCTTCACCTTCACCAGTGTTCCTTCACCTACACAAACAGTGTAGGAGAAGGGCAGGAATAAGTTGCACAGCCTATCTGTGGCACAGATTCTTTCCTCTGAAGAGCTGGGATAGTTTTATTGACCTTGGCTGCATGATTGGAAAAAGAGTCGATGATGGAATTTGTCCTTATGTGAGTAGACTGGCATTATGCTTTGGCTGTTTTTTTGATTTTCAGGGGGGAAGCTGTGAGTTTGTGAACTTTTAAAATTGATGCATGGTAAATTCTCAGCTGAAAATGGTCTTTTTAAAAAAAAAAAAAGAAGTTCATTAGGATACTGCAACCAGCTCCACTCACTCCCAATGAGCTCCAGTAAAAAAAAAGCCCTGCTTGAACCCCCTGCATGGGGTTTTTCAAGCCAGATATTATGACAGAAGAAAACAGGAGGTTATTTTAATGAAATGGGAATAGAAGAGAATGGAGTTTGGTTTCAGATGTATGTATTGTGAGTCATCCCAATGCTTTTATGTTAGAGTCCTGAGTTACACCAATCAATGAAATTGGCCTGTGCTTTTCTCTCCCTTTCTTCATTTAAATGTCAAAGTGAAATTCAAAGGCTTGTGCAGAACTACTTGAGTCATTCAGAAGATCACTGCCCCACTGGGGATTCTCTTTGTTTCAGCACTTGAACACTATTGGTTTTATTATCTCCATTCAGGTTTTGTGATTATTCTCATCCATAGCCTCCTAACAGCCATTAGAGATGCAGACAGAGAAAGAGTTCTGCCTCTGCATTGCATGAATAAATATAAATACTTTTTTTTGACTTGTCAACAATATCTGCTAGTGATGAAATGTCATATATGCAATAGCATATTCTGGGCACTAACACCCCCATTTGTGAGATATTAAGCCCCCTTCTTTTCTCTTGGATTCACTGGCATTAACAGTTCCAAAGACCAGATGGTTTTTCACTGCACTGGAAGATGCAGAGGAACAATAATGATGATCACTGAAGTTACAAAGTGTTTTAGCTCAGCTCCACAACAGCCACTAATTACCTCAGCTCTAAAGTTGCTTAAGGTGAGGTTCCACCTTACAAATCTTTTGATGGTTCAAGTCACTGTTGGTCTTTTCTGGACGAGTTTAGATCTTTATGAACCAGTGCATACCAGGAAGAACAGCAGGGAGAGCAGGAGAACGGGGCAGAATTCCCTTAAACCGGCTCTTCCATTGAATCATTCATAGCAAGGAATTGGAGAAGAAATTCAGTGCCTAATTAGAGAGGCCTTAAGGGTTGTTGAATGCACTTTAAGTTGCAATTCTTATGGTTGGGGATGGGGTTTTTTTTTTGGTTGGTTTGTGGTTTTTTTGTTTGTTTGGGTTTTTTGGGTTTTTTCTGATTTGTTTTGTTTTAATAGTACAAAGTTGGAATTGCACACATATCATGGACTGTGATATCCTCTCATTACAACCTGATTTACAGTCTGCTGAAGTTATGAAGTTATGTTCCTTGCCTTCATTATGGACTCTGAAGGAGCTGCCTAGCCTATTGATAGGGAATGAAGAGCTCCTTATGCCAGTGATAAGGCCCCACAACTCCAAGCAAATTAAAATATCATTACAATTTTTCCTAAAGTTAAGGCAATATTTTTAATGATGAGATGGATGCATGTGCAAGTCTGAGCCACTTCAGCTGCTGCTGGTGGTTTCTAGTGGTGGTTTATGTGGAAGCAGGTGGGGAGGAATGAAAGACTTCTGCGTTCCCAATGTAAAGCAGACTTGCTTCTGGTTCTTCTCTGGCACTGGTGTGACATTGTCTGGGTGGTCTTCCCATTGTTCATCCCTGTCAGATCACCTGTAAGAGAAATCTTTTAATTAGGTTGCAGTTAGGTTTGGGACAGCTGAGCTTGGCAGGAGAAAACATAGGCAGCGGTGCAGTTTTGAATTTGACTCTGAGAATCTGTGTTGTTTTCCCTGAAGTGAAACCTGGTTTTCAGGTCCCACTTGGAGCTGCTGGGAAAATCCTGTCTCCTGCACATTCAGCCTCCAGTTAAACAAAAGCTTCAGTAGAACACAGAAATTGTGAGTAGGATGGAAATTATCATCCTTAATGGGGAAAGTGTGGTGCAGGAACAGAAAACAGACTGCTGAGCTGACATAGACATATCATGTTAAACAGATAGCTCTGATTTCTAACTCAGTCTGTTTCAGACAGGATTTAATTTTGTCCAGACTAGATAGGTAGTGATGGTGTTTAGTTGTAGGCAGTGGAGTGGCAGCTCATGGCTTCAGTTTATGTTTTTGATGAGGGGTATTCTCTGGTTTTGTTCTGTCAGGGAGAGCAGACATTGCAGGGCAGGTCTGGAACTGGAAAGGGCATTCCTTTTGCTCCTGGCATGGAATGGAATAGCAAAGTTAATGTTACACCCTGTTTTAAAATCCTGTTTTCTCTGATATGGCTGAACTGTAGACAGAGATTTGCCTCTCTCTCAATATGTTGTGATGTGAATAAAACCCTTATGGATTCTGAGAAACAATGGGAACTTTGGAAGGAAACACTACTTAGGAATAGTGAAAATTCCAGTTTTATGTTGCAGTGTGAATGCAGTTTTTTTAACCAATATGTTATAGTCTGTTTAGTGTTAACCTAAATGGAGAAAAGTTCTGCAGCAGATACAGCTATCACTTGTTTTGGTATTTCCACTTGAAATTTGCTTGCTAATATCAATCTGCAATACAACAGTCATTAACCCTCATTAACCCTATAGAAGTATGATCAAGACAGGTGTTCCCAATAGGACAAATAGAAGAGAGGTCTTATGCAGTAGGCCATGAAGTAAGTTGAAAATTATCTCAAAATAAATCTTAAAGATGAAACTAAATGGAAAAGCACAGTAAAGCAAGGAAAACGTGGTAGTGCTGAGACAAGCAGTAATTTATTAATGTTTGTCTGCAGAAAAGTAAAGAAACTTTGCATATCTGTTTTGCTTAATTATCTGGTTGACCTCAGTGAAAAGAAAAGCTGAAGTTAAATGCATAACATTTCTCTTTACAGTGTTTTTTCTCAGTTCCTTTCTTATGAGTACCCATGTGGTTTCTCTGCTTCTAAGCAGAGTGATAGCTCCAGTCATTTTAATAACCTCTGAGAAAGTGCTTCAGGACATATTTGCAGAGCTGAGGTTGCCATGCCACAGCCTTGTCTCCTTACCATGCTCCAGATATTGAACCTTCCCGTAACTACAATTACAACATAAACCACAAAATGTAGATTTACAGATTGTTTTCAACAACACCCATTCAAATTTACTTATATTTACACTAGAAAAATTAGGGTAAGTGCTATTGTGACCAGAGACAGAGACCGAGATCAATAACCAACCAATTCTTGGCTAATAAAGCACTTCTCTAAGGTCTATGGTTGCTTTATTCTGACTTTGAGGTTGGCCTCTAATGTCTTATCCATTGACTTTTCCCGTAAATATGTCTAATAGAGACCAAGCTGAACCCTGAGACAGAAAGATACACTCTGTTTGGTAAGAATTGCTAATTAACTTGGTATGTAAAATCTGTAGCTACTCTCTGCTTTTAGCTGTAACACAGGTATAAAAGTCAAAAATTATTTCTAAATATATAGGCAGGGGTTTCCTAAAGTGGCAAGAAGTTCAAATCTACTTATTTCTTATCTTTTCAGTATGAGAATCTTGTGCAGTAAGGAAAATTGCTGCAGAGCACATTTGAGGAGGTGTAACAGGATATCTTTGTCATGGACCCTGGTCATATATATTTTACATACATCGATTAAAAGATAAAAGGGTTTTGTTTTGCTTTGTTTTTTGACAAGAGAAATGAGTTAGCATTGCCTTGCTTGTGCTAATCCATAGGAGCTATTAAATTAAAATTTAGAGCCTGGGTGCTCTTTGCTGTGTTGCTCCAAGCCCTATCCAACCTGGCCTAGAACTCTTCCAGGACAGGGCAGCCACAGCTTCTCTGGGCACCCTGTGCCAAGCCTCACCAACCTCACAGGGAAAAAATTTCTTCTTGATATCTGATCTGAACCTACCCTTTTTTTCAGTTTAAAGCCATTCCACCCATGTGGAGTGTGGAGTTCATTTGAGCTGTTGGAGTAAAGAAAGGACAACCTTCAACTGTTGTTCTTGCTTTTGGTCTGGAAACAGTGGAAGAAAGACCAAAGGCTATGACCAGAAGAGTGCAAATTTTTGTGGTAATGGTTTAGTCTGATGGGATAATTCATCTGAAGTAGCCTGCACATTAAGGGATAGTGAGTTTTGCATCAGAAAAGAGGCAAACTCTGCTTTGCAAGGTGTGTGGTGACACCATGTGAGCAGGTAAAGCTGGTGAGGTTCCATCAGCTACACTGATGTCATGGTGGGTTACAGCACCAGATCATGTTCCTCTTACTGAAAATGTTAAATGGTACAGAAGTAAAATTGCTGTGTTTCACGTTCAAAATGTTCTAGTTCAGATTCTCAGGATCTGCTGTGAGTACATTAGAGCATCTCTAAGTCCTTTTGACATTAGAGCTAGGAGAATGTACCTATCCAGCCTGCTTTCACACCTCTGTGAGACTGGCAGATGAACTGAGACATGCTGCTGTGGGTATTTAAACCTGGCACACACTGCATTTCTCCTCTTGCTCATCTGCATTGCTTTGCAGACTCCTCGGGTGGCAGGGCAGGTATCACACCTTTGGTAGGGCAGGTGTGTGACAGAGTGGATGCTAGTCCTGTTTTCAGGCTCCTCAGCCTCGAAGACTGAAAATGGAAATGGAAAAAGAACATGGGAAATGAAAATTGAAAGCTTGGTGCCTTGCTGATCTAGACAAGAGAGCCTGCTAAGCTCAGTTTTGTAAAGGAAAAGGGTAACTTTGTGGGGTTAAACCAGTGGTTATGCTTTAATCCTTGTTTGGAGAGTGAGAGTATCACAAAAGATAAATCCTGCTGCTTGTCAACATGACTTTTGATAGAGTGAATTAGGTGGGTGGTTTTCTTTGGTGGTTTCTCATGGTGCACATGATGTGACAACACTTTCAGGGGTGGTTATATCCCCCCTATGCTCAGGGCAGGGCTGTGCCTGGTACTGCAAACCCTCCTGTCTCCTGTATCTGCCTCTGGAGCATTTAAAATTTGGACAAGGCCAGATAAAAAATGCTGAGCCTCAGGTCTGATGGAGTTTGAGCCTCAGGAGCTGTTGGAGAGAGTCAAACCTGAAGTCAGAGATTTACACAACTCAGATTTGTGGATCTGACCCAGTTGTCTTGGTTACTTTATCCAAGTGGATTCCACAGAGCAAGATCAGCTGCTGGAAGTTGCCTTCCAGGTGACAATATTCCATTCAAACACATCCACATGAACCACTGAGAAGTGGTAGTTCATTCTGCCATTTTCACTTGGGGTGTCACACACTTTCCAAGTGATGTGACTCTGTCAGAATTAGTCGTGCTTGCATGGGAAGATGTCTGCATTGTTACAGTGAACAAAGCAATTAATATGTATTTAATTTACACCTAACAAAACAAAAAGCATGCATTTATTCCATATGACATGTAGACAAATTTTTCTTTAAAAACAAAGTTTCACGCTGTGACTACAATTAGTGTAATTGTCAGCTCTTCTCTAAAAACAAATATGTATTAAGAGAAAAGCCAGTATTGTGCCCTCCTCTGGTGTGAAAATGAGACAATCAAAATCTATTGTAATTACCTCAGTGATATTATAATTAGCAACGATTAAGTTATTCCATGCTGTTTTATTCCTCTTGGCTACAATTAAAAAAGTATATATCTTTCTGTTGCACATTACCACTGATCATTTTACCTCTATACATGTCTTGTAAGTGGATAAATTAGAAGCAATTTTAAAGCACAACTCCGTTAAAACATATATCTTTCTATTTAACTGCTTTAACCCTTTGCAAGATCCCTACATCTTTTAACATCTGTGAAAAATAGCTTTGTTTGTTTGTTTTTAATACTCTGTGGGCCGTTAAACCAAGGCCATAAAAATGTGGAGAGTACACTACTTACTGGTAATAAATGATCTAGGTTTTCAAAAGTCACTACCCTAAGTGACAAATGAGTGATGCCAGAGATGTTTTGTGAGCAGGGACTCAGCATCACACCAAAATCCCTTTAGGATCTACATTCCTCCATCCCTACCCCCCGTGGGTTTCTGGTTGGGAGACATGCTTTAGGCAGCCCAAGGTCACATTTTTCAAATGTAGTTATTTGCATTACTCTCAGGAAGGAGAAGGAAATGCTAGAAAGAGTGTCTCTCTACCTGATAGACCAAGTATTAATAGTCCCTAAACATTTTATGCTGCAGAAACCTCAGGTTTAGCTTCATTTTCTTCCTGACAGCTGGTGGATCCATGGGCTGTCCTTATGCAAGGACTGAAGTACTCAACATTNCCCCCCAAAAGAATCTGTTTCACCTTGTGGAAAACAACATGGATTAAGAAGGGGAAAGGCTGACTTTGGCCCATCTAATCCATCTAGCCTTAGGTGTAACAGAGGAGATCAGTATTGTCAAAAGGTAGTCTCTGTATTTTACCATAAAAGTTTACAAAATAATCCACAAGCATCTGTGTCCCTCATCTGTGCGAGAGGCACTCACAGCTCAAAGATGAATACAACTAATCTCAGAACTGCTGCAAAATATCCAGGTTCTGTGTCCAAGAAGATGAGAGCAGATGCTTAAATCAGACAGGTAGGAAAAAGCATCAGCCAGTTTTACAACAGATATTAAAAACCCCAAAATAAATCACCCAGAATGCAGCCACAGTCAGTTTCCCTAAGTGAATGATTGCATTGCTGACCAAAAAGAAGCAGCAAAGCAGGTGAGGAACTGTATGGTCCATAGATCTAATGTATCAGCTCTAGAAGGAAATTCTCTGTTCTTTTGAAACTCCCTGTCCTGTTTGCATCCCCAGTATCTTAAAGGAGTTGCTTTTCAATTCTGATGCTATCAGACTTGAAATCTCCTTCTCTCACTGATCATCCAGTCTAGCAGTGCTTATTTTGGCACCACTCCAGAACTAAACATGGCAAATCCCGGACCTTGGACCAGGGTAATTTTCATTCCCTGCTAAGTGCCTACATTTTTAACCACACAGTGGCAGAGCTCTGAGCCTCAGGCTTCCTTTGTGTGCATGTCAGTGATGTTAATAATGTCTCTATTGGTATCTTGTCTCTGAAGTGAACTCCTAAGGCTTTCATTTTGTGAGTGGAAATCCTTTCTAAAACCGATTCCATCTCTGACTCTGTGTGGGGTGCTGCAATCTAGTCTCATTAGAGGCAGAGAAAGCTCTTAGGCCCGCAATGGAAAGACAACAGGAAACTTTATTTCATCCAAATTTACCCCCAAAATTAATTTGCAATTCACTCTTTTATTTTAGTCATTAAGTGTCTGGGTTTCAGATCTCACACTAAAGGTCCCTGTCCTGAGGTTCATGCTCCTCCTTTTATGGGAGTTAATGATGTTTTTCACCATGTAGGTTGATAGTGCTGCAAGTGCTGTGCTGAATTTGCTGGGGAGCTGCTGCTGATTTCCAGGGCGCCACCTTTTCACCTTTTCATTCTTCCTTTTCACATGGGTGAGGGGAGGTGTGTCCTAAAGGGGAGCTTCTGGCTGAGCCTCGGGGAAGCATTTGCTCTGTGCATTGAACCAGCTACAACACCTGTGTGAGCAGAGGATGCAGTTTAGCTCCTGCTGCAGCTGACTGATTCTTCTTTTAGCTTGCAACTCATTCTTTCATCTCTGCATTTTCTATTCAGAATAGTTTGGGATATTTTTAGAAACCTGTGTGCACCATGCATAGGAGAAGACACAAATAGAATAGAGAGTAGATCTCTCCAGCAGTGTGTAATACTAATGATATTTATTTAATGTCAAATGTTGGCTGAAGTCTCTTCCTGTAAGTGACCAGCCTAAGATGTGGGAGTTGGAAAGCACCTGGGCGCTGTAGGGAGCCTGTCAATGCTCTCATTCATGTTGCTTTTCCCTCCCAAATATGCTTATGCTTCACTAGGTTTGAATGCCTTTTCTTCAAGACATTCCTGCTCCCTCTGATGCTCCTTAGGCAGCTCTGTATTGGTATGATTTTGAGTTTTAAATGCTACTTATTTGTTTACACACTGAGCACTCATTCAAGACCAAGAATTTTGCAGGAGAAAAACATAGCTCTGGAGTCTCACTGTTCCTGCTTTTGAGAGGTTTTGAAGGCGCTTCTCTGCGTGTAGCCAGATGTGCACGCGCTGGGCAGAGTTATTTATACGCACTGTGGAGTAGCAATGCTTCATTACTGGCCTTATGAAGATTGGGTCGTAAAAGAGCTTGGCAATGGGGTTATCAAAGTTAATGCTACATGAAAAATAGTGTTTCTTACGAGTCTGCTGCCAGTGGAACATGTTGTGGCACCGCCGCGTGCTTGGGAGTCGTTTTCATTCCCGGCTTTTGGGTTTGCCTGACCTTGGGAGTACCACCTCCCCTGTCTGCAATAAGGGATTGGCTCATGAACACCAGAACTTCTCCCTGCCATTGCGTAAGGAGGTCTCACAAGTGTCAGTGGGGACTGGTTTCAGGTTGGGAATGTGCATGGATGCAGAGGCACTGACTCAGTGATATCACGCTGATGTTGACGTGCAGAGCTGGCCGGATTTTCAGAGCTCATGGAAAGTCTTCATCCTTATCTCCTCTAAGGATTCTCTTTTCCCTTTAATGTGGAGGACTGAGTCTATGCCATCTTGCTGACAGTAATACAGAATTAGCAAGCTAATCCTGTTCCTCACTGATGATCAAAGGTAGGGCCTTGTAAAATGAGAAAAGAAAAATGCACAGACCAGAGTGACAAAAATAAACTGAGAATAACTCAGTTATTGTTCCTGTTGCTGGTGAAGTGCTCAGTGCCACGCTGACAATGAGGAGCAAAGCCAGAATGAGCACTTTCCTGTTAGCATGAATGTAGCCCATGTCGTTAGAATACGGAAATGATTTTAAGTAGATGGAGCTGTGCTGCCTTTTGTACACAAGAAAGGCTAATCCCATTAAAAGTAATGGTCTGAGATTGCTCACTCCAAGTACTGTTAATGAGTTAAGTTTGCTCGGTGTGTAATGAGTGCTCCGTGTTCTTTATGTCCTCCTTGGTGATGAACCGCATAGCAGGAGCTGTCACAAGCTTAATTATGAAAATTTCCATGAGTGAAAATATCATTTTAAGAAGCAGAGGTAAATAAATGGCATTTGTGGGTATCATTGGGTGGAGCACAGAGGGCACTCTGCTCTCCTCATTTTTCTGGTAGTTTTTGGAGAACTCAAATTTAAGCCTGAGTTTCTTATATTTTCATAATGTCAGACCTAAAGAATCATGTGAAAAATTGCATTTCCATGTAAATGCAACTGCACAAACTCAGAGCAGCCCTCTTTTACAGCACAGCCTAATTTCCCCTAAGCCTGTAAAGGATTTTGAAACTTGTGAGATTATTATCATCTGCTTTCTCCTTTCTTCTCTACCTGTTTGTGAGCTTTCATGAGCCAAGTCGCAAAAGTCCCAAATCATGCTCCTATCTCTATATAAATCTAGTAAAATCTGCCTTGGATGTAAACATCACTTGTCCACTTGGTTATCATGGCCAGAGGAATCAAGCAGGGCAAATTCTTCACATGAGGAATTTGGCCAGTGCAGGGAAGAGGCAGGACACACTTGCCACATTTCATTCGTGTGGGCAACCAGTGAGTGTTTGGAGGAGCAGTTCTCAACTTAGACTGAGTCCTTATGCATTATTTTTTTCACAACATTAAAATAATTATATTGATTAAGGCACCTTGGAAGGGACAGAAAAACATCTTATGCATATGCAGGAGGGTAACAGTTTAGAGTTTTCTATCTTTTTGCTATTGAACAGGAGTGTTTGATCAGCGATACAAATGCTGCTTGGCAGGGAATGTTGACTGTATCAGACAACATATGGTTCTAGAGTACACATTTGCAAATTAAGTGGTATCTGGTCACAAAATGTGTTCACTTTTTATTTTAAAATGCAACTCGCCTCCCCCCATTTTCAGTCACAGCCCATTTAATTCGATGAGTAGATTATTCAATAAAAAACACTCTTGGATATAAGACAGATCGTATTCAATATGTAAAAAAAAATCTTTAACAGTGACATTAATAACCTCAGTTTCAAGCTCAGAACTTGTTAGCCAGATCAGCCTCCAGCACAGTATTAATGTATCCATGAAAAGGAGGAAAGAAATTGTAGGTGCTTTTATTTTATATCCATATCTAAGCTCCCTTGCTGGTGACAGCCACTTTAAAGCCATCAGCACTTGGGAACTGGGTTGTTTTTGTTTTTTAATAACAAGGTTTTCAAGCCATGATGGCTGTTCTGTTAATTGGGATGCCATTTTTAAGACCTTGAGACCTGGCTCTGATCATGAAAAAAAGATCATATCTTATGGACAGAAATTCTAGGTTGAAACCTGCATATTTAGGTCTGAGTACAAATTTTGCCAGCATTGTCTAATTTGCTTTAAAAGAACAAAACTCCAAAACCTACTTGGAAAATTATCCTAAGCCTCAGGCATATGAAGCAAGTCCCGAATCTCATTACTAAATTGTCTTCTGCTTTTCACTTTAGGCCTGTGTCTGAAGAGACTTTTATGTAACTAAACTCCAGTGGAACTTTATAGGAGTTTAAACTCTCAAAGAGAATGTAGGGTGTGGCCTGTTGTATGAATCCACGATAGCCTGACTGTAAGGCACTATCTGAAATAGTATTATTGCATGTATAAATAAAATCAGGCCTCTTAGATAGAGTTTACTTTCACTGGGTTGAGACTGTTCTGCTGCGTGACATTTATAAGATGACAAAATTAGCCTGTCCCACCTGGTATTGCTCTGTTGGAACTCTTCCCTCTTTGTATTGCAATTAATTTCCTACCAAGGCTGCAGCAGAGCAGTATCAGTGCTTTGATTTTCAGCAACCTTGTGAGACAAAGTTCTGGGCTCTCTTAAAGTTCCTATTAATTCAGCTACTGTGCAAAATAAAAATAGGGCAGCAGTTCCTTACAATGTATGGAGTGACAGACCTCAAACTAGCCCACTACAGCCAAAGCAAGCTTTGCTTGCAGGGATGATCAAATACCTGTAGTTTTCATAGGGTTAAAGGGGTTTCTATCATGACCCCTGCTCTCAGGAATGCAGAACTTGATGCCTCCTACTGCTTATTTCTTGTAAATTCTCATTAATTTCTTTAAAATTCCAAAGGCTGATAGCCATGAAGTAAGGGGGCGTGGATGCAGAAAGGTCTCGAGCAATAGCTGTTGAACAAGTTGTTAAACAAGAGAATTGGATGTCTTTTTTCATCGTTCTGTATGTAGTATTGATTGATTGGAGTTTGAATAGGTATTGGTTTTAGATAAGCAAGACAAAGTGAAAGATCAGCAGCAGCCAGTGAGGATGAACAGTGAAAAGGACTGTAAAGATGGTATCTTGTGAGGGTCTGGCTAGACACTGTTCTGCTGTCTTTTGTGCTGCCTTAAATCTAAAGTCCCTTCATAGAACCCGCAGACCTAGTGGACTAACTTCAAGGAGAAGATTAATTTCAGAGAGAAACTCAGTTTAGGGTGGTAGAAAGGCCAAAACTCAAGAGTTCGACCTACCAAGGATATTGTGTCAGTGGGTATGTTGAGAGCCCTAAAACAGGGAATGCAGATCTAGGCCTTCCTTGATCACAGATACACAATGAAAATGCTTGCCAGTCAAACCAGACTTCTCAAGCTCTTGTTTTTTAAATTTTTTTTCCTGTCCTGTTCTTTATTAGCAGTTTCTAATAGTGCCTAGCTGAAGGGACTCTTGACTTCAAGTGGAGCAATATACATTTGTTCTGTAATTAAGAAATCAAATTAGCAGGAGTGCGGATGTCATCCATCCACTTCATGCCTTTAGGACATGAAAGTAATAAATTGACAGTCACTCTGAGCCGAGTGAGATGCAGAGATGGCTGTAGAAGACCTTGCAAGGATAATTGCACAAGCAGCCCATGGAGAAGGAAGTGAGTTTGTGAGTGCAGTGCTGCACTGTAGGACTGACAGCAAGGACTGCCATGCTCTGAGAATAATCAGTTTGTGATCCTGCCTGCTTGCAGTAGAACTGGAGAATTGTTTAGCTCTGGATAATCTTTTCTCATGAGAAACGGGGAATTTGTGTTAAAATCATTCCAGGCTAAGTACTGGGGGTGGTTGTGACTGCCAGCACTGAACAAACATCCCAGGTCTGACCTTTCCTAGAGCTTCAGACTTAAAAAACACCCCCCAGAAGGCACTGGAGGTACCAGTGCACTGTGGTTACTGCTGCATAAGCAATGCCAGCCCATCTTCCTCAGCCTCACCAGCCTTTTGTGTTTCTTTCTACTGAGATTAGAAAGTAGAGCATTACACTTTGACTATGCAGTCCTTTGCTGCGTGTCACAACCTCTAGTGTTAGAAAAGCCACCCCTTTTACTTAAGCACTTAATTCAATTTTTATTGTGCAAATTACGCTTACCCAAGCAGTACTGTTTAATTGATTAATAAATTACTATTGACTGTCAATGTTCTTGGATTTCCTCTCTGTGCTATTGGAAGCACTGCTGACAGTAATTAAATAATCATTTCATCACCAGTGATGATTGAGTTTATCTTATTCAGTAGCTTTTTTATGTACCTAGTGTTAAGTTTGGACTCATAGGATTATATTGATTGATGGAGGAAGACCAGAAAGATAGGTATCATGGGTTGTTCCTCACATTCAAAAGAGGAGGTAAGACTCATCCTGATGGGTTATTTGATACAGTTTTTTTAAAAACTTGATACTTGTAGTGCTGTAACATGTCTCATTTAGAGTTCAGCTTGTAGAACTCACTAATTTGTGTTTTCACTAATGTAGAAAAAATATGTTATAAAGTGATAGCTCTTCAGGTAAAAAAAAAAAAATTAAAAAGAGGAAAAGTCTAGCTTAATCACATTATCCTAAGTAAACCTTTAACAGTAATAGCATATATATCCACATACAATATGTTTAAAAATGTATCTTCTCTGTCTCATCAAGTAAACCACTCAATTAACACTTCTATTTCATACACTTAAGTAACACCTTGTAGCTCTGCCAGGGAGTACCAGTAACGCCAGGTGAAGCGTCCCCCAGTCAGAAAAGATATTTGATATTTGGGTTTGACAAAAATATAAGTGAGATAATTGTATTGAGGGTGAATGATGAAATGTGACAAGCAACAGAAAGAGCTCATGGAATTTTCCTCAGAAGAGTTGTCAGGGCACAATTCAAGCCCAATTGTTCAGGGATGGCTTTAGAAAAATGAAATTAATTCCACCACCATAACAGAAGCAGATTAAATGAAAGGACAGAAGCTCAGCTACCTGGTGATTAGTCTTGCAAGTTCTCCTGGAGGCAAAAGTGGCATTTCCAGCCAAAAGTCAACCTTCTGCCATTTGAAGATGACGGCATAGTATCAGGATCTATAATCCAGGTGTAAGGAAATGCTATGGAGAATTGTGGGTGATCCCCAGTTTCGATGTTGCATTTTTTTGGTTAAGTTTGGGAGTAAACTTTCACTGTAAAGTGCGCCGTAATTAAGTGTGATTGTTGGGAAAACAGGAAAATCTGAAATTAAACATGCAAAAGTAGTGAGTGGCTGACAAAAGATGACCTGAGGGACACGTGTTTTTAGAGGAGCACAGCAGGCTTTGTGTCTCATCACAGAAGGAATGTCTTTGGAGGATCCTTTATTATAATCAAGGGAAATTTCTCCACCACATGCATTACACGTGACATTTAAAATGAAGGCCCGAGTCATGTACAGAAAGTTCCTTGTTCATAAGTACCAGGTGGTTTTGAGTCTAAATTTAATGAGAGCAAAGAGCAAAATACCCTGAAAGGGAGCAGAGGAAGCACTCACGCAGCTTTTCTGACAGTGACAAACTATCCAAGCTCTGCACTTTTTGCTTTATGATGCTTCTGTCACCTCCTCAATGAAAATGCCATCTTATTATGTACAGTGGGTGTACATTATTCTATATATATTCTAAATCATTTGACTATTTTGGCTCTCCATTAATGGCAAATTACAGTAAAACTCTAAAGGAAATGTCTGTGATGACTCTGTGAACACTGAAAGAATTAATTATGATTGATTTTGTTAATTAAGTTCAGTGGCTAATGTCTTTACAGTAATGGGATGCTTAAAAGACAGAGGCAGTGTTAAGTGTTGCACCTATAGCTGAGTTGAGCAGGTTCATTGCAGGGTGGGTATCCATCTCCATGGACAGGACAGGCTGTCAGGGAGTCACTTTTTTACTGTAGGCTCACGTGCTTTAGATGAAATTTGTGGTAAATAATAATCACACAAAACCCTCCTTGTTTATGTGGCACTGAATATATTGCATTAAAATGATATTTCTGCCAGTTCTGTTTTCATACTAAGTCTAAGGGAGTGATTCTGGTCTGGGCTGTCTGGTTTACTTTCAGTCACGTCCAGTTGTGTTCAGTCACCTGCCTAGAGACTCAGTCTCTCCCATTCAGCACTGGTTTCCCAGAATTTGCTTTCATGAAATATTTATTAGTGAATCCTCATGGAAGGTGTCTTTGCCCTCTGGCAAAATCACCTTCACTCCTTATTCCCTGTATTGTTCCTGTGTCCCCCTGTTGAATTTAGAAGAATTAAAAAAAATACTAAATCCACCCTGTGAGGACATTCTGTATGTGTGTATAAATGCACATATGTGCACTCCTGCAGAGTTAGAAGCAGCAGAAGAGAAGATTTGTAATTTATACATATTTTGCGTCAAAAATGCAAAATCCCCAGTTTGGCATTAACAAGATCATGCAGCTGGGTGGCAAAAGCTGACTTTGTCCTTGTGAAAAACATGCTTCAGATAAAGAACCTCAACACAGATCCTTCTGAGGCATCCTGTATTATCTTGAACAGCCACCATAATGCCCAGTGTAGATTTGGTCTGGAAAATTATTTCTGTAGCTGGGTATATGTTGCTTTAAAAGAAAGCTGCCACTTTCTATCTCTGTACCCTTGCAGAAGCTTGCCAAAAAAGGTTTCCCTCTTTTTCCTGCAGAATTATTTGTTTTTCCTGACACAAAGGAGAGTGCTTTGTCATTGTTTTCTGTATAACATTGATGGATTTCATGTTGAATGGGTATTGGGTTTTAGTTAAACATGACAGGGGAAGAGATTTATAGGCAGCGGCCGCAGAGGTTGTTTGAAAGGCCCAATAATGCTTCAGTGCACAGATGTGTTTTCAGTGTTCTCTGACGGTAAAGAACCAACCAGCTCATATACACTCCACCCTCATTACGGAGCAATCCTTGAAAAGCCGAGTGTTAACAACTATATAGGTTTCTTTCTTTGGAGTTTCAAAGTAAACAGGATTCAAGGAGCGGCCTTATGTCAGGAATGCTGTACTAATGAGGACAAATTATATTCTAATCAGGTTTCTCCATTATTAATTCCCTGTTATTCTGCTCTCCTTTTTTCCTCCTCTCCTCGTCTTTGTGTCCAATTTAAAGTTGCAGAAGAAACATGGGGTGGAGTGTTTTTCTTCTGGTGCTTGTTATTCATATTAAGTAGTCTATTCTGCCTTTGGTGTGATGGTGGGTGTTAAGAATTTAAATCCCCCCTAATGCATTGATAGGATAATATGAATCACCACCCAGAAAAAAATCCTATATGGATCTCAGCAGCTAAGGGATACTGGTGTGGTGTGTTATTTCTACACACTAAACATAACTCATTCTGATTCATCGTGGTCCTACATAATTTAAATGTTTTCTTAGAGACATTTTTATATTTTGCTTCTGTAGGGAAATTTGAAGAAGCAAGTAGAAATATATAATGCGTTGTTATAATTGCATTGTTCCTTCCTTATCCTACTCCAACTTTTACACACATTCTTAAAGCAAATTCTACAACATAATTAAAGTACTATTAAAATGTAAATATTAATAAATAAATCTTATTTGCACGCATTCCATCTTGTTTATTTTACCTGTGTCCCTTGGTTTGGCTCATGTGCATTAAATATTCCAACCGGAAGCACATGCCAGCTGTGGTGGTGAACCATGTGAAGCACCAGCTCTCAGGGCGTGTGCCCTGTGTGAACAATCATAATGCATTTGGGTCTAGATTCTGAAACTCCTGCAGTTTCCACCACAGTCATGTTGTCATGAATCCTTAACCTCACAATCTTGAGCAGATTTGAAACACTCAGGGGCTCTTCAGCATCTTCCCGGGAGCTGGGGAGCTGCAGGTAACACAGGAACGTCTTAGTGGAAGGAAGTACCTGGGTCACAAAGTCCTGTCAGTGCAGGCTACCTCATCATAGAACTCTTTGCATCAAATGATTAAGCTCCATCTTAAAATCCACCTGCTCCATTTAGCACTGCTTAGATTGTTGATTGATGATGTTGCTTGTACCTCTGTCTTCTTCCAGAGCTAGAGCTTAATTGCTCGCTGGGCAAGTTCACCTGGATTGAAAGCACACAGTAAAGAAAACTCTTACAGTAATTGAAGACTCATATTGCATTTGGGTCTAGATTTTGGAATAAGATGGATAGAGCTGAATGCTGTATTTGTGTGCATGTATTAATAACAACCACAATTGCTCCTACAGATAATTGGGTACACCAGTTTACCCTCAATCTGTAGATGCTGTTCCAGAGGTACAACTGTCATCAAGATTATTCTTTCACTTCTTCTGTCCTAAACCCAATTATAAAATACTTCTGGGATAAACTGATGTCCTACTGCCTTTGTCATGTCTATGCTGAGCCTTTGAGATATTTGCATATTCTGTAACACAGAATGACCCTTCTGGAGTTTGGTTTATTCTTACAATAGTATTTAATAGTTTCTAACCCTAGAAGTGATTTCCTTCAGTCTTGTCTTGTGCTTGGGTTTAGGGCATCTTGAAAAGAGAAAAGAAGCTGAAAACTTAATGCAAGGCCCCTTAACTTGCTGAAGAAGGCCTCTCATGCAAGACAAGTAGAGGTGACAGTCAACATGGAGCTCACTGCAAGACAGGGCCCTGGTTTTGAGACAGAAATACCCTGAACTGTCTGCTTTTAGTTCTTAGATCTCTATCCTGGATATATGGTCTTCATTGTTATAAATATTTAAGTATTTGTATTCCTATTAATGTTTTATAGTATTATTTATTAAATACTAGAGTTTAGAGCAATTTGTCATCTGAATAAAGAGTGCATTTCATTTAAAGTCCAGCTTGTACTGCAAAGTATCAATGTTGTACAATGTGTTCAAGATGGTTTTTTAATACTTATTTCCCCCCTCAAATTGGATGTCGGCTTTCAATTTGAATATTGAGCTACCTGAACTGAATTATTTATCAGCTTTAATTGGATTTGCAGACAAGTCATTTTTGCACATCTTTTCTAGGAAAAAATGGGATTCTTTCTGAAAACTTTTAAAGAGCATCAGATTGTGCATGTACAATTAATTAACTTCACATTTCTGTCAAATTCTCTCTCTCTTTATCTCTTTCTATCTCTCTCTCTTTCTCTCTTTCTCTCTTTCTCTCTTTCTCTCTTTCTCTCTTTCTCTCTTTCTTTCTCTCTTTCTTTCTCTCTCTCTTTGTTTTCTGAGTTTTCTTGGGTTTTTTCTGACTAGATAACAAGAATGTGGGAAATGATGTAGCTCACTGATTGTAAGCTAAAAGATGTTACAGGAGACATTTCCAATCTAAAGTTAGGGGGATTTTGATAATTATTATTAATTATTTGTATTTCTACATTCATTAAATTTTTCAGCTGAGGGATGAGTCTGGTTGTGTTTAGAGTGAAAATCCATTTCTGAATGAGAAAGCTTATTTTGGCCACAACAGAGTATCAAATCCAAATCATGCTATTCATTCTAAAATATATCTGTGTGATTTTTATAAACATATTTTCCTTATTTTCTTGCTCTTCCAGTAAGCTCTGCTGCCAAAGTTGCAAAAAAACCACTTCTGACTGGAATCTGTGGTGTGACACCATGGCAGCTACTGGGAAATTTGAGAGTTTTGTCTTTGCCCATAGGGTGTCCTTCATTGCTGATTATGTGAGAATTGAGTCTTAAATGATGCTTAGAGGCATGGGAAACTTGTAGTAATTTCCAAATATAGTCCATACAATTTGTGATTTAAAAAAAAAAAGTGTTAATATGTTAATCAAAAAGAACATAAATTTTATGCAGTTACTCATAACTTTATACAATGATTACATGTAACTACACTGTTATTGCAGTCTCAAAATTACAGTATAATTATATTTAGTTAATTCCAAAAGCAATTGCTGCGTGGCCAGAATTCATTTATATAAACCTAGACTAAGCACTGAATTGACTAGGAAAGTGAGGTAAATCTAATTGAGATAGATTGAGCAAACCTAATCAGCAGGGATATTTAATGGCAAAGAGAACAAAGAATTAAATAAAGCAATGCAAAGGCTATTCAGAAGAGTGGATATATGAGATAATAGGCCTCTCCATCTCTGATGTCATGTCTGATTCAGTGAGTCATTCCCTAGTATTTTGTTAGCTGGCTGCCAGTTTGCATTATGTGTGTGTGTATATATATATTATATATATATATACATATATATTTATATATTGAGGACACGTTTTCCTTGTTTTTTTTATCCAGGATTTTATCCTGGTGCAACACATCCCGCTTCCAAATTCTGGTGCTTTGCAAAATCAGGAGGATGATTAAAGACTTGTTTGCTGTCCCAAGTTTATCATTAACTGTTAATGATTCTGTGATTCCGATGAGCCAGAACTCAAATTCCAGTTGTGTAAGAAAGGGGAACTTTGTAGAGGGGCTGTGGGTACTCAAGACCTGAATGGGGCTGGAAAATACAATGTGGATCCTATGGCAATTCCACACTCCTCTCATATGAAGAGGAGTTACATGTGAAGGTCACATGTGAAATCCAGGATATCTTCAAATATCATTAGATGGCTGTAGTTGGAAAATGAATCAAACCAAAGTCTGTGATACCCTAAGAGCAGAAAAGGAGACCCAAGACCATTTCTGTGTTTCCCACTCCGAGTGCAATCTCCAAGGAGCTGCTGGGGAGCCCAAGGGTTGTATTTAGATGGTTGTTATTATATCAGCTGATAATTTCCAGTTTGCAGAACACAGACTGGTTCTGACCTCATCCCTTGATTGCATCCTTTGATTGCCTCCCTTGAACCAGCTACAGAGAAGATGGGAGGCACACAGCAGCTTTCCATCAAAGAGACTCTGCATAGCAGGATATTGAAAGGATATTAAGATGGTTTTAATGTAGGGGAGGATTTGAAGTAAATAACATATAATGATTTTTTTTAAAGAAGGAAATCTGAAAAATCATCTTGTAGGTTCCTGTAGGTTACTTTCACTCTTAAAAGCTGTAAGTTCATATTGATCTTCCTGTTAGCACACACACGAGGTTTATTGCCTTACAATTCTTTATACTTGTGTGTTTTGGTTTTTTTTTTGTTCTTGTTATTTTGTTGTTTGGTTTTGGTTTTGGGTTTTTTTGTTTGTTTTGGTTTTTTTGGTTTTTTGGGGTTTTTTTTGGTATGTTGATATGTCATTTACTCCTGTAAAGTATCTAACTTAACCAATTTTCCATGTCAATCTTCAATAATATGTTGATGCTTGGATTTCAGTCACATTTGTGGACAGTGGTTCATATTTCTAAAACTTTAAAGCAAAACTTTATTGTTTTATAAAGTGGCATTTTTCAACTAATGAACTCAAACACCTTCTTTTAGAAAGAATAAAATGGCATTGTTAAACTGAGCTGAAGCATGGAGAGAATATGCATGGAGGAATTTTCATCCACAGATAAGCTCTTGAGAGGCAGAGGCAAAAAGAAATGGAAATCCTATTTTTGATGGCAGAAGCTGCAGAACTGAGGTGATGAATGTAAGAAACAAGAGGCAGATGGGTTGTGTGCATATCCTGGAAATTTGACCTCCTCTGGATGTATAGAGAGAGCAGTGGCAGCTTAAAAATTTGTATTGTTTGGGGGATTATTTTTTCTATATGAACACTGATCAATGAATCCACATGTTACAGTTCAAAAGGTTGCTTTTTCAGTAAAACAAGAACCCAAATATTGTGTATGTGGTGAAGTAGTCACAGAGATACACAGCAAAATAATCTTTAACCTTAGAGAAGTACTTGGTAGAAGATAGAGCAGGGCTTCTGGGGATTCACTTTTCTCTAAAGTACTCATACCACTGTGGAGGCTTGTGTTTAAAAATTTGTTTGATCTTCCCTATGATTTTCTTTCATGATATTTGTCCTAACGGAGCAAGAAAGGATGGTACTACCACACACATTTGTATAATAATAATAATCATCATCATCATCATCATCATCATCATCCAGAGTTTACTAGAACTACTTCAATAAATTTGTTAACCTGGTGTACCCACCTACAGTCTGCTCCCCGGAGTTTGAGGAGGAGCTGAAAACAAAGGCTTTAGGGGCTTTGCATACATGTGATGCATTTCTCAAATGTGGCAACGTGACTTCAGACAAGGTGCTTGAAAAACCCATCCAAGTGGCATATTCGGTTGTATCAATGCTTTTAATATCCTGATCATTGACCTCATACATTTCTGGTGCATGTGGTCAAACAGTAGAGCTGACTGGAATTACTGATAATTCCAGGCTAGTCATTACAACATAATGGTGTCAACATGTACTGCTAGGAGACTCTTAATCCTTGGAATATCAATTTACACTCCATGTGACCCTTGCATGTCAACACAGACCACAAAACTTGTGTGATGCTGGGTCCTGCCACCAAAAGACACAAGGTTGTGATAGTTTCCAAGTTATCATCCTAATGTTTTGGTATTCCCTGGCTAATACTAAATCCCTTTTAGACAGAGAGAAATGGTACCAGCACATGCACAGTTAGCTGAGAACTTGAGTGTGAAACTCAGCAGTGCTGATAAGCATTTACACAAATTACCCACTGAACACACTGGAATAATTTGTGCAAGCAGTGGTTCAATCCAAAAGAAACGGAGTTAGATAATAGCTGGAAATACCAAATGTTGTTCTGTGCTACCAACCCCCCCATACATTTTGAATTTTTACAGTATCTGTACATCTGTACACAGATGGCACAGAGAATTATGTCAGATCTGACACCACACAAGTCGAGAATGCCTAAATGACATTTTAAAAGGTCCCCAAAACTCCCGTTTGTCATCCATGTGAGAAACAAAAGACCTTTAAATCCTGACCCAGCCCTACTGGTGGGCTCTGGGCTCATGCAGTGGTAAATGCTGGAATGCAGATTTATGGCCTCTGTGTGAGGTGCTCCCCCAGAGCTGGAGCCAGCCCCTCGACAGCCCTGCACTGCCACAGAACTGGGGGAGCAAGGATGCACAACTGCAGGTCTGGCTCTCAGGACTTCCCTGCTGAAGCCCCAAACACCCAAACGCCCATGGCTGCTGCTGCTTTGAAGCAGTTTTGGGGTGCTCAGCACAGATATAAATCAGGCACTTCTTGTTCTGATTTTCTATGTCTTTCTCTCGTGGTACCACAGGGGTAAACCTGAAGTGATTGCAGCAGGTTCATTGTAGTTGCTTTAGATTTATACCCACATAAACAGCAGCCCTATTTGTCCATTGTTTCTAAAATACCAGGTTTCTCTTTCATATCAAACTTCAGTGACTTATTTTATATTCCCTTACATCACATTTCATCACAGATAATCCAGGAATATTGTTTCTCTGAGTAATAAAATTGTTCTTTAGTGCATGACCAGAGTAAGGGATATTGTCTTTTAGACATCACGTATAGACAAGAAGATATAAATGAGAGTTAATAACCATCAAATGTGTCTATTTCCTCTTCCTATAAATTAGAGCATGCTTTCCTACTGAATTTTGCAAGAAGGAAAACAGACTCCCTCTTGCTGATGTGGGGAAGCAATGCTAAATCTCCCTAAAGATTCACTCTGGCTTCTTACAGCTGTATGTTAGTACCTTTTTATATGCAATTTTACTTCATTTAGTCTTTAAGGTTGTGCCTGAGGTTAGTTTAAAAGGTTAGTTAAATGTTAATGGATGTTAATGCTGCAATTAAATTGTTAAATCAATTGAAAACTGTGGCTCCATCTCTATCTGTGTTAGTGCCGGCCTGAGTTGCATTGGCGTATAAATTAAAAGCTGTAAATCTAGTGAAGTCTAATTAGAGACCAAATTTCTCATTTATCTTATTTTCACAGGACTGTAAGCACTGATAGATAATCAACGAAGGGCTAAAACTTTTTAACATTAAAAAACTATTTTATCTATTTCAGGACTCAGGTGACTGATTATAATTCAGATCCAATTACTGTAAAAGGTCATATGTGAAATGAAGTTCTTACAGACAGTACAAGTTTTATTTTACAAGTTTGCATACACTGCTGCACCATCTACATCCCAAAAAAGCAAAAGTAAATACATTGTGTGAGATTATATAGAAAGGCTCTTCACTTAGCCTCCCTCATGTAACCCTTTGAAGTTTGTGATTTTAGTACACCAGCACATCCAGGCTTCAATCCCACAGCACATCTTTAAGCTTGCCAGCTTATACATGTGCATGAGAATCCTGTTGGTTCTTGCCTTCTGTAAGTAAAAGTAATTAGCAAGACGCTTAAATACATTTGCCACAGATACAGAGACACAAATTCTTGAATTTGTGAGAATGATTATTTCCATTGTTACGTTTAAATTAGCTGCTGGCAACCTGCCATTTAGGAAAAAGGAAAAAAAAAAGAAAAAGCCCAGGCTATTTTATCTAGCAAGGTCTTGAGGAAAAGGAAATGCTGATCTTAATCCAACTTGCAGTGCCCCAGTTTTGAGGGTGTTTTCATGCATTAAAAACACATGGTACTTAATGTTACTTCCTCAGAAGTTAAAAGTGAAATTTAATCATGCTGCTTCTGTTGGCTTATTTTTCCAACACCCCCTGTGATTCTCCAAAGTGTAGATCTTAAAGCTGCAAAAAGGCCAACAACAGATTGCAGGATGAGCATAGGGAGCAGCATCAAGACTCATTAGTTTACAAATAAACCACAAGACAAATGTTTAAAATGTTTGTAGGTTCCAAATCACAGTTCTAAAATTGCATCCTTTTGGTCATGTAGGAGTGTTAGAAATGTTACAGTTTTACATGTTAATTTCTTTTTTAGTGACTGTTCTTGGAGCACTTGGGGAAACAAGTTTTGCTTTGGGAAATAAGTAAAAAAAAAAATCCTCTGTCCTAACCAATTAAGACTTCACAGAAAGAAGTCACGAGCTAGATTCTGCTAGAAGGCCTTCTTGCAAGGAAGCATCAGCTCCTGTCCTTTCTGGTGACTTCAGCCAAATTTCAGCATTCATTTAAACAAAAAATGAGATCAAATCTGAAAATGAATTGCTGAGTGACTTGAATGTTCTGAACTTTTCTCTCTCCTAATTTTGTCACAAATTCAGATCTAAAAAACATCTTGATCTCAGACTCTGCAGGAAAAAAATGTCATGTTGTGGCATGTCCCCTGCAGCAAATAAATATTCTGGTTTTATGCTGAAAGTCACACAGATTTCCTGACAACATTTTCTTTCATATTTGCATAATTTTCAGTATTCACAGATGTGATTTACCAAATTGGACGCCCCAAAAATGTTCTAAATGAATGAACAGTCAGATATCCAAAGGAGTAGAAAGACCTGTTGTATACTATTTTGTTAAATAGTGCTCTTCCAAATATTTTGGTTAATCCTTGCAACAAAATTATTTATCTTTTTTGGTATCATAGGTGTTCTATATCTTCATAAGATATGAATAAGACCATGGCAAACAGGGATCATAAATCACTTCTGCTAAAAGTATGCTCTTTAAAATGGTAACTTTTTTCCCTTTCCCTTCCTTGGTAAGAAAAGACAGCAAAGAATGATAATTCTTTATATTAAGTGCTCAGAGTAGTAAATAGTTGCCTTATAGCAAGACATGGTGTCATAAAATAGGATATAAAAATAATAATAGTTAATCATTAAATAGCATGTTTCATCCATAGAAAATGGAGCTCTTAGCAAAGATGACTAAATAGCCCTATCCATTTCCTTAATACATCTCCTTCCTTTAATAGAGATCTGATAAATAGAAGCCAGCTTTATCTCACCTTGAAAATAATAGTCTAGCTACACCAAACTTTCTCTACGACTTTCTGAAGATCAGGTTTTGACAAAAACAGTGCTTGATTCGAGGAGACATTTGAGAGAAAGTCACAGTGCTTTCTGTGAAGGGAGGATCAACACAAGTAGAGCCAAATTCGCTGTTCAGTTAGTGACTGAACGCGTTGTGAAAGAGAAGCTGAAGTTACCACAACAATTGGAGAGATCCAAGTTTTTTCCAATTAGATCTGAGGCCTATGAATATAGGGGATACTCTCAGTCTTCTAAGATCTTCTAGGCTGGGTAGATTCTTTGCAGGCCAGCTGGGAGGCTTTAAGTGTGGATAAAATGCTGGCTTTGGGAATGGGTTTCTTGAGTGAGGTATGGAAGGAAGAGATGCTTCCTTGGGAAGCTGATTGAGAGGTCGTGGGCTGATGTCAATCACAGCATTTGTCTTTTCAGTGATCATGAAATTAAGAATGTAGGACAAATTCTAATTACACATTTGCCCTACCAGCTTCTACTGTGCATGTTTGATGTAGATTTTCAATCCCATGGAAATTCACTCTGGTGTGCATTCTAAAGAACCTGAATGCTCTCCACAGAAGAACGTGTTCTTTGTCCATTGTTCTTGCCTTGCTGACTTTCACTGCTGTTTTTGCTTGTGTTTTGGGGAGCACAGGAATTCCCATGTTTCATGTGCCTTTGCTATGCCCTGTCATTTCTGGACATAACAAAAAGTATTCCAGCATCATAGTGGGGGCCCAGTGGAAGGGCAAGATTTGGAGCATTTGGAAAAAAGACCCACCATGTTCATTATTTCAAACTTTAGTTTTCTAATTCTGTTCTGATCAAGTACTATGACTTTTCCAGGAAACCTATTCTTATCTTTGTCTTTGTAGCATTTATCTTTCATGTAAATTTTGGTGAATGCCTAAAGATGTGCCTTGGTTTTGTGATTAGGTTAGATGTTGCTCTTGGTCTGTCAGTTTTCATGGCTATACTACATATTCCATGACATTTTGGGGGACAGGTGTTAGATGCCTGTGTGACTGACGTGGTTTTATCAGTTTAGCTGTGGCTGAGTCAGTCTGGCAGTGAGCTGCTGCTTCTCTTGGGTCTTGGGTCAGTGCTGGTGCAGGGAACTAGATGGGTGAAAATTTCTCCCAACTCAAGGAGTAAATAACTTTCTGCTGGATTCCATCTTTAAGACAGTGCAAAACAAGCCATCACTCTTTGTGCAGAGAAAGGGAGTGATGGGGAGGCAGTATTTATTTTGGTGGCAGTTCACGCTTAGGCTCATGCAGAAGTATCACAAATCCGTATCCCAAAAAGCAGCTTTTATGTTTTGTTGTATTTTGCAGAGTGGGTGTGTACTTACTGTTCAAACAAAAAAATCCTGTGGCAATACCAGAGTTATCTCTCAGACTGGGTTTTATCTGATAGTCACCACCCTGCCTACTGCTAACTTCAGCAGGATTTCTGTAAATAGCTTGGTGCTGTTTGCTTGGTGAGCAAAAGCAGCTCCAAATGTCTGGATTAGAGCACTTGTAAGAGAAAACATTTACAAGTCTAAGTTTGTTCCCCAATGGGTAATATCCTGGGAGGCAGATAAAATCATCATGCAGGCTTTCATGACGGGCAGTGTCTGGTAACACAGCAGTGAGTGCTGAATGTGGAGATAAAAGAGTGAGGCACCGGAATAGCGGGGACACTGCACATCAGCACTGAGGTACATCGATAGAATTACTCCCTGCAAAGGGAACTTCTGCCACTTCTGCCTGCAGATATCTGACACTTATCAGCCATGCCATTGTCTTGCTTTCCTGGGAATCAAATATTAATTTTACAAAGCCTAACAATGAGCTAAAAACAAGAGAGATAAACACATTTTAAGCTGTCGTGTTTAGCCTTGTGATGCTCGCAGCAGCGCTGGAACCTCTCCAGATGGGTGACTTCAGCATCTGCATGAGGATGATGAGGAACACAATGTGTTAAGCAGAAAGTAAAAGTTACAGGGAATGCTGCCCATCCATTAGGAGCTGTTAGTGGGATGGCTCTTGGGAGAGATTCCTGTCTGTGACTACACAACCTCCAAACTGTGATGGTAAACAACAGAACCCAAGAGCAAGGCAGGTGATGTTTCCTGATTCTGGAAATATCAGTTCCCTGTGAAAGTCGGTTTTATTTAGGAAATAGTGGATATCAGCAGCTCCCTGAGACAGGAATGCATTTTTCTTTTTTATTTTTACAACTTTGGCATTTTTCTGAGGGAGACATATTTGTGGCATGATGATGGGGAGTTCCCCTTCCCTCCATCCCTCCTTCCCCTCTGCTGTGCAGGCAGGAGCCCTCCTCTCTGGCAGCAGGGGCCAAGGTGGTTGTTTGCACGAGAGACTCGACCATTTGTGCGGTCTGGCTGTTCCCAAACAAGCCAGGCTCCTGCAAGCCTTACCAGCTGTGACTAATAGTGAAGGGAAGGGGGGAAAAAAAGAAAGCTGCTTGGGCCTGCAGGCTTCAGACAGGCAGGCTCTGGGGGAAACAAGAGAAAGCCATTAACTAACCACAGTATTATCTTGATTCTCTCAGAGAAACGAGCTAGGGACGGCTAATGAACTAGCCTTAACGTTTCAAACTGAATGCACCTCTGGGAGCTCTGCTAGAACAAACAGTGTGACAGATCAATGCCTGATGCCTATATCAAGAGAAAAGGTTATTTGCCTCTCTGAGGAATTATAGGATTAGTATATCGCTATGATACACTTTGTATCCTTTTCAAAATGTGGGTTCATATGCTGTGCTTATTTTCATTTTGTAAGTTGTAAACTCCATTAGTTTGAGCAATAAAAATGAAATCCATTCTTCTCTTCACCTCTCTCATTCCCAGGATCCTTTATGTCTGAGAGCCTACACATGCACCGTTTCCCTGTTATCTGCACCTTGCCCAAGGAGACACTCACCTTTAGGACTTTTTTTTTTTTTTTTAAATCGGTTCAGAGCAGTTTCATTTGTTTGGGACCCCATGAAAAGTGTAATCTTTGCAGGAGACATTCTTAATAAAGGGTACTTTGTCTGGGGAAAGTTTTGCTTACTTTATTTTGCTGCCACTGGTGTTTTCTGTGTCCTTGCACAGTGCCATGTGTCCAGTCTTTAGCATCCCACCTTTAAAACGGGACAGTAAAACTTCCTTGTTGTTGCTTCTTGTCTGTCTTTTCTGTTTAGATTGAGAACTCCTACACAGGATGTTCTTCTATTTGTGCTGTATGTGACACACCAGCCATAGATCCCTGGGGGGAGTTTTGGATAATTTTGTTAATACAACAAAAACCTCAAAGTGTGCCACATTTTATACAAGAGATGAAAAGAAATAAAAGGGAGGAAGGTGGGACCTGGAAGACCATATAAATTTAACAAATAAAATTATATAAATCTTAAACTTACTGTGTAAAATTATTAGAATTGGTAGACTTTTGGGGCTAGGAAGAGGTCATGCCAGGTTGTTCTTCATCCTTGTGACTTGTCCTTTGATGCTTAGAGTGATGCCAGGCCAAAGGGATAAATAGTCCAAGACCTCCTCGACAGGAGGCAGAGTTATTTTTAGCTGCTGTGTATGATTTCACTGTATCCTTTGATATTGGCATTTTTCTTTAAAGCCAAAGCCCCTGAAAACGATTTTGATCAATTACCTCATTCAGGAAGCTGCTGTACATATTTAACCATAGATACAAGCTTTGGTCATGCTATCAAAGCAATTTTCATTTTTACAAATTATTACTTTAATGGGAATTAGATGAGGAGTGAATTATTGTTTCTTTAAAAAAGTAAATCTCCAGGTGATTTGTCAAGAGATAATTGTCTGAGTATCAGCATTTAAGGAAGGCTGCATTTCCTTTTAGGAAGGAAACATGTTAAATGCTGAAATTAAGATAATATTGTAATAGAAAATGGATCAAAATTGGCTTTATCTCCTCCAGTAGTACCTAGGAATTGCATCAGAAAGTGATACAAGTATCCCAGCTTAATTGTTTCACATCAAATTCTGATATCTGCATTCTGGTTCAGTAGCCCTTACTTCATCCCTGCTTCTCCTGGTGTTAGTGCAATACACATGAAATAAGGGGTGATTCAGTGTGAGCAAAGCCATCAGAGTTTGGCCTTTTGAAGTTGGTATAAGCTTTCCTATTGATGCCATTGGAGGAGAGAAATTGTTCTTTGATCATCTTCTGAAAACCACAGTTGAGCTTTGTAGTGTTTATACCAAGCACAGCACACTATTGCTTGGTTCAGGACTAAAGAATTCTTCATTGTTCTTCATCATTTCTCCTGGATCTTCCATTCTATCACTAACCCCACTGTTAACAGGACTTTTGTAAGCTAATGTTTACTTGTAGAATTCATTTTCTAATGCAGATTTCCTACAATAAGGTGAAAAAAAAATCATTAATACAAAAGAATTCAAAAGCAAATTACCACTCTCTGAACAGATTTTTATTTATGAATTTTAAGTCATGCTGATCTTTCTATAGCCATTATGAACTGGAGGGGTGAAAATATCATTAGGGATGTCACAAGGTCTGAATTCCTTCTACATGGAAGAGGAAGTGGGTTGATCATTTCAGAGGATATGAAACATAAAATTTTGTCTTTAGTCTCTTTCTGTGTACAGTCAGGCAAAGCTCTCATTCACAACTGAGCTGGGAATTGGCCTGGTCATAATGAAATGGGAAATCTTCTGGTCACAGAAATTCAAACAACAGGCATGTACAAAGTGAACAAAAGTCTAGATTGCTGTAAAACGTTGATGTCCTGGAAAGAGGGGTGGATGAAGTAATTCTTGTTCATCAAAATGTTTTGCAAGCCTTGTGAAGTGCAAGTATTTTAGTGCAAGACACAAACAGACGTTGTTTGTTATTTACGTCAGAAGCGGTCTGAATCATGGTGGTTTTACTGAGGTAAACTATCCCAAGGAAGCAATCAGTGGTTATCCTTCTCTGGTCTTATTGACACAATTTAGAACCAGAAACAAATTTCCCTACAGTCCCTTTGTGCTTTTCCCTGACAGGTGGCCGTGGCTTCTCCAGACTCAGGGGCTCGTTGGTCCTTATTGGTGAAGTTATTATGGTGGTGCCTGGCTGAAGATAGGATCAGGGCAAGGTTTGCAAGGAGAGGGATCAAAGATTTTGTTGCTTCCCACAAACTTTGCTATAGTAACTTAAGCAGTGGAAACTGAAATGTCTCCATTTGTCACTATACACACACTGCCTTGTTAAAGATTATCCTTTTTTTCCCTCAAATTCCAAATAACGAGAAGTATTCGGTAGTAAACTCTTTTGGGAGCAACACTGGGCTATTGTGTCAGCCCAGCTCCTCCACTGTGGAATCACAGAATAGAATCATAGAAGCTTAGGTTGGAAAAGACCTCTTGAGATGATTGAGTCCAGCACTGCCACGTTCACTACTAAACCATGTCCCCAAGTGCCACATCTACATGTTTGATGCATTTCTGTTACCACATCCTGCAGCTTTCTGGTGAAACACAGAGGAGCAAGTGCAATCTCCCTAACTCAGTACAGTGGTCAGGGTGAGTTTTCCAAATAGACTAGCTGAATAAAAAATTTGGTCCAAACTTCTACTGAAGTTAAAACTGACTTAGGTCTTGCATGGGCTCTTAATTTCATTTGACTTCTCTGTTTTTGAAGTATCTGATGGTCATGCATACAGCCAGGAAGCTAAGTTTTCAACAAAACCCCCCATTCTTTCTTTCCAGATATGTTGGATGTGTCTGCTAATGCAATTTGTAACAAATCTACAATTTTTCCAAGTGAAACTTTGGCATTTTATCAAATAAAAAAAAACCACCAAACATTTTCATTAAGCTTTGCCGTATGCCAAACGTATAAAACATCCATTTTAACGTACAACAAAGATTTTGTAATGTTTCAGGGTATTAAAAGGTGTGTTTATACAATCTCTTCCTGTCTCTTGGACAAAGTCAGTTCAAAAGTCCTTGTTTATACATTTTTCAATGGTCTCATCTTTCTTTGGTGCGGGTGACGCAACTGGGGAAAGGTTACCCAGTGAGACCATTTGCTGTATGGATGAACTTGTAGACGATGGCATATCAGGGAGCTTCTAAAGGAAATATTATATGGTCCATCAAGGCAATCTCAAATTTCCTGATTGCATATATTTAAATAGGATAAGCTCCAGTTACCTAAGAAGTTGTTTTGGCTGTAATGGAAAATAGGAGACTAATGTGTGCCATAATGCCTATCTCATCCCAGCCCATCAAGGTGTATGAAAATAAATCTAAATATCTGTTATTAGAAGAATGGGAATAATGGATGAAGAATTGAAGCTACATGGCTATAGACAGAAAAAAAATAAATTAACTGGATCTGGTTTAAGATTATACCTGTCCATTGAATACATTCATCAGTGTCTGGTTTTGTATTTCTTCTTCCTCATGATACCCCAGATAAGAAGTGGTAACTAAGTCTTAATGGTTTTAAAACTTTCTGTCTGTAACCATAAAGTGACCATTTACAAATTGGAATGCATTGTTGAGTGGGGATCCAGTTCCTTTCTCTGCCAGACCTGTCCATGCAGGTAGATCTCTGAGTTAAGAGAACAGCAGACTTGAAAAGGTAGATTTTGTGTGTGTGTGGCTTGTTCTATTTTTTTTTTCCAGCAGTATGCACGTTAGGAGTTTTATCAGAAGACAGCTGCTTAGAACAGCTGTCTGCTTATGTGCCCATCTTAGGAGAGAATGATTAATGAATTCACTTGGGCAGTGAGAAACTCAGTTCACTGATCCATAGTTTCAGCACAGGTATTGATGTGAAACTAATGAGAAATTTGATGCTCAAATTTGAATGTTTATTCCAATTACCAAACAACAGATCTAAATTAAAAAATAGCTTGAAACCTTAACCTTTTATTAGTAACATTGAAAGCTGAACTGTGGCTCTGCATCCCGTGGTGAATCTGAAGACTCAATGCGCTACCACCTACATTGTTTTTGGGAAGGGAGGGAGAATGGCTGCTGATTGACTCAGCTCCCACTACCTGATAATTGGAATCTTTTTCCTTCCACTCCTCCCACTCCTGTTTAATGTGTATATTTTTCCTAGGAATTAAAACATGTGCTCAGAACTGAGCTGTAGGCATCCCCTACAGCTCTATTAAAATACTGCATTCAATAAGGCCTCTGAGCTTTGGTTTTTATCTGATTGTGATGTGGTACATGGGAGTCCCAGCTCTGACCTAAAATGCTTTCAGTCTCTGTAAGCAAAGGATTTAGGGAAAAGATAGTTACAACCTTAAGTTCATTACTAAGTTAAAGTATTGAGAAATTAAATGACTTGTTGGAGGTTATGTACAAAATTTGTGGCAAAATTGGCAATCAACTCTTGATTGCTTCTCTTTAAGTCCTGTGAAGAATTGCTGTTCCCCTTCCAAGCTTTTAAAGTGTTTCTATCAGAAGGAACTAACAAGAACTCTGGAAAGTTACTAGACATGCTCAAGTTGTTCTGTCAACTAAAACCTGGTGGTTTTGCAAAGGATAAATACTTCCCATTTTCATAGAAATTAGTGGCAGTTTGTAACTATACATCTTACAAAGTAAAATTATTTTAAAACAAAATTCAAACGGGAAAATTTAGCATTTTAATCCAGGAATATTTCATAAAAGTACTTGTGGCTAGGCAAGACTTTTTTTGGGAAGAATTTATTAACTACGTATTCAGGACTGAACTTGGGTAATCTCAATACCCTTTGCTTTAGATGCCTGTTGTGTTGGCTTTTTCCTTTTCCATGAAGTTATTCTGAAATGTGAAATAGAAGTAAGCAAGATGCTGAAATTGTGCAGCAGACATTGCTAAATTCTGCACAACTGATCCATTAAATGTGCATAATGGAAATGGAAGATGCTACACTGATCAGTGTTCAAGGAAATCTGTAAGCAATTCAGATACTTTTCCAGCACTTGGGTTCTCCTGAATTTGGTAGCAAAACAGTGCTGGGGCAGATGCTACTTAATGCATGTGATGGGCTCAGCCTGGAAATATCCAGGCAGTGTCACCTTCCCACACAGCTGCAGCCACCAAGGAATGGTGGCATCTGTGGCAGCTGCTGTTGTCCCCTCTTGTCCCCTCCCCAGGCATTCCCAAAGCTGCCCCTGGCTCTGGGAGCCATGGCATATGTCTTGTGGCACTTGGCCATGTGAAAATTGCAACCTCTAGGTCAGGAAAATGATGCCTTATTGCAGATTTTAGGCCACATGTAAAGATAAAGCAGTTCTTTGCAAAGCAAACACACAATAAAGGTTTACATGAGTTTTTGAGATAACTGTATAGATTTGGCTGAAATTAAAATTAGAAGTGAATGTGTAAGCATTATTTTTAGGTTTGTGGGACTATGGATGAGCTGCAACACTTTTCAGCCCTCATGGAACAATCTTCCAGGGGCTGGATTAATCTCCCTTTCCTGCTGAATTTTAGGAAGACACTGCGCAATTGCTAATGTTAGCAGCTTATCTTTTCAGTGGGCTAACTTTTGGTGATACACACTCATTTGGGACTGGGCTCTGTGAAAATCCTTGCTTCCTTAGGAAACTCCTGGCCCTGGAAGTGACTGGCTGTGAACCATGCACATAGCATCATGGACAGCAGACTTTGTGGGGTCCTCTGCTGGGACAGACATGGTCACCAGGTCTGCTTTCACGTGTATTTGCAACCCAAAAAGAAATTGTCATGGGTTGCTCAAGTTAGTGAAGAAAGCTCAAGCATTTTTATATTTTTTTTTTTTTTTATGGATGTGGGGCTGGACCTACACTGGCAGTACCCGGGCCCTGAATCTGCAGCTGTGTGTTCACAGGGTATGATTCTGTTCCTTTTCTCCCAAGGTCCCCATTCATTTCATTATACAATAGCCACTGGGAGGATTAGAGCACAATTTCCATCTTGTCCCATTAGTTATTTGTATTTCAACATCAGCTGGAGACCTTTGTCAAGAGCTAGACCTTGTTGTACTTGGTGTGTTGTATATCCATAGCAGAAGGCATTTCTTTCCCCACAGATATTACAGTTTAGAAACCTTGAGGTTTAGAGAGATCTGCTCTATGACATACATAGTGACAAACTTCATTATTGTTTTAAGTCTAGCTAATGCCTAGAAAAATGCTGCTGGATCAGTCAGAAAAAGAGCATTAATTCCCCTGCTGGGTCTTTCCCTGTTGTGTCATTTGTGAAAAGAAAGTGCTTCAATTTTTTTTTTCTTTTTACATGTATTTTCATTATTTTCCTCTTTTGAAACGGAAGGTTTGGAGCTTCTTGGAATTAAAAAAAAAAAAAACAACAAGAAAATTCTTTAAGCCTTTGCAAAGCAAAGAAAACTTTGAAAAGAAATGACCCAGTCCCCTCTTTGGTTCACACCTATCTGGTCAAAGGGTTCAGCTCTCCGTGGAGGCTCCCAGACCTAGCAGCAGTCATGCGGAACCTGTTTGCTGCCTTTCAGGCTCGGCACTTTCCAGGGTGCCCCATCTCAACACACCTGACATTTCTGGCCTGGCAGCCAAGAAGAATAAAACCTTTGGGGAGTACCTAAAATTAAATGACTCCTTTTGGTCAGATCAAGGTTGTTCACTTCAGTAACTCTGCTGCAACTCTGCCCTTCCCTCATTTAGTGGCCATGGAAAAGCCTGTTCTCCCCCTCGCCTCTTTTTTTCCTTTAGGGGCTTTAAATATGGTCTTTGAATGCCAAGATTAGGAAAATAAGCTTCATTTTATGAAGAAATTAATAAGAAAATAATCAACCTCTTCTCAATGTTCTGTTATTTTATAAAGCATTGTTTGTACATACATTCCTATATAGATGGCAGAGAGAATAGAGCATCCTCTTGGTTTATGTAAAGCAGTCTCTTGATCTGCCACCTTTTTAACATGAAATAAATTAAGGTCAGAAGGGTCTTCTGGTCCTTGTCCTACAGCTTTCACAAACCTCTCAGAGTCTGATTCTGTAGGGGAGCATAGGAGATGACAGAACATGCTGCTTCTCCCCATGAGTCTTCCACTTCAGCAGCACTTACATCTCCCAGGCTAACACCTACCAGTTTATCTGCCTGCTTTGGTCAAGGGCATTTTCAAAATGGTCTCTGAACAGGAGGAAAGGCCCTGCTCTGCAGCTTTGGTTCTGTTTACGCCTATGTAACTAACTGCAGCAGGACTGATAGCTGAAAGCAAGGCATGTGCTGAAATAAGTTGTTCAGGTGGTTTGGGTGACAAGAAACTCATGATGTGTGAGTGGCTGTGCTGACCACTTCTGTGCACTCAGACACATTTCTTTACCTGAGCATTTTCCTCTGTCCACAGCCACCATCTCCGTGTTGTTCCTTTACCACCTGCCTTCATTTTTCACATTTTCTTCTCTATCCTCTTCTCTTTTGATGAATTCCTCCTTTATGGATTCTCTAGACTCAAACAGAACCCATTAATATTTACACATGAACTCAATTTTTCAAGCCATGGCTTTGTTTGTCCTTTATTGGTTGTTTTTTTTTTTAATGAGGAGGAATTTCTTGCACAAACCTAGTTTTAAGCATTTGGATAAAAATTAGGGTTAAATCAAAACTAAGTAAAAAAACAGAATGATAAACAAAATGAAAGTACTCATCAATGCCTTTCTTCAGCTGGATTTTCTGCAGCTTTCTACAATGCTATTTAGTATTATAAGCCAGCAATGTGAACTCCTGTAAAGATCATGGCCCAAATTGCACTTCTGTTTCGAGCTACTGTTTAAACTCTGATGGAAGGTCACTGGATGTGGCTTGCATTCTTGTGTGAGGCAGCATCACCTGGCTCTTCCTAAATTCAAAACCAGTGGAGAGCTGAGAATCTGCTGCAAATAAATCCCTCAAGATGCTGCAGGTGCCTGCCAGAGCTGTCTCTGCCTGATGCCACTTTGTCCCTGCCAGGCTGCAGATCACTGACTCTTGCTCTGAGAGTCCCAGCTGGTTGCAACCCACATTACCACTTTGGGGTATCAGTTTGCAGTTCTTGGTCTGACAGAGTGATTCATGTTTGAGAAGCTCTTGCTGTGCCCCTGTTTAATCCTTTAACAGTCTTGGGGCTGTGCTGCACTCTGAGGTGAGGGACATCTCCACTCCTGGCACAGGGACCCCGTTGTTCTCACTGCATTCTGTCCCAGTATCCCAAAATCTTTTTTACCAGGTACTGAGCTGATGCTGCTCCCTGGATTCAAGAACTGAAGAAAGTGAGTGTTTCCCCTTGGGGAAGGTCTGAAGAGCTGGTCCACCATTACCAAAGTAGTGTCTGCTTGCCCTGATGCTGCTTGATTGCCTTGTTCTTCAAGACATGGATTTCTGACACTCCATTCCTCTGTCTAGGTGAACTTATGTTGATGATCCCATCCCTACTCCTCTAGGATAAAAAAGGGGTGCCAGCACCTCTGCAGCTGTTTTTGTTATAAACCCTTTTCACTGAACAAACCATCTCCAGCTTACATATAGGCTAATAAATTAGACATGAAAAAAGTGTTGCCATGCTTTGCAGATATTTTCAGAGTGGAAGAAACTGTGGGGTTTTTTTGAAGATGACAAATTTTTGTTAACTCTCCTTCCCTCCCTGCCTTGATGAAGAAATAATCAAAAAATAAAAAAAGAGGAAAATTTCACATTGCATACAAAGGAAGACAAAATGAAGCTAAGAGCAATTAGGCTAGACAGATGAATAAGCTGCCTAGTGAGGTAGCTGAGTCACCATCATTAGAGGTGTTCGAAAAACAGGCCAGATAAAATCCTTGAGGGGGTCAGAGTGTATGGGAAAATCCTGCTCGATAGAGGAGGCTGACCCGGCTGACCCACGAGGTCTCCTGCTTCTTCTGCATCTCTTTATTTAAAAACAGAGTTGAATTCAGAGAATAACAGAGGAAAACAAAACCCAAACCAGGTGCCTGCGTCTGGTAAACAGTTTTCTTTTGTTCTCAGTGCAAAGTTGTGAAAAAAAAAAAAAAAAAAAGAAAAAGAGTAAAAACAAACCCTAAAATAAAAAATGTATGTGTGCTGTTTGCAGAAGTGATGTGATAAAAGATCTATGTCTGCTTAGCAGAAAGATGGAGCATCTTTCAGCAGACCTGACAGAGCGTGGAGGGGAAATTCTTTCTGAAGAGCTGGGGAGCACAGGTGAGGTTATGCACCTGTGCAGCAGAGAGAGAAAACAAGCATTTGCTCTCCCAGGGGCCTTCTGGGAGCGGGCCTGTGCAGCCCACAGCAATCCTTTTGGAAATACAGTTTCTTCACAATTTGTGAAAGTTTGACCCAGTGACTGTGGTTCTCAGCCGTGCATAAAAACACAGAGATGGGAGCCGGGGCTCCCGGGGGTGAGGTCCAGCAGCCACACACAGGGAAACCCCGAGGCTCATGTTGTTCCTGAGGCCAGGCTGATGATCACCACTGGCCATGAAAAGATTCAGGCTTAAGGCAATAAAAAGTTCAAGGAATTCCCAGAAGCCTTCAGCACAAACGCAGAAATACCCCTTAAGTGAGAACAAGCCAGCAGCATCTCACAGAAGGTTCAGTTCATCTTTGCTGATGGACTTCTCCAGGTGGGCCTGAGAGAGGACAGAAGTCAACAGCTGAGGACTCCACGGGACGGGTTTCTTTCTGCCCCAGCATTTAGGCTTTGTAACACTTCCTAGAGCTGCCCTTGTGTCTGTGGTTAAACTGCCTAAAGTTTGTGGTCTCAGTTCGTCAGGGGTTAAAATCTCTTCTGTCTCTGCCTGCCTGTGTCTGCTGCTTTCTACCACCTTTGGGGACTGATGGCACCAGAAAAGAGATGCAACTGCAGCCCAGGACTTTGGAAATGCAGGTGCACAATAGCCTTTTTCTCCGGGCTGCAATTACTAACATGAGTTTTACCTCTGTAGGACAGCACTGTTGCTGTTAAGAATAGAAATGCTTTCTCTGGAGTGCCCAGTTGTTACAGAATGACAAGATTTCACTGATAGGCAAGAAAATAAATGAGGATTGTGTTTTTCTGTCTTTCCACAGCATTAAAGCGAACAGCAAGAAACAGAAGAAAAACTATTTTTTTAAATGCTTTAATTTTTATTTTCTGCTAGGCTCCAGCTAAGGTGAAACCTTATATATTCAATATTTTCTGAATGCAGAATAAACCACCCTGCATTCATCAGAAAGCTTGCCATACTCGAGTGAAAAGAGTGGGAGCAGTAGCTGAGTCTTCAGGTGTTATATTCTTGCCACTTGCTTTCCTGCTGGAAATGCAGTGGGCAGTGGTGCTGCCCAGGTATCACCTGCTTGGCAGGAGCTGTGAGCACGACAGAGCTCTGCTGCTCTGCAACAGTTTGCTGTCAGCGCCGTGGGCTGGAGCCTGTGTTTATCACTAAGTTACTTCTCAGGAACTGGGCCAGATCAATACTGTATTCTTCCAGCCCTCTCTAAACCCAGCAGGGAAGGCAATCACAGTGGTGCAGAACTCTGCACCTTCTGGAACAGATCAATACCCTGACAGTGCTAAGCTTTGTTCCCTCACCAGCTTTAAGATGTTCTACATGATTGCTTAACGGTTTGTTTTCTCTTCTCCCTATATGACAACACTGCTCCCTTCCTGATCTTTCCTAATAACATCACTGTAATTGCCTTGACATGAAATAGCAGCACAAACACAGATGCTTTGCTTTGAGGTGTTTTATCTCTTTATGAAAACGTCTGTATTGGTTGAGGGTGTTGATTTCACTTTAATATGAAATCAGAGCTTTTTTTGGTATGTCTCATCTTACTTACATTGTTTTACTAAACTTGATTTTACAAGGCTGTGGGGTTTTTGGCTATGGGGATTGCATAAGGGGTTGCATTGCACAGTGTGGTAAACATAATAATAATATGTACTGAGGAAAAAATATTAACTTAAACCTTCTGTTGCTGAAGTCTGTCTTAGTCTAACTGCATTCAACCATATCTTGCTCATCTCAGAAATACTGTGGTGCACTTTCAGCTAGTGGTAGGTGGAATGAATCAGCTTCCATCTTGTCCAAACTGGATCTAGAACTCCTGGCCCACTTTTCTCCTTCATGATTTCACCTGAAGCTGCAGAAACTGTAGTTTTTCTTCAGAACTACATCTGGTATTTTCTTTTGGAGAAATGATTGTATGTATATAGTGTCGGCTAATGTTAAAATCACTATTAGTCATTGCAAATGACCAGGTTTTTCTTCTAGAGCTGGGAAGTAGCTTTAATTACAGAAAATTACCATCATGAAAGTGTTCAAGGCCCAGTTGGATGGGGCTTGGAGCAACCTGGTTTAGTGGAAGTTGTTCCTGCCCAGGGGGTTGGAAGTGGATGATTTCTTATGGTCCTGTCAAGCCCAAACCATCCTCTGATTGTATAATATTGCATTAACAAACTTTCCCTGCTGATACAGGGAAAATGGAAGGTTGTCCTGAAGGATGTTCCATGTTGCACATGCTTTGAAGGCTCTTTAGTGGTTCTCTTCTACCAAAGATGGGGCTGTTCCACGAAAATATCAAAGAAAGAGGATTTAGAGAAGTCCTTGCTGTTGAATTTGGACAGCTGTCAGTCCAGTGGGAATTATTTATCAAGGATCTGTGCCTTCAGAGCTGTTTCACTGAAGCACTGGGAATTATCCCTAGATGCCAGTGGAACTGGAAGAGGGATTTTGAACCAGGAGACAGGCTGCTTCTCCAGCCAGAGCTAGCTGGGAGAGCTGTGCTTTGGAGAGTGTCAGACAGGACGATCACACTGGTCCCTTCCCTACTTCTTATCTGCAAGTTTGTAGCTGTTGGACAGACATACAAAGAGACTTCTCCCGGAGACTTTGAACTGAATTACCACTTCATCACATGAAAACCTTCGGTCCCTAAGACCGGGCCCGCGGGAATGTTGCTGTTTTGCTTTGATAGTTGACTTCCGCTCCATTTCCCAGGTAAAGCATTAATCCCTCACAGCCCTCTCCTCATTTTGAAAGTCTTTAGCCACAGTTCTGTGTTAGGCTTTGAAAAGCGTGTTGTAAGGAGCACAAATGAGAGATATGCTGCCTTCAAAACAGCCGCTGCCCACTTCTGCATATGTGTAAAGTAGGATAAGATATGCAATTTGTAGGTACTGTGATTACTGGCTTAAGGAGAAGATACAGCATTTCTCAACATTTTTGAGACATTAATACAATTCAGCCAGGCCATTTTCTGTAATGTGTGGTTCGCTGTATCTGATGTATATTTTTTTCATCTCGGACATAAAGGTAAATCCTTTTCATTTACATAAGCGGGCTCCATAAACCAGATTACCCGAATTAATCACAGATATTTAAGCATATTACATTGCTCTGTACCACAAGCTAGCATTCCTAGAAGGTGGATCAGAGATAAGAGTCCCATAAATTACCGACCAAATCCTTTAGTCCATCAGGCTTTATTTCCACTAAAATCAGTTTTACTTGAGTAAGACCTTCTGGATTTGGCCCTGATACGCTTTTATATTCATAGACCCTTCAGATACAAAGAAAGCTCCATGAAGCAGTTGTATAATTTTTTTTTCCTAGTCTTAAATTTACTGCTTCAAATAAAAGTATAAAAGTAAGCTGTTTTTTAGTAATGGTGCTTTTAATAATAAACAGCCATATCTCTGTCCTGCTTGGCTTTTATTAGCCTTTTAGTTTTATTTAACATCTCCATTATGATATTTCCAGTAAATAGATTAAATCGTGAAATGTGAAAAGCTGGCTATTTTACCCTGGGTAAAATAAATATCTGTGTCCAGTTATTCTTGAATATTTTGCCTCTCTGCTTCCTAGAAGTTTCATCTGTCACTTGGAGACCACTTGGGCTACTGGCAGCCAGCATGCTGTTACATCTAAAAGTATAGGGAATATTCCCCACACACGGTTCTTTTACCCTAATCAGACACTGCAGATGCATCTTGTCAAGAGAATGCACCTCATGCTCAGAAATCAAAGGAAAGTGACTTCAAGGAGGACACAGCAGCACAGCGGCAGCTGACCCCACAGCAGACCCCACAGGCAGGTCTGTCAGCGGCGCCGACGAGGAGGGCAGGGAAGATGAGCTGACACCCCGTGACACTGCTGCAGAGATTCCTCCTGGAGCTGGGCATCTGGGGCCTTCAGCTGCCAAGGTCAGCAGGGCAGCAGCTCCCAGGCCGGGCTGGTGGGAGCAGTGTGTGTCCCCACCCTCGCCCAGCCAGGGTGAGGGGCTCACTGTCCCCTGCCAGGGGCTGGGGACACACAAGGGACACACATTCAGGCCAGGAGTGAGAGTAGTGAAGGGTTTTCCACGCCAGCTTCCCATAAATAATGTTTTCCTCCTTTCTCCTTATTATTTGTTTGCTTCCTACCTCAGCCTCGTCCAGTCAAAAATGTTTCCAGCAGAGAATTTTTCTCTACTTCTAGTGCACAGACATATGGACATATTAAAAAAAAAAAAAGGAAGTTGTTTTCATTTCAAGCTCCCTTTTAAAAAGGATTTGTCACTACCTGACACAGTCCTTACTCTGGGAGACTGCTAATGATTTCAGCAGGGTTTTTTTATGAGAACTGCTGGCTTTTATCATATATTGCGATAGCAGTGGGGTACAGCAGCATCTTTATTTCAACAGTTCAGAACTGTGCAGTTCAGAAGAGGTTAATAGAAAAAGTAGCATTAAGTATGTTTAAAAGGCAAAAGGATATGGAAAAAAAATTCTTTTTCATAATATATTTTTTTATATTGTGGCTTCCTTTCCTTTGCTAGAAAAGCTTCAAAAGCCTAACCCAGACCATCCTCTGGTCTCTTTTGAAGCCCTGCAACCCTTACATCCCCTTTGGGCTAGAAGAAGGTTTTGCCAAATTGTGCCTGCTGGACCAGAGTCCTCTGCAGAGAAGAGAAGCCCAATTTTTTTTTTAAATTTTTTTTGGGGGGCAGGGGAGTGATTGACAGCTAGCAAGGACAGCTAAATAAATCTCACTTCTGCTTTTTCTTCATATCTTATTAAACATGCTGCACTCCACAGTTTGCTTTAGAGCGACATAGGACTGTAGAAAGAGGTTTTGTGCTACCCTATTATTTTTTTGCCGTCCAAGATTCCCCCATTTCTCTGTTCCCTTCCATTTTGTCCTTATCTTCCTTTATCTTCATTGCCTGATAGGAGCTGTGATTCTCAGGTGGCTCTATCCAGTGCTGTGGGATGCAGTGCAAGGACAATATGCCCAGAGCAGTGTCACAAAACCACATTTCATCTTCTTTATCTCTTAATTATACACATCCACTTCATCTCTTAATTATACTCTACCCAGTGATGAAACCAGGACTGGCAGGTTGTTTGTAGCTGGCCAATTTTCTTCTTGTTTCCCTTTCAATGGGGTCTGCTTCAGTGCTGTGGTTGACTAGGTAATTGAGAGGAACACCAACCTTCTACCACACAAGCACAGAGCAATTCCTATAAACTCTGATCCTTCTGGAAAAGGCTGTGTTGGACACCAGGATGGGGTTGGTACAATTAGTCCACCCTGTTTCCACTTGTCACCATTTCTGGTGGCTGTCCTGAACCAAACAGGGAACAGGCTGGATGCTCCACTTCAGAGTAACCACAGATTTTAGGACCCTGTGTCTCTTTGTTGCGACATGTCCAGTAAAAATCAGGATCTGCATGTGCCAGCCTCTGGGATTTCTGTGCTTTTGTTGTTCATATACCCTTTTCAGACCCTGCTAACAGTAGATGCCCTTAAAGATTTAAGATTTTTTTGTTGTTCCAGTCTACAGCGTCTGCTCACTTTTGTCTTTGACATTAGAGGATAATAATAGTGAAGAGACACATGTTAATCTGCCAGGGAAGCTCAGCAGTTTCTGTGTTGATGTGGCAACAGAATTGTTTTGTATCAGAGGTGTCCACAAGTGCTGTGGACAGAGGCAGATACTTTTGTCATCACTTAAACTTGGGATCTTGGGGTTTGATTCTAATCCAGTTTTCCAGCATGGCTCAGAAATGTGCCTGACCATTGTCATGCTGAGCAAGTCCTCCCGAAACAGAGAAACCCCAACAAGTGGGAAAGTCTTGGAAGTCAGGATGTCTTAATTAGTGCTTCCTTTCTCATGGCTGTTTCAGATCATTAAAGGTGAAGAAACTCTAGGCATGGGAAATGAGTTTCAGGAGATATGGACACTGAGAGGGAGGAGAGAGTGCTTATGTCTGTCCCATGCAGGTACATGGAGTAAAAGCAAAACCCAAAAACGAAGGTGTTGTTTTCAAAGCCCAGCACTTCTGTTGCTGTCTCTTCAGCTGACAGAAGAAAAGCTGGGATAGTTCAGATACTGATAAATTAGTTTGGATAGCGCAGTGTTGTCGTTTGTGTCAGTCAGAGATTTTGAACCTAAAAAAAAAGTGATCAAACATTGCCTCTCTCTGCTCTGTCACCCCCTTATTCTCAGTTCCACCACTGAGATACACAGGCAGTTTTTCTGACTGTTATTTTAAATTCTTTTCTCTCTGTCCAGTGTTATACTTTAGCATCACTGGAGACTTTAGCATAGTTCTGATGGACTAAGTTAACTTGCAGGGTATAGTTAGGAAAAAGCAGAACTACTTTTAGTAATGAGGATAATTATTATGGAAACCACCAATATAAAGAAAATAGTTGAGAGCAAATTGGCAGAATGTGGCCTTGACCATGTGTGTTTGTCCTCATATCCATTGGCAAAAGTAGAACACTGACCTGTAGGGTGTTTCTAATGAAGAGACAGAAGGACAGAGTAGCACAGCCTTAAATTTTATGACTTTGTGCAGTCTTACAACCAACAGGAAAGTTCAGTAATTCATAGTTCACAAAGGTTTCTGGCCTTCTGTACTTTGAGTTTTATCATCTGCTTTCTTAATTTATTATAAGTATCAAGAAATTTTTGGTGGGTTAGATTTTCTATTAACTTAATCAGTACCAGGATTTTTCTGTAAGTGATCCAGTAAAATCCAGTGCTGGTTAAATCCAGTAAAATCCATCTGTCTAAAACCAGGGTGGTTACCTGATGAGTGGGACTCTGCAGTAGCTGGGAACATAAAGCTACTCTGACAGTAGGAATGGTCACTGCAAAATGAAATCTGTAGCAGTAGCTAAACTGCAGCCATTAGAAGCTATCACTGGGATTTGAAATTAAATTAAGCAGCTGGAATGCCTCCTATCCTGCTAACATCATCAACCATATCAAAGATAATCACTGCTTTTATTACTGCAAGCACAGGATGCGGCTGGAAGTAAAACTGCCGATTATCAGATCTCAGTTTAGCCAATTTTGACTTCCAGTTCAGAGATTTGAGTTGTCAAAAGGGACATTTAAAAAGAGATCAGCGCCTTTGAAGTAATAACACACAGGAGCCTGGGGGGCAGAGTCACAAAACTTCTGTACACTGGGTGGACTAAAACCACGGAAAATGCTTCTTGTTTTATAGGGGTGCAGAGAGAATATTAAAACTGAAAAAGCTGTTCAGACTAGGATGTATACAGTCTGATGGTGTCAAGAAAAAGCCTTATTATCTGCTCTGCTTTAGTGCTGTGGTAATGTTTTTTCCAGGAACATGAGGATTCAGGGAAAGGAGAAGTTCCGATTACTAATTATCTTCATATTCACAATACTGGACTCTACATTTAGGGCTCTGCTCTGATCTAAGATGTGTGGTTGTGAATTACCACAAGCTTTGGATTAAAAAGACCCTAACACAACCCTGCTGCTCTTGTGGTTGAGACACTCTGAAATATTCACTTAAATACCTGGAGCTGGAGTAGCAATGGGGGAAAATCACTTAGTTCAGTGAGGCTCTGTAGCACAACCTCCACAGGACTTGGAGCATTCCAGCCTTAGGACTTACAGGGCACACACAGCCATAGCAGTTTTTACACCAATAGTCCTGGAAGTGGAGATCATGAGAAAAACTGAAGAAAACTGAACAGAGCAGGGCATAAAGTCTAGCATTTCTTGTACGTAGTATTGCTTCTCCACTGACTCTCACATTCATAGCAGAAGGATTCCACAGTTTCTAACAGCATTTTCAGGTTTAGAGGTACATCAGATTTAGAAGAAAGATAACCCAAAGAGCAAAAATATTATCAGTATTTATGATAAAGTTAGTTTAGCTTCAGAAAAGTTTATTTTCAGTTGTTGTTAATTTGTAGTTGCAAGGGTTTGCTTGGATCCTGATGAAAATTTCTCTTTCAGAAGGAAAAAGTAATGTGCCTCTGTTTTAAAAAATTATGTTTTGATCTGGTCAGGTGCAATCCTTTAAGGGAACAGTTGGTGGAGACTGCAAGAGAAAACAGAGTCTAATCCTTTGATCTGTAGCTGACTGTCGTTTCTTACCAGGAAAAGCCTCTTAGCTTTATCAATATTAATCCCCCAAAAGGAATTTTTGTTTGACAAAAAAGACAATTGGTTCTTTGTTTTCAGTTCATGGGCACTCTGAAGTTGGGCCAGTGTAGGATGTGGTGTGAAACCTCCCAAGGTTTCCTCGCTGTGTCCAGCTGGTCAGTGAGGGACCCGCTGGGCAGGAGGGCTCAGACTGTAACAAAGCCAGGAGAGGCCTTGGAAAAGAAAGGTTTAGTTCATCAGTGGCCTTCTCAGTAGCTTAGAAGGTCAGCCCTTCTCTAAACTGTGTCAGCATCCTTGGAGGCTGGTTAAAGAAAATAGTATCATGTGCCTTTTACAGACAGAAGAGAACAGATCCAGCGCCCTCTGAAGCTAATTCAGTTTCCAGTTGATATGAGCTGACATTGCCTCACGTCACTCCAGTCCTGAAGCTGTGCATATATTTTGTGCTAAAACCCACATGGAAGGAATGATTGAGTTGTCTTAGAGTGCAATCCCCTTAAATGCAAAGCCCAACTGAGCAGGCTTTGTGTTTGGTAACTTAGAGGGCTCAGAGAGAGCAGAGCCCTTGCCCACTTACAGCTATTAGGTTTTCATTTTAGTAATGACCTCAAATGTTGCTGTTTTCACCACCCCAAACAGCTTTACACTTCTCAGCAGCCAGTCTCAGGGTCCATGCCATTAGTGCTGTGAGGAATAAATGCGAAAGAGCTGTGAGCAAGAAGAAAAATTTCTTTTCCCAGGTGCCCCATAACAGTTTCTCCCCATGTTCACCCCATTCTTAGTGGGTATTTTGTCTGCCTTAGGGCACCAGGGTTGTATCCCTGTCAACACTGGTCTGATATTTTTCCACTGTCTTTTTGTGGGCAGCTGAACCCCAGCAGAGATGCTCTGGCTACGCCACAGCCACCCCCTTGCATGGTAGCTCTCTTAAGAAAGAAGCCAAATTTCCAGTTTGATTGTCTAATTTGTTTTTTGATAATTGAGACAGATTGCTTTTTGCCTTTGAGAATGGGTCCTTGTGCCTAGTCAGGTGAGCTGTTTGCTATCAATGTCTGCTCTAGTATCAGATAAGTAGAAAACCCCCTCAACCTGACAATTCACTTGAGAATAATCTGATCTGGTTTGCTTTGCTGTTTCCTCTTGAAGTGGACAATGGCTTTTCCCCTGTTAAAAAGTTGACACAATGAGACAAGTGTGTGATTATTGTATCCCTTTATGTCATTTGAGTAACTTGAGATAGCCTGGTGTAATGTGAGTAATCTGTGTTCACCACCCCTTGAATCTATCTGGAGTTGATTGGCATATCTGTGCATTTTAACTTGTCTGGAAGGCTCTTATCTCCTTGCTGCACAGCATCAGTTGCAAATTTTAAACCTTTCCGTTCAACTTTATGTTTAAGTGTGTTACTCTTCCCCTTTCCTCTTAGGGTCTTAGCAGGGAGCTGTTTCTGCTTTGTTTGGTCGCTGGGTTTGTTTGAAGTAAACCCAGTGACTCCTTTAAAACAAATGAATCAGGGGAAGGCAGGTAATGCAGCTGACAGACAGGTGATCCTGATAACACTGCCTGGTGCCTGATAGACTGCCCTCGAACATCTGAGCCATTCACACCATTTTAGACAGTTAACACTGGTTCTCCACTACTGAGCAAATCATTACTTTCCATCCTGACCCATTAAAGCTAAGGCCTCCCTGTGCCTTTCGGGTACAGCCTGTGGTTACAGGGTGATGCTGAGCAGAGCCACCCCCTGGGAAGTGCTGCAGGTGCTGTCCCTCAGTGCCTCCAAGCCTGCATGGGAGCAGGACTGCAGTGCCAGCCCCAGGCAGTTGCCAAAGCAACGTATTTTTTTTTCCGTCTTCTTCATTATTTTTATTTTTAACCTGTGCTTCCCTTGGAAAAGACACAGATTAAAAATGAATCTTGAGAATCACCTTTCCTTTAGTGGTGTTGCACTGTAAATGTCACTTCCTTTATTTTGAGTGAAGGTGACAGAAAAGTGTGGTCTTAAGGAACAAATGTCATGCTCCAGGGGAAGAAGAGAGGCAGTGAGATATGTTATAAAGGAAGGTAAGATGCCACTTTGATACTAAATTTGTCCCATTTATGTAAGCTCAGTTTGAAATTTCACCAGCTGCCTTGGTTTCCCCTGACAGATGCAGAATCCTCTTCAGGAATGTGCAGTGATTTTGAGGTCTTCAACATATAGAACCCTCCAAGCTAAATCAGAATCATAGAAAGGTCTGGATTGGAAGGAACCTTAAAGATCATCTTGTTCCAATGCCTCTGCCATGGGCAAGGGCACCTTCCACTATCCCAGGTTGCTCCAAGCCCCATCCAGCCTGGCCCTGAACACTTCCAGGGATGGGGCAGCTTCTGACTCTCCTCAGTGACAGGAGTATCTGCTGTCTCATCTAGGTGGCTGCTCTGAGGTTTTTTTCTCACTGTTCTGCTATTTAATGGAAGTTTTCTCCCTTTGTGCAGCAGTGCAGAGAGATCCTTTGTCCTTTCACTTTCTCAGCTGAATGAGCACCAGACCATCCAGGTAGTGCCCGCTGGGACTGCCTTCCAGGCTCCTGCTCCTCTGCCTCCTGACCCTTGAAGGATGTGGGTTACACCAGGGATTGGTGGGACATTTAGGGTCAGCTCCCCTAAAAGAACTGCTTTCCACATCCTTCCAGTAGGCATCTGTCTCTTAAAAATGTTTAATAAAATGTAAGAAACTACGGTGGGTGAGTGACTGCAGCTCTTGCTACTGTCAGGCAATGTGGCTGCGTAACAATTTCGTGTCATACTGCTCAGGTTAGGGTGAGAAGTAATAAACCCTCCTCAACAGAGGAGAAAAGCACTCCTCCTCTATAGCTTTGAACTCCTGAGGGTTGCTCTGACTCTCTGTTCTTTTGCATTATACACAATGGCATCATAAGCTTGGCAAATGAGAAATAAACGGAGAATACTGTGATTAAAAATGTACAATACATAATATAACCTTGCACAACAAAATTAGTACTTTGCTAATTTAGTCCCAAAGCATATTGATTAAATGCATTTTACCACTTCAGTGTACACTGGAAAATCCAATTAATATAAAAAAAAGAAAATGAAAACATTTAAGTCACTGAACTCTGGATCATAAATGTTAATCCATCCTGCAGTATCTTTTGAATAGAACACACACTAATTTTCTCTCATTGTTACAGAACAGATTTCACTAAAAAATAATGCTGTAATTGTTTGGGAAGAAAAAAAAGTATTTGCCATTTGGTGTTTCCATTTACTCTTCCTTGATTGAATTCATTAAGAAAGGATTTTTTTTCTATCCATAACAGCTTTCAGCAAAGTCTTCTTAGTTGAGAACTTTTAGTACAGAAAATGTCTGCACATTTAGTGTACTAGAAAAATAAGCCTCCCACAATATTCAACCATAGTATGGAATTTGACCAAATGTAGGAATTTTTTTGGACTATGTCCATGCTAGAGATAATGGTGAAAGAAACGAGTCTTAGCAGCTGGTCACCAAGAACTCAGCTTTTATTAGGTGAATGTGAAGAACAAACTTCTAGCCAAAGGCTTTATACCAGCATTACCTACAGACAGTGGAAATAATGGAGATTTTTATTTGGTACCTGAATTGAGGCAGAATGTCAATAATCCAAGGTCTATATATGCTGCTAGAGCCAGTGTAGAAATTCCTATGTCCTCAGACACCTGATTAATTTCCTGCTGGAAATAAGGTTTGAATTCAGCGCATTTACTATGGATGAAACAATTTTACAGCAAATTCTTGCATTTTCACCAAGGCTTGTTGCAAAAAGGGAAACTGCAACTCATTCTTGGGAATCTCTAGGGAAGGAAGAAGCCGATGGTGCTGTTGCATCCACGGTGCGGAATCTTTTCCAGCAAAGTGATGCTACCAAGGGAATGCAGCAGCTGAGCGGGATGATGAGGAATTTAACATTTCCAGCACTCTTGAACGCTTACAATCAGTGATACTGTGAAAGGTTTTAGCTGTGTGTTGGTGTTGGGATGGTATTTAGGGAAGCGTTTCCGCAGACAGCGCTTTTATCGCTTTAGCAGCACAGAATTCGTGAGGTGCCCATGGGTATCTGTTGCTCTCCAAGGGAATCCGGGTGAGGGTGCATTCCTTCTGGAGCCACGTCTGCAGGGAAACACCTGCAGGTATCTTCACCAGTCTCGTGTCCCAGTGACTCCCCCAAAGGCTGTGCTGTGTTGGGTATTGGCTGTTTCACAGAGAATCCATGGAAAAGCCCATGTGCTCTTCACCCTGCTGCTTGTGGGTGGTCTCAGAAGGTATTTTCCTCACCCTCCCCCCGCTTCTTTCTTGTGGAAAGAGGAGTAACTGAAGTGCTATAAAAAATAAAACGTTGCTCTCAAATGGCCGTTAATTCTGGCGCTTTTATAAATGCTTTTCATTCTCAGACAGGACAGCATTTACAAGGTTAGCCCAGTGAAAGTCATGTGAATATTATCCCATCATGACTTGTTTTTATGTAAGTATGCTCAGATAAATACTGCTATATGATATATTTGGATATATCTAAGGCTTTTTTCACTAGGTTGATATTTATGGTTTTATGTGGCCAAGCTTTACTACCATTGCAATAGTATTTTGAGCACCAAAAAGCCCATTTGATTTCCAGTGCTTTAAAATATAGTAAGAGTGTGAGGAACCAGGCGTTTCAGACCATCCCTTTCCAGTTTTAAGCATTTTATATGCATTTTAGAATATGATCTATTCGTTCATTTCACCCTATCACTGTACACAGTTGAGTGTAAAGAAACAGCCTTAATATCACAATAATTTATTTTATGGAGTGTGATCATGATATTTTATGTTTTCTATATTTGGGTGTAATTGTGGCTAGGAAATTCCACTCTTTCCCAGAATGATTCAATTCCCAGTATAAATCAAGTGAGCTAAAGACAGACTTTTCAGACTGTATTTTGTTTATTTCCTATGCTTTTTAGTAAGACCTGATTTTGGTGCGCTATACACTACAAGGAACAGCCTAGAAATTTAATACATCTGAAGAGATAGAAACTGCAATGATGGTGCAGAAATAAGAGATTAATAATCAAATTCTTCCTGTTCTGGGTAGGGGAGTTGTGATGATACTACAAATCTTTTGTATTTCTTGATTTTTGGGACAAAATGAACAACTCTTTTTTGGATAGGAAGGGTTCAGTTAATTTCTTCCCTTTCGGTTTAGTTTTGCTCTGCACTTTGCAGCACTGTTCCATAGGATTCTGCTAAAAGTCAGATAAATAAACTGGTATTCCTTCAGCCTCATCAATGAATTGGAAACAGGTTGTATCATGGTCTCATCCTAACATAATGTATTGCACTAATGAATTAGAAGGATAAACCCTCAGCAGTTAAAAATTTGCCTCATTCAATGTGCCTTTACACAGAGATATTTAATGAAGATCTGTCTTAAAGAATTTCTGATCCCATCTGTTATAAGTGTATAATTTCTTAATACTTTGCTTGTATTTAAGAAAAATTACCCTCATAACATTTTTTATCGTATTTTAAGAGAAATGTGTATGTCAAATATGTGATATTAATTCCCTAGAAGATATTCATAAACACACTAACACTTTGGAAGTTAAATAGTGATAAAAAAAAATTGAGATGATAATTAATCCATTCTATATTTCTGGGCTTGATTAGCTGTCATACAAAAAACTGTTGGTGAGGCCAAATCAGGTTATTCCAGCTTTCTTTCTTCCATCAGCATGTGCCCAAAGAGAGTTATTAGCTCATTTTGGTTGTTCATTGGCAGTCCCAATGCGGTTCGGGAAGTGTCTGCCAGCAAATGTCCTTAATATACATGGTTGGAAGGGGAAAAGGAACACCAAACCCATAAATTTGCCATATCCTGCTGAACTGAAAATGTCTTCATATGCCACTACTGAGATTATATATTTTTTAAAATTGGCTGTGATCTTTGCATGCTATCTTCTTCTCCTTTGCCACCAGCGCTCGCAGATATCACCTACACAGGCAGGAAATTCATGTTCATATATTAATTTATGTGGTTTTAATTTTTTTTTTCCCTGTGGTGTTCAGAGTTAATTTAATACTTCAGGCTAAAAAAAATATGATAAAATTCTGTTTTTCTCTCAATTTTTAGGAGGCATAGTGTATTGAATATTTTATATTTTGAAGTGCTTGTCTTTTGGAATATGTATGTGTACGTGCTTGACGTGTGACTGCTAGGACGTTTCAACATTATGTTTTGCAAAACTAATTGTCAGAACTAAAAGGCAAAGGAGTGATGGAGATTTCAATTAAAAAAAAAAAACAAAAAACAGAAGTGAAGAAAAATCCTGCCAATTCTTTTTCCTTGCATGAAATTCCCTGCATGACAAAATAATGGCAATTAATGATATGCATTTTTCAGTAATTCCTTGCTTGGGGAGACTTATTGTACCTTGTTAAATACCTGTTGTTTAGCAGCACAGAGTTCTCTGTATTTTACAGAAGCATGACAGGATTATTAACTGTACAGTTGTATTATGGGGTTTAACGAACAAATGTTTTTCAAGTCTAATTTATTCTTAACGAGAGTAGTGTCAATTCATTTTGAGCTTTGCCTGGGAGGTGAGACCTCCAAAATTGTCCCAAAGGTGATAGCATACTTTTATTTTAGTGCAATGACTTTTTAGCATGTTGCATCATTGCATATATTTATTCATCATCCTTACACCATCCCCGAAAAGCGAGATTAAGGCACGGGGATCAATCCAGCCCACCTTTTGGGAGTTCTGCTAGTGTCTAACCACAACCCTGCACATCATCTCGGGACAAGAAGTGGAGGGAACAACAACCACTCAAAACCACGTTAGAGATTAAGGACGGCAGAACTTAATTGCGCGATTAAATATTAGTCGGCTTTCCTATGGCAACAAAAAGTGGCATGGGATTTTTATTTTTTTTTTTTTAATTCCTAGAAATACTTAGTACTTGTTTCTTAGCTTATCAACAGCATGTTGTGTCTGTGTCAGGCAGAAACATTAGCTTGTGAATTAGCCCTGAGGCACTGTCCTATATACCGCTATGGAAGCGCCTGGTGTGGGATCCACTGACTCAGAGGAAGAGTGCCTCCTGCTGATTCTGTCTTCAATCCAAACACTGACCTTGCTCCCCTGACGGGATTTGACAGGTTTACAACCCACGGGTGTGGCTGTCATAGCATCATTTTCCCCCCCTTTTAGCTTCTTCTCTAATAAACTTGTTAAACGTTTTGCATTAATAGAGAAACTTATGCAATGGGTGTCTCGCTGTCTTTGACAACTCATTCAATGTCAACCATCAACAATTTTCCTTTAATGGACACGTAACATCCCTGGTGTGATGATTTTTTTTTTTTTTTAAACTTTTGGTGTCAGATTGATAAGCCTGTGAAATAGAATAGCTACACATAATGCCGCTTTATCCTCACAATTGACAGTGAGGCAGTGAAGCAGAACCTCAAGAAAAGCGACCCAGTTCTGCATGTGTAACCACACAAGAACCCAGACTGGTCCCCAGTCCCAACTAACGTCACAGCTTCGTGACATCTGAGCAAATAATAGGCAGAGAGTGTGAGTTTGTGAAAGTAATTATATAAAGCTGAAGCCAGGGGACAAAAAGAAGTGGGGTGGGGGGAGAAAGCAAGCGGTTTCAGCGCTTTGACAATGTCCACAGCTGTGATGTCATAGGCACAAAGATGATAATAAAATTTGGCCAATGTGGTGTCAACTACACCTTGCTCCTTTTGTCTTTTCCCTCGTATAATTTTGTATCCATGTGTGAATCGGCTCATTAGTGGAGGAGAGTGAAAATTGAGGTCAGGGTATTTAAACCTGACCTGTGCAAAGGCCATGCAATGCCTAAGCCCACCGGGGGTTTCACTTCAGAGCCCTGGACCACCCTTGAAGGTGACACCAATTCAAGCCTCATTTTATAAAGGCCTTATTAATTATTGTCTTTATAAGAAGGAGAAGCCATATAAAGAAATGTGTCATTCTTAGAGTAGGAGTAGGCAGGAAAAAAAAGAGAGAGAGAGAGAAAGAGAGAAAGAAACAGAAGATCAAAAGAGAGCTTTTTTTTCCCTTTTGCTTTTCATGCCTCAGAACCTCAAAGGAGGTCGGGGAACAATCAGGCTTAGGGGTCTCGTGTGCTTTCTGGCAATTAGACTCAGCTGATGGGCTGAAAGGGATTGAATGGCAGGGTTCAAGGCCCTTCTCCAGAGCTTCAGACAACAGGCTTTTCCAAAGCAGCAGAGCAGCAGACACCACTGAAATAATTTCAAATGGAGACTTACAGCCAGGGATTCATTAATTCACCGGCCTAAACAATTACTGGAACATATAATGTCTCTATATACACTTTGATAAAGACTGTCATCCTAGACCTTCCTTTTCCCCATTTTTATTAGAGATTTTTAATGTCAGGTTTGAAAAGAACCCTTTATTTCTTCAATTATCAAATTAAACCTTTTATTTTTTTTTTCAGGGTGGGGGGGGGATATAAATTCCAGAATTTTTGTTTTATGGCTACAATTGATTTGAATTACAAGAGGAGACTGAGAAAGTTTTGTAAAGCATCCTTAAACACAGTCATAAATAGGATGGGAGCCTCAGTAGCAAGAGATCCCATCCTCCTCCTTCCTCTCTTTAAAGAGGGTGGTCTGGGACAAATAGATTTAAATGAGCTTGATGTGAGAGAATTAGCTAATAGGGGACATGCAGCAGAGCACTCTATACAGGCTGCATTTGCTGCTGGAATGGTTTGAACTGAGAAAACTGAATTAATACACTTTTAGTACAGTTGAAATGTTTTTAAAATAAGGGAACAACATATTATTGTATTTTTTTTCCTAGTGTAAGATTAGATGCTCTCAGAGGTGAAAGGATGTAGTGGAGACCTATGGTTCACTTAAAAATTGTTCCAGGTATTCCTATAAAGATTAGAGGCAGGAAGGGATAGTAGCCTCTAGTGCACCTTGGGAAGGGACCAGGTGTCCTTGGTAGAGGAAACGTGGACCTGGAAAAAACCTGTCCTGTGCTGAGGGAGGTATAATGTATGATTTTAGTCAAAAGCGAGGTTTGCATGGAAAATTTGATTTGTGACTAAATTAAGTTTTGTGTCTCTGTTCCTCAGGCACTTGTTTGGTGGGGTTTTTTTGGCTGGTTGTTTTTATTGGGGGAGAGATTACAAAAGTCAATGTGTTTTACCCGAGAAATATTTCAGCCAAAAATGTTTTGATTGGAAAGTACCATGGTCATGGGAGTTAGAAGTGCTGGTGCAGGTGCCCTGCTCAAAGAGCCATCACATGGTTTTGAAAGAATTCACTAACTTGTTCACCACACTGAACGCTGTGTTAGAAGAATCCAACGTCCTCCATCCACACCACAAAGGTTTGCTCGATATTGATGGAGTCCATGCCTCATTCCTGTGCCAAAGCTCTGCTGATGTTTGGAAGTCTCAACCATAACATGAATATTCCTATGCAGACAAGCAGTGTTGGGAAAGAAGCCTGCCTATTATGTCATGTTATGGTTTAACCTCAGCAAGCAGCTCAGCCCCTCAGAGCTGCTTGCTCACTTCCCCTCAGTGGGATGGGGGAGAGAACTAGAAAGGTAGAAGGGAAAAATCTCATTGGGTTGAGATTACAATTTAATAGGTAAAGCAAAGGTTGCATGTGCAGAGAAAGCAAAACAATGAATTCATTCCCCACCTCCCATGGGCAGCTCAGCCATCCCCAGGAAAGCAGGGTTCCATCACACATTAACAGTGACTTGGGAATGTGACCATCATTCCGAACATCCCTCTTCCTCCTTCTTCCCCAGCTCCATGTTCTGAGCATGGCACACAAGTGTGAGGCACTGAGATACCCTCAGCATAGGCTTGTAGTAACCTTAACTTAATTCATCTTGGTCCTATTCTGGAGTTTAAGAGACAAGCTAAATCAAAGCAGATAGACCCGAATGATGCACCTGGGAATTGGTGTAATTCCTGAAACTCTGGTGCCCATGGAGGGTATCCATCAACCAAGATAATGATGATGGGGAGCACTTTATTTACTACAACTTTATTTACCACACCTGGGAATGCTGGCTAATACACCTGGGAGTTCTGGCTTAAGTGGGCTATTTTGGATTGCTTGGAAAGGGAGAAGGAGGGATGCAGAAAGGTGGGGTGGGTTAAAGTGAGCCACTGTGAGTTATTGTGAGTAAGAGCCCTTTCCATTACAACAAATGAGCACTGTAATGAGATTCATTGAGGGAAGTTGTAGCTCTATTGTACTCCAGGCTTTCTTAATAGATGAAGCTAACAAGACTAGAGATTAGGGTTGTCTGGTCTGTATAGAACCCAGGCCAAAGAATTTCTTTCCACTGCACACCTTTCTGCACAACTTTTGGGTTTAGATGTCTAGTTATCAGATGAAAATCATTCTTTTTGATATTTTGGAGCTGGAGTCTTGGGTATTTATCTGGCTCATTTTTTTTGCCATGCGTATAACAATATTATGCATTGTTAGCTGACATTAAACATATTCTGAGATTGTTAATTTAGAATATGTAAAAAACTCTTCCACCCAGGCTAGACTAAAATGACAGAGTTCCTTACGTCTTTTTGTCACTTACCTTTTGAACTGATTTTTGGGACCTCTACTTACCTTCATTGTACAGCTTTTCTGTCTGATGTATATTATCTGAAACTCCACCACAGTCACTGTGTCCCTCTTTTCTGAGGTGTTAATGTTCTAAGTTTGCTGCAAGGCTAGAGGAAGAACTCCTGTATAACTGCATTTTTGTACTTCCCTATTCTCCCCTGTGGTTGAATTCTTGCATATTGCAGCCCTCTAGATTTAAATTACATTTTGAATACAAAATAAGATGGATAATGCCTCAAAACACAGGGAAGATCTCGAAGAAGGAGGTGCAAAGTCCTATTTAGTTAACCCTGCTTAACCATGTCAGTCCAGTGGCTGGGGGTACCACAAATGTTATCAGCAGACACCTGCCAGGACCATTCTGTCCATGTTTGCTTCACAGTAGGGGACATGAGTGAAATAATTTCCCCTGAAGTGTCTCTCCCTGTGGTTTCTGAGACTATTCTTTCAACTCAACCCACCAGCCACCTTCAGCTGTAATCTGTCTCTTCCCTGCCATCCTGCCCCATTCCCAAAGCAAGCCTCTTTGTCCTTGCCCACTGCCCATTTACACCATTCCCAATCAATCTTCATTGAATGCTGCAGTACATCATTAACTTGTCTTCCTGCAAGGCACTTAACCCCCTCCACCCTGGAGCAGATTCATTACCTTGCCACCATCCCGGGAGCGCTGCCATCCACTCTTGACTCGGCCCATTACTGAGGCACACGATTCATCATCCACATGGGTGGTTCTCTGCTCCCGGCCAAATTGGCATTGTGACATTATCTGGGGGTGTTCCACCAGGAGATATCCTGAGGAAAAGGCCCTGCTCAGGAAGTTTGGTGCAGATAAAACTCGTGCTGAGCCCGCTCCTCTCTGTTGTCACCCAGCAGACACAGGAGTCACGATGCCGCCCTTCCTTCTCCATGGTCATGGCTGCTTCTGGCTTGCCCTGAACCAGGGCTGGGCTTTGTATAGGGCACATGATGCACAATGCATCCAAATTTTGTTCTTTCTCAAATGTATGTGTTTTCTACTATTTTCTGTATTATTACCCAGACAAATTTGTAAGGCTTATGAATGTGGTGCACAGTAGTTTTATACTTGGATTGGTATCAGACCTGAATCCAGAAAACCAATCCTTCACTCTCATGAGTGGGTAAATATTAGAACTATTCTTTTTTTTTTGTTTCATCACTCTAAGTGTCTTATTTTACTCATACTTTGCTCTATTTATTTTTGGTTTCTTCATGCTAGTTTCAAAGGAAATTGAGCAACTGAGGTAGTTCTTTTATTGCTGAATGGCCCCTCAATAATTCTGAGTTGATAACCCACTGTACAGTCACTGATCTGACTTTGGTAATCACACATCACATTATGATTACCAAGAAATAACTGAAGAGTGATTATGCAAATCCTGGAGTTCTAATTGGCTAATAATGACTTTAAGACAGAGTACAATGATTCATATGTTGTGTGTTTTTGAGGGGAAAAATCCAAAGCAATTATGTAAATCATTTGCCTGTAACAACTAGTCAGATGCAAAGCTTTGTTTGGATACGGAGGGCGCTTGGTAATGCATCAAAACTGGAGCATTCTGTGATGCACAGAGGCAGTTCCACTTCAAATGTGCTGTTTTGTGGATAGGGACTGATTTCATTCCTTCTAACCAACTATCATTTCTTGCACTATCCTTGAGGAAACTAAAACAACCCTCCAAGCTCACATATATGCTTAAGGTGATTGTTTAGCCTAGGAGATAAATGGGAAAAGAAAAATTCCCTTTTCTAGAGAAGGATTGTAAAGAGATAATATAGTCATTCTCTTTTTTTTTCTGTTTAAGATTCTGTGTCATAGCCAAATTTGTTCACTATTAAAGATACTCTTCATTAGTCACCTTATAATAAAAGCTTCTCTTTAGCTTTTCTCCTACGATGTTGTTATAAGACCTCTAGGCTCTCTTTGTAAATTTTACATGTTACTCTTATTAACACTGATTTTAAAAAAAAAAATCCTCATGTGGGTTAAAATTAAAGATTTTTTTCTTTAATTGACATTCATTGAAGAAGTCCTAATCTGTCTACCTCACACTGAAGACCAACTATTGGAAGTTTGGTACAATTTCTGGACAAAGTATTAAGAATTGTAAATAACTTCTGCCATCTTTTATTCTACCTAAAATTAGCATAGTTTAGGCGAGATCATGGCAAGAATACAAAAATTTCGCATCAGGTTTCTCTTGGGAAGTCTCTTCTTGGAGTGGGGAGCTGGAGAGAAGATGGTGGTTTCATGATAGCCATGAAGAGATGGTTTAACCTGAAAGAGGTTTCAGCCAAGGCTCTGGTTGAGGGCCCTGCTGCCCAGTCTTCCTGTGACTCACTGCTTGGATTCCCATTATAAATATTTAATGGAAACCTAGCTTTAATACAGATGTGTTCTCTATAGATGTATTCCCTTGAAAGTAGTGAGTTTATACTGACTTTATTGGTCCACTGTAGGCTTCATTCAGGGTAATGTGTGGGCTTTGTTGGTCTGTCAGTCCTCTGCCTGCCTGTCTGTCTGTCTCTAGAGTGGGAGAAGCTCAGACCCACAGACAGGATGCAGAAGAGAAGAGTGAACCAACAAAGTCAGCATGTTCAGAATGTCTTCTGTGCAGACCTCGACTTTGCTTTTATATTTTTCCTAGATCCCATAGAATGGGAACAACTGCATTCTCCTAGAATGGGAACGACTTTACTACTTCTGTCTACGCCTTCCAAAAGCTTCCATTTGCTATAATAAATCAGACACATAGATGTGAATCCTTGGAGGAACAGATCAGTTCATACAGAGGAAACTTGTACCCTTTTAATGCTGCTGATAGAGGGTATTGAATGTGAGAAGGAGAGGAGGAAGGAAGAGAAAAGGGGAACCTGTTCCCCATGAAGGCCACTTGGGGGAAAAAGTGGTCTTTAAATGCCTGAAAAATAAATGTTAAGAGAGCAAACAAGGAATCAAAAAAAAAAAAGAAAAGAGTAGTTGAGGCAAGGTGGAGACCCAGAACACTGCAAAGGCCCTGCAGGCCAGTGGAGAAGTTTCCAGTGATTTAGTGGAGTTTTGGACTGACACACAGTGAGCAGTTGAGCAATACCCTGAAGCTGATGAATTTGTCTACACAACATGCAGACCTGGCAATGGTTTTGCAGGTAGGTCTGTGCTTTGCTGGATTGAAGGTGTAGGTGGGGTTCTTGGATGTCAAAATGAATTTTATTTCAATCTAAAAATTTCCTCACTTTTTTTATGTTTAGAAAGGAATAAAAAAAAGAAATCAAATTAATTCCATGTAATGGTTATAAGAGGAATTGAGAATTTATCTACAGTTTTGGACTTCTCCATACAAAAATAATTCAGCATTTGGAAATTAAACATCCATGAAAATTTAATAGCTTTCATTTTTTACTGGAATGACACATGTCATTTCACAGTTTAGTGGTAATGGAGAAGAGCAGGGATCTAGGAGTTTGTTGTGCAGACAGTGCACAAACAATTTTATGGCTATTGTATCATGAGTGAGGGCAGGACAGGATGTGCATGTTCCATTTTCCTCCTGTAAAGGCACCTGATGCCATGAAGTCTGTAAATTCTGTGAGTTTGTAGCCCTGCTCTTTGTGCCTTGGCCTCAAAAAGACAACTTCACCCTCTTTTCTGCCTGAGACTTTTAAGGGAACATTCTTTCAACAATTTTGGTACTGAATCCAGCTGTCCTCTGGCTTGGCATTTGTGGGTGAACATGGATGTGGATGTTCCAGTTGGGACTGGCAGGGCATTCTGTTCCCCTGGTGGTTTTTTTGCATAGGTATGAATAAATGTGCCAAATTTCAGTTGTGATGTGCCTTGGGACTGTACTTCCCTCTCACAGGTGAAGATATTCAAAAATATAGAAGCTATCAGTTTTCTGGATATTTTAAAGCAGGAGGAGGATGAAATGTCAGGACCCTGAAGCAATACAAACAGGGCTGCCAACATATCTCTAGACCATCCCACTCTGTAATCAAATTGTGCTTCTTTTGATTGATCCACTCAGCCATGCCCAAGCAACTGTCTGCTGAATCAAATTCAATGCTATGTGTGGCTCAGTCATGTGAAAATAGTGCCCTAAAAGCAATAAAGTTTAAAAGAGTTTAAAAAACAGCTTTTTAAGAAAATTGATGGAGGAATTTTTTTCTTTTTTTACTTTTTGACCAGAATTTTGTTCTGACATAAGACTACACTTGAGATGCAAAATGCTAGTTTTTCAAAGCAGCAGCAGAGGTATTTAAATAAAGAAGTAGTTTTGGGCCATTGGCCATTAATTTAGACAAAGGGAAAAGCTGTAGATGGAAATGAGGGAAGTAGAAGAGCTGACTATTTCATTGTTGTAAAAAGGGTGAAGAGAAGATGACAGGGCTTGTGTGGGACTTCTATGCATAAGTATTTTTGCACTGGCATGCTCCCCAAATTGCCCAGATCCCCTTCCCACGCCCTGCTTCCCAAATCTCACCCCATTCAGGCTATGCTGCTGTGCCCATTTATTGTGTTGAACAGTGGTTATGTTTCAGTAATGCTTTATTTATGTCTCTGGCTTGGAAAAGTCTTTGGCTGAAAGTCACAATTTCAATGACGATTTTTTATTTTTTTTCCCCCAGCTTGCCACTTAAAATATGATCAAGCATTACGGGTGAGCTACACAAAATTTTTTTCAGTGAACATTTGAAATCAGAGCAAAACCTGATTGTTCCATCTTATTAGCCACGTCTTGTTTGATGTAGCATGTTTTTCTAACCCGGTATCACTTCCATCTGAAGCTGCACCACAGAGAACACAAAGGTTTCAGTATTGAAGTTGAAGGAGCACTGAAGGGCATCTTACAAATGCTACTTTGTCACCTAGCAGGAGTTCTTGGAAATTTTTCAATGTTTTTCTTTTCTTTTGTGAACGGACATAAAGTGCCTCTTTCAAACCCAGCTAGGGTTTCATTCCTGCTTCTGTGATTCTCTGAGGTGCATTAGTTGAGGCTGGCAAACTTTTAGACTCCAGGGAATACAAAGCAAGATAATCAGTGCAAACTCAGTCCTTGCGGCAACTCTGTTTGGGTGGCTGAGTTTTCAGACAGGGGCTGGGGTGGGGGGAGGAAAACTCCTGCCCTAAAGATGTGGAGGAGTGACAAAATTAAAGCAAGAAGAAATCCCTCGTTTGTAAAAATCAGAATAAAGACAGAAAAGGATCCAGGGCCATTCAGAGACTGGTAGGAGCTGAGAAAGACACTTATGCAGGTTTGCCTTCCAGATTTTTGCTTCACTCTAAACTTTTATTTATGTGCCTTTTCCTGTGCCACTTTTACCAGTGTTTCTCGACAACACATTAACTTCCCTCCCGGTACAATAATCGACTCCAATCTGCTATTATCACGGAAATAGAAGAGGTAAAGTGCCTGTAATAGGATCCAAATCAAATCACTTTCACTTCAGCCGGCTTTTGCTGTGAAGCCGAAGATTCCCCAGGGAGATTCAATACAGAGAAACACCTGCAGACACAGGCTGAGGCCCGGAGATGATATAGAACACGACAGGCCGAGCTCTGCACTAGCATTTCCTTCCTTACAAGCCCATCTCACTGGCAGTAATAACCAGAGGCAGGACCTGATAAAGTTGTGACTCATTGGCAAAGCCAGGATCTGACTTTCAGCTGATTTGACCCATCCTGAAGCAACACATCACTTGACAATTTACTGTAGAAACAGCCATAGTTATTTTTTTTTCCTGCCCCCCCTGGAGCACTTGCCTTAGTCTTGAATGGTTTTGCATGAATCCCTGGTTGTGTTTAAGCGCAGTCCTGCCTGAAGAGAAAAAATATATCATCCTCTCCCAGCGGCTAGGAAAGGCCAGACTAAATTGAATTTAATAAGCTTCAGGTTTAGGGGAAAATAAACCCAGAATCTTTCTTCTGGCATAGGGAGCAACTTCAACAAGGGTTGAAGATGGAAATACACATTTGCAGCCATGCGCTGTAGGCTAGAGTCGTGATGCCTTGTTCCCTGTGAATATTAGTTTATTAATTAAAGTGCTTTCCCCCCACATTTATGTTTTTGTGGAAGTACTTTTTAGGGATGGTAAGAGACTCAATGCCAGTTACATGTTATTATTTAATTTTTTGTTTATCTCAGGCAAACACTAATATCATCTTGGCTGGATGAAAGCAAATACAAGTCCTCTGCATAACTGTCACCCAAGATTTGACAGGTTTGGCCTTATTGGAGAAATAACAATAGTGGTAAAAACAGCAAGAAAAACAAAGAAAAGCAATTATTCCCAAATTAAAAACCTGTGGAGAAATTTTAGGGGAATGGAGTTCAGCTGCCATTTTCACTTTGGAATATCTGCCAGTGACCCAAGTTGCTGCTGCAGATATTATTTAGTAGCTGACAGTGCACAAAGTTCCACATGTAGTAGCTTTGGTGAGCACACACTGAGCCAATTACCTGCATAAAACACATTAACTCCTCCCCAATATAACTGGTAGTTCAAGGACAAGAAAATTTTATAAAATTAGATTGAAACAGATTGGCATAAAGCTCAAAAGCAGCAGACTAAGGCAAAAAGAAATGCTGATAATTTTCAGTATTTTTGCAACTGGCTGCTTCTGCAAAGTGTTGTATGGTTTTGATTGTGTCCTCTTCTCTGTGGTGTTTGAGCACCTTTAGTGTATTAGGGAAAGAGTGAGAGAGATCATGTAGAGTTTGCTCTTAGTCTTTTCTTCTCATGGGAAGTGATTTTTCAGTAAAAGTATGGTTTATAAGGTTTAGTTAAAGTATTTGCTGTAAGGCCAGGATTTTTCATGGAGTGGCAAATGAAAATAACCATTTTACTCCTCTCCCACAGGCTTTTATTATATTATAATTTTATTTCATATTATAATATGAGAACTATTGTTTTTGTTGTTGTTTTAGAAAAACTTTCTGAAAGAAAGAAGTGCTGTTTGGAAATGTATTTTGACTCCACATTACAGTCACATTAATGTGAAGTATAAAAAAACCCATATGTTAAATACTAACGTGGGATCAAAACCCCTGCTGTGAGAGATACAGAAGTCACATTATCTTGTCAGCTCAAATGCACATTCTTAATTGCTAAATATGAGACAGAATCCCATGTCCAAACACTTGCTCACTGGAAACCAAACCTTCATTTTACAGTTCAATTGCAGATGAAACTCTAAAAGAGTTTGGGAAGCTCTAATGGAAAGGAGCAAAGTATTTCAATTACAGGGCATCAGAATTTGAGGTGATAGTTTGCAAATTCAAAACTGAACAAATGGTGCTAATGTACAGTGAGAACATGACAAACAGCATTGTCCAGCCTCTCTAATTAGATTTGGGAGCAGGTAGGGAATTTAAAAGCAAAATAAAAGAGACTGCGAGGGCTGCCTAAGTATCTGTTTGTAGATGGAGTTTTAAATACAAAAATATTTCTCTTCTGGAAAATTGGGTTTTTTTAAGTTCTCTATGCAAATCAAAGGTTTGTATGCAGGACAGCAGAGGCAAAGAGAAGAAGGGGAGGAAGGGAGGAATTAGCTCACCATCAATACATCTCTAACTTTCCTTCAAGAAAAAAAAAGTTATATTCATTACAAAAATAATATTTTTTTTAATATAAAGCTGTATAAATTGTATGATCTGAAATTAAACACTTCCTGTAATTTTCAGGGCTTCTTTATACAGGAAAACAGCAGCCAATAATTCAAATTTAGACTGAAAGCATCTGCCTAATTGAGTGGTATTTTCTGAGTGTTTTGGTCAATCCAAATGTGCTTTATTTCGCATTAAAAAAAAAAATTAAAAATACTCTGACTTCATCAGCTTTTTATGGTCACTTTTTTGAGAGAGGACCTTTGGCTTGCAGCTCCTCTGCAGTGTGCTGTTTCCCAGATGTGGGAGCAGGGATGGAGCCGAGCAGCCGAGGGCTGCCAGGGATGCTCCGGGAGCTGTGCTCTGTCCGTGGGAGCTCTGGCACCGGGCTCCAGCACATCCTTCCTTCCCTCCCTCCCTCCCTCCAAAGGATGGCTTTGCTGACCAAGAGAAAAACAAAGAGCTGGGAAAACAACGAGAGGTATTTTTAGTAGCCGCCGTGTGTTTTTAAAAAAGCAGCAGAGCAATGATAGCATTGCTTTTGGTCTTTTTTTAGGGGCTTAGAGGCTGAAGCCTGGAGGATTTGAAGGTGTGATCTCTGACACTGCCTTCAAGAAATGCAGAGGTTTCTTTCTCGTGTGTTTCCAGGTGTAGCTGTGTCTCAGGTGTTAGTTCATCAGCTTCATTTATAGGAAGCTTCAGGGTTGAGTGTGAGGAGAATGAAAATGCAGCTTGACGAAAAGTTCCTCTGCCTTTTTCTCGGACCTTGCACTCAATACAGCAGCGAGCAGTTAAACACTGAGGGGACAAAATGATTTTTCTATACTTATATGCCCAGGCAGTAGATTTCACAGAACCCTAATTCACCTGATACTGAGTAAGAAAACTGTATTTCCTTTTGCTGTGCTTCTCATCTTAAATAAGATTTTTGAATTTTTTGTTGAAACTTCTTTTTTGGACAAACAGCCAACTTTTCCTTATAGTGCATTACCCAACACAGCATTTATATTATTAGAAAATTAAACCAGTGACTGAGAGATTTTGACTAATTAGGTTTCTTGGATAATAAGAGCTTTTTAATAAGGTACATATCACTTACAATATTGCTAATGAAATGTGAAAGCGATTCAGTACTCTGTAAGATAATGGCTAACTTGTTTTAATTGTTAACATTTTTTCTTGCCTGCAATGACACAGTCATTATTTCGCAGTCACCGCTTATCGTGAAATCCAAGAGGATTAATGGTTTCACTTATACTGGCGAAAATGTTTAAGCTGTCCCGATTATCAGTGCAGTTGGAAAGAATAATGGTTATTTGTCATTGCGTTTAGCCCTAGAATGAATTGTCCTCCAGCCAAGAGAATCATTAACCCTTTGAGCAACAGTAATAGAGTTTTACAATTAAAAATAAGGAAGCAAAGATTTATGGCTGGATATATATATATTTTTTTCCCCCTTCTGTAGGTAGTTTATTAGCTTATGAGTGCCACTAAAACTAAATATATTTCTCCTAGAAAATAAACCACACGATATATCTTATTCTCCAGAACAGCACTTCTGCTAGTCAAAATTGGATTGCACTGAAACATTCTTTTGGTGAAAGAACAAATCTCCCAACTAGCTAAAAAAAGGAAAAAGACTGAACATACATTCTGGAGGGAAAAAAAAGAAGATTCACACTGCTTTTTTCTTACTAGACTGCTGTATATGTTTAAGTACTGCATTTAAAGGGGAATTTTGTCTGTAAATCCCTATAATTCTAAACCATTTACTACATATAAGCAACTTTAAAACAACAAGATTTCTTCACAAAGTAATTAATATTGTGAATCTGGTTCATCTGGGAAGTGTTTAAAATTGCATTGTGAATGAACGAGTATTCTTAAAAATCTGTACATGGCACTGCACTAGCTGCCAAAACTATAAAAGGCATCATAAAACAAACAATTGAGTGTTTAAAGTTCTGGTTATAAAAGGGTAATATAAACAAGAAAAGAGAGAGAAATAAAGCCATTACTTGGGAATTTATTTTAAATCAGGGGGAAATGCATGCCCAGCGCGGCTGGTTTGGAACACTTGTGGGTTTATGTGGGTTTATGCTGGGGAAACTTCCAGGAGATGCTGGTGTGGGGTCTGGTTCAACCCTGAAGCAGCATTTTGGAGTTGCTTCTGCGCTGGAGCAGTGGTGATTTCCAGCAGCACAGAATCCAGCTCATAGCATGGATGTGAGGATAAGGAGTGCCTGTGTTGGCAATATTCCTCTTTGGACCAGTGCTGGAAGGAGTGAAAGCCTTTTTTTCTTCATGAATTGGTAGGGATGGAAGGGTGATTGGTATTTAACTGGAAATGTTCAGCTCCATACAAGATTAGGTCCTGTTGCAGTTTTTTCACCTAAGAAATACATTAAAGTGAGTCTCACACGATAAAAATACATTAAAGAAAAGCACAGAGCATTTCTGCTCCTCAGCAGCTCGTTCCTGTCCAAGTGCTTGAGAACACAACCGCCAAGGACAAGGAAATTTACTTGTGGAAGAGACAGGTTTATTACTTTAGCTTCCTTCCAAGAAAGATAAAACACAAAGATAATAAATACTGGTATCAGTGTGTAGCTCAGGGGCTGATCCTCAGCCTCTGGAAGGTGATGGAAAGGGCTCTGCCCAGGATCTCTTCAGTTGGTGTGCCAGACCCAGCACCTGGATGAGACGTGAAATGTCATTTATTTCTCTGGGATGGAATATTCTCTCAGGTTCCTATGGACTGCTTTTCTAAGGAGGAAAGGACACCTACTCCCTTCAGCTGTAATAATAAATATAAATGGACTGGAGTATGAAAAGAAAACCTGCTCATCACTAGAGAGACATTCTCATTAATGAAGTCTGTCTGGGGAAGAGCACCTTCACATAAGTAGCCAAGATGGAAATTATATTATCCCACAATTATTTTTTTAAAAATACATTACTTCAGGTGCTTCTTCAGTCTGTGTCATAAAGATCAGTGCACTTGAATTCAGAGCATGATCATTACCATTATTATGTGTGATCTGTGCACAAAAAAAAATCTTCTATGAGATGGTAAACAAGAATTTACCAGGGCTGAAGCCCCCTGAGGTCTGCTGGAGCTGCACACCCCAGCAGTTTTAGATGGGAGAGGTCAGAAGAAACAGCTGCCACCAAAAAAAAAAAAAGACATGGCAAACAAATGTGAAAAAAGATAAAAAGGCTAAAAAAACCCCAACCAAAAACCCCCACCACCACCCACTCCAAAAATCCACACACACACAAAGCCATGCATACATGAATTCCCACTGCTCCATATTGCAACTTTTATAGATGCAGGAATGTAGAGCTGCAGAAGTGGATGGTGGAATTTAGCTCTGGTTTGGAATTTATGATTGACGCTTTTGTGGAGCCACTATTAACCATGGCTTTAATGAAAATTGGCTTTGTTCCCTTTGGTTTTTCTTTTGCAGCAGTCCCTGGGTGTATGGTGTACGTAACTCCCTCCCCCAGCCCCGAAATGTTAATAATAGTGGCTGTTTTGGGGAGGACAATTACTGGTGAAAAGAACTGAATGGATTTTCCCTCCTCACGGATGGGGGTTCAAATGCTTCTCAGAAAGCCTGAAGCAAAAATACTGCTGCACCTCTGTGGCTGGTCAGCTGTGTTTGTTGTCCTTTGGCTCCAGCTGGAATTAGCTTGGAATGTCAACTCCATCCCCGCCTTTTGCATTTTAATTAGAAATGGAGCAGCCTACAAAAAGGAAATGTAGTGTACAACTTGTAAATGGACCATTTCTTAAATGTTAACTGGAACTCAGAGGCTTAGGATGCAAGAGGTGGGCAGGAGCTGACATCCAGCGGTGAAATTGTTGGAGGAGAAAAAAATCAGGCATTCAAAATTGGGAAGAATTCTTAATTAATTTTAAAATAATCTTCCCACTGGATCTGCAGGAATACAGTTAGAAAGAGACAGATATATTTAATGGTAATATTTTGTTGCTAGTAGAGGGAAACTGGTGTCTGATCCTTCTGCTCATGTGAACAAATGTTTGACAGGAAAAACTGAGTTCTTTGGCCTGGCTCTTGGTTCCTGAGCAGTGATTATTTCTGTAATTATAATTATTTTTAAGGGGCTGTGCTCAAATGCTCTCCTGTACCTACAGGAGTTCTGTTGCAGGCAGGCTTTGGGAAGGTTCTCCTGTCTGGGACTTCTAGTTTTTAGCAATTCCTGTCAAATATTAAAAGTCTTGTGGTTTCTTTTCTTTTTAATTTTTTTAGCACAAATAGCATTTAAACATTGCACACAAAGAAGACATAAAAACCTTGAAAGAGTGAGTGGCTGGGTCACTCATGTTCTCTGAGCTGGGTAAAACATGGGAAGAAAACAAAGTACAGAAGAGCAAAGCATTGATTGGATTTAATTTTGTTGCATAGAAATATTCTGAACCATAACTGTGGAAAGACCTTTCCTGAATTACAGAAAAGTTGTTTTTATATATAGAAATAGCTTGTGCCATTTTCAGAATAACTTCTTCCCCATTATTTAACTATCATGTGGTAGAGATGTGACTCTAAATCAGAGGTTGTATATTATATATACATTATATATCCTGAAGGGATAATGGGCTGGCAATACTATTTTGCCTCCTATATTCTCCCTTTGTTAGAACAAAAAAGAGCAGGACAATCCAACAAATCAAAATATCGGAAAATAGAGAGTGAAATATTTGTCTGGGAGTGGAGAAGCAGCAAGTAGTACCAAATTCTGTGGGTTTGGGGTTTGTTTTGTTTCCTTTTCTTAATTTTTTTTTGGTTGGTTTCTTTATTCCTTTAAAATGTTAGCATCTCTTACGTCTTCTAGTGCCAGCTGGAAACCAATATTCTGATTTTATTCCCAGTATTTAATAGCTTTGGTTTCATAGTCTTTCTCCCCCTCTTCCAAAAGGCTAAAATTTTAATTGACACATTCCTGGAAATGTATTAGGTCAATTTAGAGTAAAGCATGTCATTTATGCAATGTGTGGAGTCTTGGTTTTCATGTAAAATACTGCTCTTAATTGATTATCATGTACATGAATTTTCTGCATCATTTACACTTACAAATGTGCATTGCACAAAAAAAGCTAATAAATCTCGGAGGTTTGAATATTAACAACATTTTATCCCCCTTGTGTTATTAGCAGAGAAATCAGCACTAGCGACTGGCAAACTGTTGCTCCCTTGAGGAGCCTTTCCCAACACAAGGAGCCCCTCGTCACTTCAGCGGTTCAGCTGGAGAAAACGACAATTTCTGCCCAGTGTGGGCAGCAGAACTGGGGGGGAAGCAGAGCTGCTCTTGTGTCTGCAGGTGTGGAGGTCCAGGGCAGTGTCCTGCTCTTTAGTTTGCTTCCAAGGATTGGGAGAAAAATCCCTCTCTGTGAAGCGGGATGGAGGAATTACCCAAACCATCCAAAAATTCTCACGGTGGGATAAGGCTGCAGTGCACAAGCAGAAGAGCAGAAGACTGTCCAAAAGGGTCCAAAAATGGTTACTATAGGGAAGGGTAGTTTTGTTCCCATCCCTGATTCAGCTCAAGGCTGCGCTGCTGGGTGATTTGAGGACATTGAAGGCTGTGGAGTTGTATCATCACCACTTCCCAGATTTTAGCTGGAGCAGGAGGTTTTGTGGCTTTCTGGCTCTTGCTGGTTGGGTTGGAAAGGACCTTAAAGATCACCTCATTCTAACCTCCAAAAGAAGGGGGAACGTTATCTTAAGGGAAATGACAGATCAGGGTGTGATCTAGAGGTGATCTCCTATGGACTCTGTTATGGTCTAGTTGGGAATACCAAGAATATCTTTTAGTATCAGATCCTTGTTGGTCACATTCCAGCCCTGACCAGATCCTTCGCATGCTGTGGTGCTGTTCCTGCAGGATTTGGTCACCCAGTGTCTGTGGGGCTTCACTTTCCTACTTGATATTGCTGTGATCAGTGGCTGAGCATAATTCTGTGGTGTCCTACTCCATGGATAGCTGCATTTTATGACTAGGAATAATGATTTCCTCTGCATATACCTGATTTTATTCCTTTTTTTTTTATTATTTTAAAATGGTCAGTGTAATTTCCTCCAATTTTTTCGCTGAACTGAATTGCTGAAAAATAATTGCCCTTAAAAACATGTAAAACAAAAGGAAACAAGCCTTCTCTCTTAGTTTTTCACTTAAAGGCACACAAAGAAATGGGGGCATTGCTTTGCCTGTGTGTCTGACCATCAGTCAGAAAACTCTAAGTAACCCTAATGGAAGCTGAGGATTAGACATGTTTATTGAGGGAGTAGAATTATGCCCCTTAGAACGGATGCTAGCTCGGGATCACTGCAGTATGAATCACTGGGACTGTGGCCAAAGGTGGGAAAGAACACGGCTGACATTCTCAACCCTCCCAGCTATCAGTAAGTACAGCCAAAATAATTACCCCAAGGCATCTGGATAACCCAGCCTAATTAGCAGTGCCTGAAAACGAGTGGGTTGCATGTTTATACCTGAAGAAATCAAATTACCCTCATACATTTCACCAGGGGCTCTTCCAATTCATTGCTCTGTTGATGAAAGAGGCAGCTATTTACCATAAAGTCACAACCCCGCAGCCTGTGGCTATTCGCCACGTTGAAGAGTGTTACTGCCCTGCAGGGAAATTATTCCTTTTACTGGAGTTGAAGGCAATATTCTTTGCACTGATGAGCTCTAATACTTTTATGGTAGGTGGCATGGACTGTGGAATATACACAAACATAGTAATGTGCACTAAATTAGATTACTTGTTAATATCGTTCATTCATTTAATTTGGTCAAAACTGCTGTTGCCAAATGTTCACCCTGAGCTGCAGATCTCCGTTCCCAGATCTGAGAGCAAGATTTAGAGAGAGTTTTAACATCCTTGTGGATAATAATATCCATAATTAAAACATTTGAGGCGAACCCATTTGGAAGGGAGTGTAAAGCCTCACATTTTAGCCAACTGACTAAAGAGCAAAATCAAATCTTCGAGGCTGTAAGCTTACCCCAAACCATCATAATTTCTTGCAGCTCCTTTTGAAATGTCTCAGCCCAATGATTTGAAGAGATCACATAGCATCTTAAGCAGCTATGAATCAGATCAAGTGTGGCAAATTCTTAGTTCATTAGTACAGCCCAGCTTCCCTCTGTTGCAATCAAATGTGTAAACTCAGAGCAGCACTACTGCACAATCCAAATATCAATGTTAGGAAGTTGCCATTTAGAAACAATGACTAAAGAAGACCCAGATCTAAATTGTAAATGAAACACGGCCAAAGAAGGTTTAGGTAGAACATCACTATATTTAAGAATGGCTTAATTTATTCCTTAATAGTTATTATAAGAACTGTCATGTACATGTGTGGGTAACAAATGTAGTGATTGCCACAGATAAAGTGCTTTGAGTGGATTATGAGTCAAATTAAGAGGAGAATAGAGCAATATACAAATCTACTTTTGTCAGTATTATAGAGTTTTCTCAGAACAGACGTGGCACATCTTGCCACCCCATCATGTAACTCAGTCTGTGTACCTGGAAAACTGGGGATATGTACCTGGCAAACTGGCTTGTACAGAAAGATCCTTCCTTGGGCACTCTGCACCAGAGTTTAGAACCAGAAATTCCCAGGATCAGAGCAAGTTCTGAAGGGAGAGATACAAAAGCTCATCTCTTGTTCTGAATTGACTTTAAATGCAGATTTGTTCTGCTTACTTTTGATGTGTGAGTGAAGTATAAAGGAGATGGGGCTCATAAAATGGTGCCTGGGTATATTAAAGCAGCTCTTCACCCCCAGGAGGCAAGGTTTGGATTGGAGTTTAGTGGCCCCAGGCTAGTCACTAGTGGGCAGTTGCCCACACTGCTAAGCATAACACAATTTAGCAGGAATCAGAACAATTGACAGTTTCTTCTCAAGAGAGGCTGTAGACTCATTACTGGAATTGAAGGGGTGTTGGAGGTCAGAGCTGAAGTGCATTGGCAGATCTGTGTGGAGGAAGTTTGCTGCGCTCTGTGTGGTAGGACAGATGGTGCTGTTGCTGTCTAACTTTCATGAGCACTAAAATTCACCAAATATCCCTCTTGCCCCAAAACAAACAAACACGAGCACTCACAGACATGCACAAGTAGTCCCACACAGTTGAGAGCAGTCAGTGTCCCTGGCATCCTTACCAACTTTCCTACTCATTTAACACCAGCACAGATTAGAGGACACAGGAACGCAACACTCCGGGCTATTTGCTGAATGTAGCTCATAATGATTGACACTCCTGCCTGCATCCCCACTTTGAACTACACGTTGTATATTATTATTTTTTGTTATTGTCCTTTAAAATGCTCTGAGATATAACATATGGCAAGTGCCAGTGCACAACGGTGCAATGTAATTTAGTCAAATATCAGAAGCATAGACAGTGCAAATGGAAAGCAGGAGAAATATCTGATCCAAGTGCCTACTGGTGTAATTGACTCAGTCGAGCCAGCCTGTGTCATTAGTCCTATAAAGAGTTGCATTTACAACAATAAAACTGAAAAGCATGGAAATTAAAAGCTGTTAGAATTTCCTCTTGTGTGTATTTATCTGCACGAGTGCTGTATACTCCCTGCACAATTTTGTAATCTGTTTGGTAAAGTGGCATTACAGTAACCTGTGTCAGCCCTGCACTGTATATCAAACAATATCACACTCCAAAGGAGGATTAATCAAAGTAACGGATGCGCTGGTTTAGTGCTCCGTGTCTGCTGTCAATTACACACGCAGTAAGCTCACAAATTTAAGCTTCTCAACAGAATAAAATCAAGGGGCTCTTTTACTTCCTGCCCTTGTGTGCTAAAACACCCCCAGCCAACCGACCTGTGAGTTTTGCCAAGGATTTCTGGGCAGGAGAAGCGACTCCAGAGGCGGGTGATGCGACAGGGACTGTTTGTGTTTGGCTGTGTTGGAGCTAAGTGGCAAAGGCAGCTGATGGACAAGTGTACCCCAACAAGGTTTCACTTATTAAAGTAGCCTTGTCAAACAAGCTGAAAGCCCTGCATATAAGTGACCTTTCTGTTCACCTCCCATTACAATGAAGATTTGAGCATTCCTTGCGAGCCTTCCAGTGTCGACATTAAAGAATCAGAGTGTCTTTCCATCTCTGCTGATGTGCCACTAGACCACTTAACAGAAAATTGAGAGAGTATATTACAGGGTGAAAGAGCAGAGTTCGGAGGTCACTATCATTCTCATTAAGAGATGTTTCTATGCAGTGCCCATAGGTGGATAAATCAATACTTTCTGTCTGAAAATCATCACGCTTGGTAAAGAGTGCTTTAATTGGGCTGTTACTGTTTATGGAGAGTGAGTATTTATGGGGTTTCGTGACAATAAACAGCAGAGTGGATGATGGCTTCCATGTTCCTTTGTGGGATGTGATGTGACAAGTGGGATGACAGAAGATTTTGACATTTCAGACCTCCCTTGAGTGAGGGGAGTGCAAACTCGTAGCAATTGGCCAGGAGCTCCCAAGGTCCCAAATTGTTTGATGCACACATTGTTTGAATAGAGAGGCCTTTATTTCAGATATCTTTCTAAATGTTACACGTTCAAGAAACTAAACATTAAGGGTCTGATAGACAACCCTTTTTTGCCCTCTTTTCTTTCTCCCCCACTTTTAGTGGCACTGGGTAGGTCTGTTTAATGCACAGCATTTTCACTGTCAGAACAGAGGCCGAGAGAAACAAAGGTTAGAGGGAAAAGGGGAGACTGAGATCTCTGGATCTGACAGAATAACAATCAAACTAAAACAGGAGAATTGAAAACCAAAAGCTTTCCTGGCTGCGGTGGACAGGAACACTAAATTCAAGCAGAATCAGTCTTCAAACAAAAATCCTGAAATCCTGCCCTGCATCATCATCATCTGATGCAACCCAAAGGAAGGAGTGTGGCCATGCACATGCACAACTGGGGCACACAGCAGGCTGGGCTCCTCAGCCCCCCTCATTCCTTCATAGAGAAGAGTGTTAAACTAACCTTCAATAAATCTCCCTGCTGCAGATGTAGTGTACACATCTTGACAAGTTATTTATTTTGAACATGTTTTAGTTGAGATTCCTGGGTCTGATGGTCCCACTGCATTGTATCTCTGCTTTCCCAGTTTGAAATGTGTATATTTTGCAACTTTTTTGAAGGAAGTCCAGGCATTTGAGGTAAGCTATATGTGGAGAAAATAAAGAGAAAGTTTCAGAGAATCTAGACATGAATTAAACCAGCTGTCAGGATTTTAACTGAGACATGCAGTACTGATGGCAATGCATTAAAATCAGTGTATCTCCAGAATTCCCCCATGTTTTGGAAAGTATTCAGATGAAAGTGTGTTATCCCCAGTATTGGCTCCAGTCTGGGAAGGTAGGAAAGGGAATTGGACCCTGAGGATGTGACCACACACTGGGCTGTGCTGGGCAGCTTGCAGAGCTGAGGATCTGCAGTTGAAGATACACACACAAACATTGAAACATGTCCTTTCTGGTTTGCTTTGCTGGTTCTTTTGTATGGTGAACTTTTTATCAAGGTGACATTTAGCATTTTGGCTTCTAGCTGATGTATTAAACAGCTGTTAAAGGAAATTCTATTTAAACCCAGAAAAATCTTTCCTATGAGTCTGGGAAACACTAGGACATGTCCCCAAAGAAGCTGTGGGGCCTCCAGCATTGGAGAGAATCAAAACTCAGCTGGACACAACCTTGGGAAACCTGCTCTGCTTGAGCTGGACAGGGAAGCACCAGAGACGCCTTTGCCCAGCTTCAGATATTTTGGCATCCTGTGATTCCATTATATTACAGTTTTGCAGGTGAATGGGTAAAGGAACATAGGAAAGGAAATTCAAAGACTTCAGTGGTCATTTGTGTCACTGAAATACTGACATTTAATGGAACATTTGTTGGAAGGAGCATTTGTGTTATATATTCCATAGTCTGTATTCTATATTCTATATTATTATATAGGTATTAACAGTGTTTGCTGGTGTGAAACTCTGGCACAGAGATTCAGACCCTTCAGAGCCCCAGAAGCATTTCAGTGACCAACTCTTCCTGGTTTCAGGAGTTAAGCACTGCTATGTCTTCATGGGTTTGTTTTCTGGTAATTTACTGTAACATGGGGTATTTTGACCAGGCCTCCGTGCACCATCTTCTCTCATGTCACTGTTGAACAACCTAGACAGGATTCCTACTGCTCAGTCTTTTCTCTTTTTCTCTTTTAATTTATTTTCATTGTATTTTAAATATGTATTACACTTTTTTTTAACACGTTATGTCTTTTCAAAAGCCCAAGACTTCTGCAGTATAGAAGCTGCAGTAGAAGTTGTCTACTAAACACATCTAGCCTCAGATGGTTTTCTTTAGCAAGCAGAAATGCTGAAGTTTCCAAGTCCAAAGATTGACAATTCTGTGTTTTCAACAGAAGCAAATTGCAGACTTTTGCTTAAAAAAAGTCCATTATGAATTTAATTATATTTTCAGGGGTTGTTTGTATAGGATTGCAAATTGCATATAAATAAAGGCAAAGTGTTTCTGAGAGCATGTTCTGTTAGGAGAAAAATAACAACAACGACAAAAACCCCAGGCTCCAGTTTTGATGGGAAAATATTACTTCTGGTTATTGTTTCATCAGTAATCCATAATACCTCCAAGGGAACAGCTACAGTCTGTCATCTCATGGACAGCTTAAAAAAATGGCATGCTATAGAACTGGTAGGCCCTGAGGGAACTTTTGAATAGCTGATACCCTATTTGTGCAATAGATATTTTCCTTGATAACTGGAAATTAAGCTTGCCTGGAAGAAATGTAAATATCATCTCTAATTTGTGCTCTGAATTACCATTAAAAATTATGTGTGCACATAATCATATCAAACATTTCAGAGCTTAGAAACCATGATAACACTTGGCACTCTCAGCATCTTCAAAGCACTTCACAAATATTACCAGTACGTCCCTCTTCCACCCCATATTGTTATCCCCACTTTACAGATGAGGCAAAGGGGTCAGCAAGGTTCCTTAGTGCCTTGGGATCAGGCTGACTATAAGTAACACTGCTGGGATAGGGACTCAAGAATTTGTCTGTGATTAAGCCACCCTAGGTAGACTGCTGGTGGTGCTAATTTACTTACAGGTTGGCAAAAATAATATATGCAGTGACTGAAGTGCACACGATACCATTACATAGCTGTTGTGCCTCCTAACCTAGTTAAGATATAGCTGCAGGACAAAGATTTTGTTTACATCAAAAGAATTACTGGAAATAAATGGACTTTTCCTACACAGGTGCCAGTAAAGAGCTTGAATTAGAGCCAGACTGATACATGATTTAAATGTAAACAGGCTAAATCAAAGCAAACTCATTCAGATTAGACCCTGTTCCTAACATGTGGAATTACTGCAATTGCAATTGGAGGGGAAAGAGAATTGTAAAGATATTTTTAAATAATAATATATTGTAGAGACTCAACCAAAATTGACCTTTATAGTTCATGCCATGCCAAAAGCAGTGCAAGCTGCTTGAATCTTTTACTGCCTTGGAGTTTGGTTCTGACTGGGGGAATTCCCAGGTGTTGCATTAAATATTTGATCACAAATTTGTGGTCTGGAGGGGGTTTTATGATGGGTGATGTTCCTGCATTTGGGGTCTAGTTCTGGTCTATGGAAGCCAATAAGAAGTTTTCTCATCTTGGGGTGACAAACCAGATTTAGCAGAGAGTTTCCAGCAGAATTCCCTGTTGTCTGATCTCAGCATGCAAGCCAGCACTACCAGCTCTTGCAAGTCTTACATGAAATTAATTCTCAAGAGAAGTTCTTTTCCATGTGTCTACAAGTCAAAAAAGCTAAAAAAGTAGTTTTTTCACCATGTCCCAATTTATTGAACTCTCCATTAGAGCCCTCTCCTTCCTGGCGTGCGGCTGAATTGGTTTTACTGGTGTGAATGGAATATCTCTTGCTCAAAGACAAACCTTAGCCAGGGCACGAGCTGAACCTGTCTTCAAACCAGACAGAAGGATCTCAGGTAACCTCCAAGAGGTAGTGAAGTGTCTTTTCTCATTTGTTGGATCCAGATGTGACCAGCTGACACTGCTCTGCTGCTGTGGGAGCAGGGATATGTAGGGTTCCTGAAGGGTCCTGCCTTCCTTTGTGTCCTAAAGATGTCTGTGGCTGAGCTGTGACTCCATAAACTCCATAAACTCCATGAAGTTTGTTTTTGCATTGCTATGGAAGGGCCCCAGTGCTTCCTGCAGGTTGTCACTGCTGTTTTATAGCCATACCCAGCCTTTGATGGAAATTCCCCCTCCTGCCACCTCTCAGCACCGCGGGGTTGTTTGGGCTGCATTACAGGACTGTGTTCCGAGCAAAGTTTGTGCAGACTGTGGTCAAACATATGGTACAGATTCTGTGCAGATTCTAAATCTTAGGATCATAAACTGGTAGAAGGGAGCCATAATTCCCTACCCTTCCTAAATCATAAGATGAAAGGCAGCTTTGGCTTGGCGGACATGTCTGGAAGTTTTAGGAACGACATTCCTGACGGGGGATGTTTGACATCTTAGCAGATAGAATTAGCAGCATTAAGAGACCCTAACACCAGTATAAAATGTGAGAAGTAATAAAGCCATCCTAAAAGATCTCATGTGAGGAACTTAATGCACGAGCCTAGCACTCGGCTGTGAGCTGCTCAGATGCAGTCAGTGGGGATTGATGGACTCTCAGGATTCATCCTGGCTTATCCTTCTTCCTGAGGAGATGATAGCCATAATGTCACTTCCGCAGTTCAAAATGCATTGTAATTACTGTTAGAAATCCCAGATGTCCCCTCCAGATAACCCGACTTCCAAAGATTTGCCAGAAATGCTACAGCTGCAGAGAAGTGACACTCAGGGTAACTTTCAAAGTTTTAGTGGTGCTGCAAGAAAAATTAATTTATTTCTTCTTCGAGCCTTTCATATTCCATAATTTTGAGCCTTCTATCAGATAAATATTTTTCCAAGATTGTCAGAGACATAATAGCATGGCTTTAGATTTCCATGTTTTCATGGCAAAATTTGCAGTTATTATGAAGGGGCGAGGATTTTCTCTCTGTTAAATGGAAAAACAATGTTGATAATTATGTAAAGTGCAGAAACATTCTATTTACAGTAGACAAACAGTACAGTGATTGAATTTGAAAGGGGAAAAAAATACCAGCCAAGGATGCAAGCTTGGATTTGGTAGCTGGAATTCACTAATCACAAAATAATTCAGTAGCTCTGAACAAAAAAGGCGTTTTTATCACCATCTCCTCTCAGTTCACAGGCGGCATTGTCTCTCCTACCGTTTCATGTCAGAGAAGAAGGAATTTTACCAAATGTTTGATTTATTAGAAAGTGAATGATTCTTTGCAGCCATGTGGGGCTAGCCCATGTTTCAATAAGACAAATTGCATTGTAGCATTCCACTGGCAGCCAATGATAACTCATGATCCAGACAGAGTCGGTTATACCAGAATGGATGAAAAGCAGGAGCAAAAGGACACAGAGTAGAAGAAAAGAAAATGCTTCAAGAGCTGTTATTTAAAAAAACACAACAAAACAACAACAAAACCCAAACAATGTTTTAGCTACTATTTAAAAATCATTCAATTAAGATTCTGCGCAGCGTCGCAAGCAGAGTATGGCAGAATAAAGAGGATCATGTTATCTCTTTCCCAGTAGTAAATTATCATATTTATACTCAAAAACCTGCCACTGTCAACTTCAGTCATTTGTGTAATTGGAAAAAGGTAAATGATGTAGTAAATGAAACCCTACAGTCAGGTTTTTGTTCCAAAAATGGAAAAAAGAAAAAAAAAAAAGCAGTGGCAAATGGTGAAGGTTTAAAACGAATTAATGTCAACTGCAAAAAGCAATGTATGTCTAAGACAAACAAAACCCGGCTGCTCTTGACCTTTAGTTAATATTGATAGTTTATCACTGGAGAACTCATTGATTTATTTTTTCAGTTCATATCTGATTATCACTTCAAAATGGGACTGAATATGTTAAAACAGCTCAGTCGCCCGCCTTTCAGTTCCAGCTATGCCGGATCCCATCGAAAGGTTTCTTTATTTCCAAGGGCTGCTTTTGAAGCAGGCGAGCCCTGGGCAGCAGCCCCCGAGGTGTGGGGCTGTTTCCTGCTCGCAGAGATGCGCGCCGGGGAGCGCTGCCTCTGCCCGGTGCTTTGTTCTTGGGCATCCACGGAGCAGGAAGGGTGTTGGAATACACAGGAATCTTGTTCCCAGGGAGCTGACAGCCAGACCTGAGGGACGGGGTGAAGTGCATACCCGGTGTGTCTAATTGTAGGCGTGCCAGCCTTGACAGTGTTCCTGGAAAAAAAAAATAATTAAAAAAAAAAAATTCTATACTAATTTCTCTGTAAACTGCAGTGTTTTTCGTTCCGCTACCAAAATGTTCCTATGTGGTTTTTTTCCCAGTATTATTTAAAGGAACTGTCAAGCTTTCAGCATTTAACAAGTATTTTTAAACTGTGTTTTTCAGTGTAAACCTGCCATGTATTCAAGGTATTCTTGCATGAAAAAGCATAAACTAAAGTATCATATCAGAAAAGAAATCAACATTATACATAAAACCAACTTCATTTTATTGCTTAACACTAATATTGTTCCCCATGGGAGAAGCACTGCAGTTTGACAGGTTCTGGGGGCCCTGTGTGGGCTGGTGTAAGCCAGGAATCCCCTATGAATTTTGATGAGGCTCTGCAATTTTACATCAGCTCAGGATTTTCGACCGCAGGTTCAGCTTGTACACTGTGTTGAAATAAAGGTGCAGTCATTTTAAATATAATTGAGTAGGCTCATAAGAGGTTCCACTTAGAAGGTAAATTATGGTAACAAGTCAAGAGTGTACTCTGTGTAGTTTTCATTTCAAGTGTATGGTATTCTGTATTCACTTAACTAGGCACACAAATCTAAGCAGACAGATGAGATAGAGGCAATCAAAGAGAAAAGCTTTATTTGGAGCTTATGGGAGTATTGGAGTTTTATTTTGTAGTGTTTCCCCACGAGGCAATTTCAGAAAAAGACTGAAGTGATGGATCACAAACAGTTTAATATCTGAATTGCTGGCTGTTGATCAACAGAATTTCAGACTCCTCCCTGTATAATTCTGAAAATCTTCTCCCCAGTTTGAATATTTATCAAAAGTGCTGGGGAAGGAATCACTCTGAGGATTTTGTAGTGTGCTCTCTGTCTCAGTCAGGAGGAACTTCATGGTGTTTGTGCCTTTCATGCCTGTAGATGTACAAATAATGCCATACAATGCTTTGGGTCTTGTTCTTTCCAGAGAGCAGTTTTTGCTTGAGGGAATGATGAAGGCCTAGAAAAACATTCTCTCCATATGAGAGAAGTGGCAAAGGAAACATTGCAGGGCATCAGAGTAATGCTTGTGTTAACAACGTGGAATCGTTTAATGCGTGTGTTGTGTTACACTTTTATAGCTTTCAAGTGCTGCTACACAGCTTTGAATCCACAACAGCTCCTTTTTTACCTTTCACCTTTGTGCCAATTAATGTTTTCACACACTTCAGGTGACTTTGAGGCCAGTTGTGTCAATGTGTGCATATAAAGGTAACTGATCATTTCAATATGACTCGCCTGCAAGTACAAGCATTTGAAGGAGATAGGCTCTTAAATCAGTAGCCCCAACCTCCTCTAGACACGTCCTTGCTAGACCTTTTATACCATCCAGTATTTTCATTTACTTTAGCCCATATAAAGTAGTTCCTTCTCACAATGAATAAAACCTATAAACAATTTTATTTTTACTTAAATTTCCTTCTGCAGATTGACTAATGTCCAGATTTTTTCTTCTTTTTCAAAATTATTCTTAAATTAATTTCTAGCTTCAGAAACTGAAAGCACATAGCCATTGAAAATGGCATACCTGACTGATTTATCCCATAAAATTCTGGCATCAGTGATATGGAAATGAGCTGAACTAATAGTACTGTATAGCAACACAAACATTCAGCTTATGTTTAGAACCACAGAATTGTTAAGGTTGGAAAAGACCTCTGAGATCATAAATTCCAACCACTGACCCAGCATTGCCACGTCCACCACTAAAACACGTCCCCAAGTGCCACATCCTGTTCTCCCAGTACATACTGATTAATTTCTGGTATTTGATACAGAGATTAAAAAGTGGAGGGAGCAAATGAGAGGGAATTTCTACTGAAGGAACAAACTTCTAAAGGAAGAGCGTAATCAGTAGATTCCTATAATCCCAAAAGAAGTTCAGGGAGCATCATCCTACTTCAGTTGCAGCTGAGTGCCTGCTAAGGTGATGTATCATCTTACTTCTGAGCAAGGAAGTAACTAGAAATAAAGCAGGCAGCAGCAGAAAGCTGGTTCAGGAAGCATTAGATTTCCATGTGTATATGGAATATATATATATTATATATATTTATGCACATATGTTGCCTCTGCCTTCCTGAGTCACCTGTTGATAGCACCTTTCTTCCACCACCAAGAGAGAAGATGTGTCAAGGACACATCAGAGTCAATGCTGCAGGCCTGCTGTGCTGTATGTGATGCTTTCCAGTTGGCTCTGGGTGTTTCTTTTTACTCTGGAACATCTGAGATAATTCTTGTCTCCATGAGGCTGGAAGATGTTTTGCAGAGGGGCACTGGAGAGGTTATTTTACTCTGCCAGTAAGGGTGTAGTTTGGTTTGCAGAGATTTCTGAACAAAACCGAATCACAACTCTTCGCTTAAATTTGTAACTGGTCACATTTCCAAAGCTGGGGATTTTACAGCATTCAAAAATCTCCAGTACAAAAGACAAGTGGAAAGGTTTGTGCAACTTGAAGTCAGAGCTATTCAAATGCAGAAAATCTGTGTGAAAACATGTACATTAGTTTACAGCTGTACAAACCAGTCCTTGCTTTGAATTCTCCATAGACTGCAATTTCTCTCTTTTTTAGCTTTGAGCTCCGTTGAATTGGGAGCTTCTAACAATGCAGGCGAGTTGGGTGCAATTTCTTTGGAAATATTTCACATTGCTCTGTGTCCGATTCTACTGGTGCTTCACTAAATAAAGAGGAAGCTCATCAGCATCCAGAGCTTATCACAGAAATTAGGAGGTAGACAGCTAAAGTGTGGGTTTACACACTAAAAAGACTGGATATTCTTGATTACAGCCTGTATTCCAGGTTTTTGTGCTCGCTGAAGGGGTCATCACCAATTTCATCTACAGCTGCTGGACACTGCCCCATAGCAGAGCTGACCATGCCTGGAAAGGCTGTGAATACCCTCATCAGCAATTCAGCAGGCATTAAATCATCAGTGGAGTTATTCACAGGAAAAACTTGTCAAAGTAGGATCAGAATGAGCAGCTATTACCTATATAAATAAATAAACTTCCACCCCTTCAGAAATGTGACAGACCTTAAAAAAAAATCCCTTCCCTTTAGAGCTCCTGCACATTTCTCGGCGTGCGCGTACCTGAGTCATTCACAGAAATCCTTATGTGAGTCCTTTGCTGCACTAAAATCTACTTTCTTGGGAAATGTAGAACAAATACTCAGGCTGTGATCTCATTGCTACCAGTGCCGGAGACAGGAGTCCCAGGGGCTTCACTGCAAATTAGATCCCCTGGAAAGAGACAGCCAGAACGGATCCGACCTCTCTGCCGTTCCTGGGAGCGAACTCCTATTCTTCTGTGCCCTCCCTGCCTTGCCTCTGACAACTTTTGCAGTAAGATTTTCCCTCCTGTATGTGCTGTCTCTTCCCTTTCCCTCCCACCCCCCAGAAGAAGTTCAGGACAGGTATTGAACGGGCTGCCAGGCTGCTCCTGAGGCAGAGCCTCCGTGAGCTGCCCCACAGTGACTTTTCCCATTCCCTGGGTCCTGCAGGTTATTTTCCAAGTGTGTTTTGGTTTAATTCTGTTTTTCTCAGCCTCTGTTCTCATAACTCCATCCTGTTGCTCTTTTGATCAGTGATACATCAGCTGTAACATAACTCTGTGATTTCATTTTGGTGCCGCTTACTTCATCCGAAAAGGAACTCGCTCTTCAAAGAAAACTTTTATTTCATTGTCTGCCACATATGCAAGTATTCCCTAAGGATCTGGGTTATTTATTATTTTGCTCCCCCTCTTTGCTTTCTCCTGTTCCTCTCCAAAAGACTAACAGACACTAATCTCCTTTCATCAGGTTCCCTTCTTCCTAATTTTTTTTTCTTTCTGCACAAAATGCTCGCCACTACCTTTAACACCTTATTGTGTCTGGAGTGATAATTACTTTCATTTGCCGCAGCTGGTGCATGGGGAGGCGTGCAGGCCCTGTAAATTGGGAATGGGCAACCTGGGTGGGATTGCAGGAAAACAGAGTTCTGCAAAATCAGAGAACACAACTATAACAGGGATAGTTTTGTTTTTCTGGCTTTTTTTTTTTTTTCTTTCACTGAACTCATCTTTGAGATGTGTTTCTAGTGAGTCACCTCCACGACAGTTTGTGATTCCTTTGTTAGAGGAAAGGATTGGCTGGTGCACGTGACAGAAAATAAGAAAAATATGAGTTGGTACCTGACAGACTTAGTTAAATCTCACATTTGGAAACAACACACATGCACATATCTAGATAGGGGGACACATGGGTCTGTCAACAGTTTTTAAGATCCTCTGAGGCATTATTAATTCTTATTTTAATGTATACAATATTTTTCTGAACTTACAGAGTCTTGATTCAGTCTTTTGCTTCTCTCTTGTTTTAAGTGTAGGATTGAGAAGGAAATTTGGGCTTATTGTGAAAGTGGAGATGAAGGCTGGGTTATAACCTTTCAAAAATAAGAAAATTTCCCAACCTGTATTTCTCCTTTCCTTCTTTAGTTATTATATAAGTAGTAGGCAGAAATTATAAACAGTATTATTAGTGTATTTTTTATGTAATTTTACTGTTTCAGTCCCTCACAGCATATTGAGATGTTTTATACTCCTACTAACCATAAGGAAATCAGCACACACTGTTCACTACATAAAATTAGGTTTATATGAGGCTAGTTTATACATGTTTTCTTAGATTTCCTAAAGTAAGCTACTAAATTATTTATTATACAATCTGAGATGCTTTTAATAAGAGGTTTGCCATAATCAGCCCTGCTCTGGGCATGCTGGTTTGAACCCCTGTTTTGTCTGCTCTCTGCTCTGTCGTTCTGTGCTGGAGGCTGGCAGATGTTTCCCATGCTTACCTAAGGGCAGGAATTAGGTCCAGGTTTGGAGTCTTTTGCAATTTTCAGACAGGTGAACAAAAAGCCTGACTAATCTGTCAGTCCCTCTTCAGTTCCAAGCTTAGTTAGGTTAGACTTAGGGCTGGGGTCAGAAGTGCTCGGTGTCACACGCTGGGGAATGTCCCAGTTTCTGCGGGGGGATCCTGGTGTGGTTGCCTGGGTGCAGTAGAAAAAACAGGGAGGCAGCAGCCAAGGTGAGTGTGGGACTTTGCAAATTCCTGGAGATAAAACTAAAGCAGAGTATCGTCAGCTTTGAAGGAATTATTCTTTTTGATTTGCAGGCAGGGCTGCATTCCCAGGCCTCTCTGAGTCAGGGTCTGGGGCTGGGGAAAGGTTATGGTTAGGATTACGAAGAGTTAGGCTTTTAAATTTGACAAACTGGGATATTTTGCTACTTCCAGAAAAGTAAATTGAGGGAAAGTATCAGTATCTTCAAATTTCTTATTCATTATTTGTGGGCACTGTGGGTACCTGGGTGTGTTTTGACTAAGAGTTACTATCCCAGCTGGGTCAAGTATGCAGGGGATGATACAGTCAGAATAATGAGGTACCCACATTCCAGAGAATAAACAGAGTCAGTGTCTCTAAATCATCCTTTATTTATGGGCCATTTACAACAGGAGCTGAAACATTAGTTGTTTTGACATCATGGCATGCTAAACTCCATAGGAGTATTGGGTGAGGCTGTAAGAAATGATGCTAATTCCAGAATTGAGCTGTGACTGGTCTAAGACCATGAATGGAGGCAATTTCTATTTCATGTCATTTGAAACATATAAATAGGTTTTCTATTCAGTGTAGTCAGAAAAGCTGCCTCTTCCAACACTGGCACCTCCATGAGCTGCAGGGTGACTGCTGGCTTTCTACCTGTATTTGGGGAGAAAACCTCCTTTTTCTGGGTGCTAACTTTACACAGAGTGCCATCTTTACTGATTTGGCCCCTTGTGAACAGTTCTTTAGCTGATAAATTCTTACAAAGTTTCAAGATTTCATCACTACATTTACACAAATCCCAAGTGTCATTTTCAGGGTAGAGATGACATAGACCTTTTCTTTCTTTTGGGGATAAAAGCATCCACCTTTTCTCTTGTAGCAGTTTGCTCCATTATAATTCCCAAACAGGCATTGCAATTCTGAGTTGCAGTCAAAATCTTTGCTGGAGTGGAGCAAGAATCCCAGGCATTTGACCAAAGCAGTATTTCAAGAATATATTGTATTTATTTGAAAGACGATAATGCAATGCGGTCATCGTTTGCTTCACTACAGGTATAAATCCTCTAAAACCATTGCAGATGTGGCAGGGATATTGCAACCCATTAACCTAACAGAATGTAACTGTTTTTCTCTTGCAAGGCTTGTCTGACTCATTTTTTTTTCTTTTTTTGCTTGGAGCGTGGTTGTATCTGTTGGCTCTGCGTGTACATTGTGGCGCTGAGTTCCGCTGTCTAGACCACCTCCCTGTGAATTAATGCTGAAATGGAGTGGCTTAAATCCCCACACCTTCCCTCCTTGTCCCTCTGTGTGCACATTAAACTCAGCCAGCTGAGATCTTACTCAGAGTCTGGCACTTTTGTGCTGCCACCCGCTTGAATGGGTATTTTTCAAGTGTTTGTGTATAACTCAGTGTGGGTATGAATGGTAGGGTCCGTCCCTAAAAAAAAAAAAAAAAAATAAAATAAAATAAATATCACTATTTATCATGGCACTTTAGTGTGTATTTGAGATTGCTCCTTGTTGCTGGGTTTGTGTCCAAAATGGAATTACCAATCTGCATCCTTGCTGATTGTGAATATGTCCACGAGGCTGAATTTCAGATGTACCCATTTATGAATCTGGCGTATATGCTGAATGCAGCATTTTGTGCAGGTCACGTGTTGTATACAAAACATCTGATAAAATGCTGCTCACAGTCTTACAGATCTTAGAAATCCTTTCCATATGTCTAATCTTAAATCCTTTCCATATGTCTCCATCTATACATGAGCACCAATTAGTCAATTAATCTGCCACCTTTATTTAATTAGATAATAAAGAAGAACTTTTGGAAGTTAAATCTTATTTCATTTTTCCAGGAATCAAAAATGACAACTAGTAGCAGCAACAAATTACTAGATAAATTTCCTAATCCACTCTGTGAATACATTAATATTACAGTATTTGCTGAGTTAAAACAAGTCCAATATTCAATATTCCCCTTTGCAAACAAAATACATTTGCATGAATCCAAATAATTTTTTTTTAAATTTTTTTTTATTTTTTTGGTACAAAAATGGCTCTGTTTAGCAATCCTGGAACAATTGCAAGACATTTTGACTCTTTGGTGTCCTTAGAAATTAACCCAGTGTTAATGAAAGTTCATAAGCAAGAATCCCCATGCAATGGAAATCCTCCCCTGCCCCCCTCAGGGCACCTCTCCAGCCGCTGAGCCGTGCTCTGCACGCAGGGCAGCCAGAGCAAGGGCCAAGGTGCTGCCTCAGTGTGTCCATCTCCATTGAACCTGTCTCATTAGCATGCCTCTGAGCTCCCCGAAGACATTCCATTTCATCTGAAAGCAAAATATAACAGAAACTGCATGTTTCTGGGTCTGCTGCTGGCAGCTGTTACCTTTCCGGTGGAAAAAAAAAAATTTAAAAATTCCTCTGCCAGGTCGAGACCTAGAATAAATGAAAATAGCTACACTGAAGCCCACAGAGCAATATCACTTTGCACCTAGGGAAGGTTTGTCCCATGTATTTCTTACTTCAACTGCAAATAAACTCAGGGTAGAGGCATTAGGATTTTTAAAAGGTGAAAGTGATGTTATTTGCCTTTTTCTCGTAGCCCTACAAGAAAATGACTTATTTTTCTTTTTCCTTTTTTTTTTCTCCACAAGAAAATAGTTTTCTAATAATAACCAAGTATTAAGTGTCAGGTAGTTGCTTCATGATTTTCTGTGCTTTATTGCAGTCAGCTATTGGGAATGGGGTCAGATTTCCAACTCACTGCAGAAGAGCTGCTTTTATTGGGTTGAGCATTGTTATTTTCTGTCCATGAATTATCAGTTGCTTTGAAGACTGATCACTTCCTTTTGTGGGGATACTTGAAGAGCACATAACTTTCTTTTTTGGTACCTGAAGCCTTGTTAGCACAGAGCTTACTGAATATAACCCCCTTTGTTTGTAAGCGCAGAGATGACAGTTTGAAAGCGACTTTTTTCTATGGATATTTTTTTACTCTGATTTCAGAGTGAACCAAACATAAAAATATATTAGAGGCTTTTATGCTTTCACCTCGTGTTATAAAAGAAATTACAACATGATTTATTTTATGTGTATTTAAAGAAACCCTAAAAATTTGCTAATTAACTGTCCTTGGACAGGTTTTTTTATAGGGACCTGAATATGGAGAAAATCCCTCTAACTCTCAAACAACTAATATGCAAAGCAAGCTATTCCTCTGGCAAGTTTTTCAAAGTGGAAAGGAGAATTTCACTGATTCATATCCAAACGTTTAGATCATGCTTTGATGCAGTTGTGGAAGTAGTTTATCTGAATCACTCTATTTAGACAGATGAAATCATAACAGAATATGTATTTTATAAGTGAGAGAAAAGAAGGAAGAGGAAGGGAAAAATGCAACCAATATTCCCAACTAGAAAATGGACTTTAGGTCTTACCACAGTGGATTTTCATGCATGTACTCTATTAGAGTTACTAACTTGAGGGCTTCTTGTGATTGTAAAATAAAGCACCGAGGTTTTTTAGGATGTGGGCCTTAGAGATTTCAAAGTTGAGCAAAAGAGATTAGGATTGTATTTTTTTTTTATCCTGCTCCTAGTTTTTCGTATTTATGTATTAAGCTGCTTGTATTAAGCTCTTTGCTAAGCAGTATTTCTGATCTATGCTTCAATTTGTCATGACATTTCTCTAGGCAGCTATTATAAAGATGTCTGCTTCCTTTTTTTCTTAAACAAGAAAGTAGACTGCAAATAAGCCACTTGATTTTTAAATTACTGCCAATTAAGAAAATGGAGAGTCAGGGTCCAGAAAATTGATAGCTGAATTCTGATCTTGGATCTGGAAAATACTGAGCCATAAAATATTCATCCTCAGACACAGAGGAAAAAAAAAAAGAAGCTGATGTTATGTTCATCTGACCAACATATGTTGTTTGTGAGTGTCACTGGAGTTCCAGTTTTTAGAATATGGGGGAAAAGATAATTTGAGTGAAACAGGCAAGCAAGTGCATGATCTGATGATCACCTAAACAGGTTTTAATTTAGAAACTGTTGATACTGAAGCTGCTTTCCAAGACTATTCAGTACAAGTCAGCGAAACTCACACTGACTTCGGCAGATCTCGTGGTTTTTTGCCAGTCTTTTCTAGCAGCTTGTCTGTTCTGCGTCCAGCCCGGGGAGAAACAGCACCTGCCTGCCTGGGTCCTTCGCTGCCTCTCTCGTCACGAAGCCGGAGCGCTTTTCCGGAGCGCTGCCTTTGCCGGTGCTGCCCCAGCCCGGCGGGGAATTCTCCGCGCTCCGCGGAGGCAGCGGGGCCGCGGCTCCGGCCCCAGCTCCGCATCTGCCCCTGCTCGCCCCGCTGCCCTCTGCTCCGCGAATTCAGCCTGCTCCACACCTGCCTCTCGAGGGCTCTGGGTGTGATGTGACCCGGAGCTGAGCTCCTTTTGCAGCGCCCTGTGAAAAATGAGCGTTTTCTGAGCCCTCTCCCCGCCAGCCGACGCTGCAAAGCCGCAGGTTTTGGTGTTCCCCAAGGACAGGGGCGGCTGCTGCTCCCTGTTTGCAGGGCTGGGAGCAGGGAGAGGAAGAGGAGTATTTAATTCGCAGGTCGTTGTGAATTGTAAAAAAAAAAAAAAAATCGTGCGAATCGTCAGGAGGTGACAACCGTTCCTGCGGTTTAATTAAAAGTCTAATTGTACCTTTCAGGTTCTTGCAAAAGGGAAAATGAAACAGTGAAATCCTGTCATAATAATGTTTGTTATGAGTTTGATCAAGTCTACTGAATTTCCACAACTTCACTACAGATTTCAACAGCCTTTGGGTCAGGACCCATCACCTTTATTTTCTCTACCTGAGCTCTTTTATCTTTACCTTTATTTTTATTTTCCCTTTAATTTTTTGTTTTTTCTTCATTTAAAGTCTTGCCTTTTAATATGTTTCCTCTGTGGAACATGTATATGTATATCTTCATGACTTCTACAATGACTTGGTTTTTAAGAGTAAGTCAGAAAGGTGGTAATTTCCATAAACACATTCCATTTACAACTAAACTGAAAGGAGATTTATCAGTTCCTACCCCGATTTCAGCTGTAGGTTGGACATTTTCCTGTACAGCAATATGTTGCCTGCGGAGGCTGCAACCTTCCCTTTCAGTTATTTGAACTTGATGTGATGTCCAGAGAGTGAACTCTGGAATTCAAAAAGGAAAAAAAAAATTAAAAGTGGTGGGGAGGAATATAGATTTTGTAAAATATACTTTTTCGCCTTTAGGTGTCATTAAATTTTTTTCAGATCTTTGAACTACATCATTTTGCTAAGGAAAAGTCCAGTAGCTGAATTTATAATTAAGAGCTGCTGATTTACATTGCATTTAGCAATATGCTGGGCAAGCTTTACCCAGCCCTGCTGGCTCTGGGGTTGAGCCTTGGGAACAAAGCTGGTCAGGGCTGGAGCAACACAAAACTCTGTAGTCTGTAGCATGCTGTCATTAACAAACTTTCCTTGTTTTATCTCTTCAGCAGCCAGTCCCCAGTTTCCTTTCTTCACAAATGAATTGTACCACAGTCCTGCACTATGTACGAGATGGGGGATCTTTACTCCCTGAAATATTAATGGAGCAGAATGTTTTTTTCTGTGAGACAGACTGGATTTTTCAGTGGTGTTTTCTTCCCCCTCCGTCTAACAAAGGTCCCTTCTTGTCAGTCAGCTTTGTAAAAGCAGAGGAAGCACCGAACACATTAGAAACCAAGATATGAGAGAACCCAACAAAAAACCTTCTTTAAAAAAAATACTTTTGAACTTCAGAGAGGACGCAGTGCTTGCTTTGCTGTGAACACAGGGTTGGAGAGTTTTTTCTTTTTAACAGACATGTGTAGCACATTTGTTTCAGTTTTATATCCGCTGTCATAATATGATGGTTTTATTCTGGTTTTAAACATGCTTCGGCTGGAAACCTTACATCTTTAAATTAGGCAACCCTGGTGCCTTTGCGATTTCCCTAGCTGCACTCTCTCACCTTACCCAGGTGCATGTTAAATCAGTATTAATGACAATATCATCCTTCTGCAGTCATCTCCTGCCTGCAATTTGGTTTTAATTACCCACCACGTTGTCTTTCCCCCTCACTGACAGCCATTAAATAGGGAATGACACCAGAGCTGTGCTGGTGTCGAATAGACACTTCACCAGGGTGGTTGGTTCTTTTCTTTTTTTTTTTTTTTTTTTTTCCCTCTCCTCTTTTTTTTTTTTTTTTTCTTTTTTTTTTTTTTTTTTTTTTTTTTAATAACTAAAAAAATCCTTCCATAAAGCAGGCTGCAGTGCCTCCTCGTGGTAGTCATCAGGAAAAAAAAAAGGGATTATTTTTCTCTGGCTTGTTTTGATGGCTGAGCAATGCTTGCTTTGGCTCAGCTAGAGCTCTTGTGGAGAGGGAAAAACCAGCATGATCTTTAAGAGAGAGAGAAAAAACAGCACTGAAAGATTAAGGCCTGATTGGGACACACTGAAGCGTCTCCTCGTTGGAATCTAACAGTAACTTTGATGTAGAATTTAAAGCTTGCCTGATGGGCTGGGGGAGCTGCTCTGAGGCAGAGCCCGGTCAGTCCCGGATGTCAGGGAATAAAGTGTTGCAGGCAAAGCTGCTGGAAGAGGTGACCCTGCTGCATCCCTGCCTGCATCC